>SJXQ01006013.1:228527-348753 GCA_006408695.1 Aepyceros melampus | reverse complement strand
GGTGTGAAAGTGCTGCACTCAGTATGCCAGCAAATTTGGAAAACTCAGCAGTGGCCACAGGACTGGAAAAGGCAGTTTTCATTCCAATCCCAAAGAAAGGCAATGCCAAAGAATGCTCAAACTACCACACAATTGCACTCATCTCACACTCTAGCAAAGTAATGCTCAAAATTCTCCAAACCAGGCTTCAGCAATACGTGAACCATGAACTTCCAGATGTTCAAGCTGGTTTTAGAAAAGGCAGAGGAACCAGAGATCAAATTACCAACATTTGCTGGATCATGAAAAAAGCAAGATAATTTGAGGAAAACATCTATTTCTGCTTTATTGACTATTCCAAAGCCTTTGATTGTGTGGATCACTATAAACTGCGGAAAATTCTGAAAGAGATAGGAATATCAGACCACCTAACCTGCCTCTTGAGAAACCTATATGCAGGTCAGGAAGTCACAGTTAGAACTGGACATGGAACAACACAGTGGTTCCGAATGGGTAAAGGAGTACGTCAAGGCTGTATGTTGTCACCCTGCTTATTTAACTTATATGCAGAGTACATCATGAGAAATGCTGGGCTGGAAGAAGCACAAGCTGGAATCAAGATTGCCAGGAGAAACATCAGTAAGCACAGATATGCAGATGACATCACCCTTATGGCAGAAAGAGGCAGGAACTAAAGAGCCTCTTGTTGAAAGTGAAAGTGGAGAGTGAAAAAGTTGGCTTAAAGCTCAACATTCAGAAAACAAAAATCATGGCATCTGGTTCCATCACTTCATGGGAAATAGTTGGGGAAACAGTGGAAGCAGTGTCAGACTTTACTTTTTGGTGTTCCAAAATCACTGCAGATTGTGATTGCAGCCATGAAATTAAAAGACACTCCTTGGAAGAAAAGTTATGACCAACCTAGAAAAAACCTTACATGCCATTAAAAAATTACTACCTTTAGCATTTGGGTGCAATTTATAATACTTCACTCTAACTATTTTTTCACATCATACACATTTAGGTATTGTAATATTATACAAGTCATAGTAAGAGCTAATATTTATGATGGATTTTTCTGTGAGAAATCCTCACTATAGTCACTTTATATGCAATATTTCATTCATTGCTCACAATGATCCAATTAGGTAAATCATATGATCGTCCTTACTTTATGGGTTTCCCTGATGGCTCAAGCAGTAAAGAATCTGCCTGCAATGGAAGAGAAATGTGTTCAGTCCCTGGGTTGGGAAGATCTCGTGTAGAAGGGAATGGCTATCCATCCAGTATTCCTTCCTGTAGACCCCCATGGACAGAGGAGCCTGACAGGTAATAGTCCATGGGGTTGCAAAAGAGTTGAATGCAACTAAGCAGCTAACACGGATTTCCCTGGTGGCTCAGAGGTTAAAGCATCTGCCTCCAATGCGGGAGACCCAGGTTCGATCCCTGGGTCGGGAAGATCCACTGGAGAAGGAAATGGCGACCCACTCCAGTATTCTTGCTTGGAGAATCTCATGGACTGAAGAGCCTGGTGGCTGCAGTCCATGGGGTCACAGAGAGTCGGACACGACTGAGTGACTTTACTTACTTACTTACTTACTTAAGCAGCTAACACATTCACTTTCATCTTTTTACAGATAAGGAACCAGAGATATAAAGAAGTTAAGTAACTCACCGACACAACATCATCAAGCTAACTAGTAGTTAACTGACATCACGTTTCCACTCCAGAGCCAAAGTGTGGAGGTGCCATGTACATTATATCGTGTTACCTGTATGGAAAACCTTCTAAAATCTTTTAAAATAGTTTTTCATGTTTTTGGTAAATATGTTACTGGAAACCAGTCCATCCTAAAAGAAATCAGTCCTGAATATAAATTTGAAGGGTGTGAGTTTGGGTAAGCTCAATGGATGTGAGTTTGGGTAAGCTCTGGGAGTTGATGATGTACAGGGAAGCCTGGCAGGCTGCAGTCCATGGAGTAGCAAAGAGTTGGACACAACTGAGTGACTGAACTGAACTGAACTGATTACTAGAAATATAAAACTTACCTCATAGTAACTCATTTATTGACTAGTTTATTTTTAATTTGCCAATAGTACAAATAATATTTCAAAAAAATATTGGGCAGAAACTGTTTTAGCATTTCTTATGGTATTTTTAGAATAAATGACTATGGTACATTTAATATTTCAAAGATATAAACATGTTCAGAGTTTTAAAAAACATACTGCTTTACAAACACATATTTTATTGATTTAGGCTCCCACCAGCAAAATGAGTGACTGCCTATTTGTTAGCAGTTGTAGCACTTTAGTGTGATTTGAATAAAATTAGAGACTCAATATGCCAGCAAATTTGCAAAACTCTGCAGTGGCCATAGGACTGAAAAAGGTCAGTTTTCATTCCAATCCCAAAGAAGGGCAATGCCAAAGAATGCTCAAACTACTGCACAATTGCACTCATCTCACATGCTAGTAAAGTAATGCTCAAAATTCTCCAAGCCAGGCTTCAGCAATAAAGGAACTGTGAACTTCCAGATGTTTAAGCTTGTTTTAAAAAGGCAGAGGAACCAGAGATCAAATTGCCAACATCCACTGGATCATCAAAAAAAGCAAGAGAGTTCCAGAAAAACATCTACTTCTGCTTTATTGACTATGCCAAAGCCTTTGACTGTGTGTATCACAATAAACTGTAGAAAATTCTTCAAGAGATGGGAATACCAGACCACATGACCTGCCTCTTGAGAAACCTGTGTGCAGGTCAGAAATCAACAGTTAGAACTGGACATGGAACAACAGACTGGTTCCAAATAGAAAAAGGATTATGCCAAGGTTGTATATTGTCACCCTGCTTATTTAACTTATATGCAGAGTACATCATGAGAAATGCTGGGCTGGAAGAAGCACAAGCTGGAATCAAGATTGCCGAGAGAAATATCAATAACCTCAGATATGCAGATGACACCACCCTTATGGGAGAAAGTGAAGAAGAACTAAAGAGTCTCTTGATGAAAGTGAAAGAAGACAGCAAAAATGTTGGTAAAGCTCAACATTCAGAAAACTAAGATCATGGCATTTGGTTCCATCATTTCATGGGAAATAGATAGGGACACAGTGGAAACAATGGCTGAGTTTATTTTTCTGGGCTCTAAAATCACCAAAGATGGTGATTGCAGTCATGAAATTAAAAGCTGCTTACTCCTTGAAAGGAAAGTTATGACCAACCTGCATAGTATATTCAAAAGCAGAGACATTACTTTGTCAATAAAGGTCCGTCTAGTCAAGGCTATGGTTTTTCCAATAGTCATGTATGGATGTGAGACTTGGATATAAAGAAAGCTGAGCACTGAAGAACTGATGCTTTAAACTGTGGTGTTAGAGAAGACTCTTGAAAGTCCCTTGGACTGCAAGGAGATCCAACCAGTCCATCCTAAAGGAGACCAGTCCTGGGTGTCCATTGGAAGGACTGATGCTAAAGCTGAAACTCCAATACTTTGGCCACCTGATGCAAAGAGGTGACTCATTTGAAAAGACCCTTGTGCTGGGAAAGTTTGAAGGCAGGAGAAGGGAATGACAGAGATGAGATCGTTGGATGGCATCACCAACTCAATGGACATGGGTTTGTGTGGACTCCGAGAGTTGGTGATGGACGGGGAGTCTGGTGTTCTGCGGTTTATGGGGTCACAAAGAGTAGGACATGACTGAGCAACTGAACTGAACTGAGAAATCTTTCTATTTCTGCTTTGTGGTGAGAGGGCATGGTTTTTCTTTTTCTTTTCCTTGTTTCATCAACTTCAAATTGCCTACAAAAAGCTTAGAAAAGAAAGGAAGTACAAACACTCAGTGAGGTGTACTTTCTATTTAGGGGAGTCACAAGTAAATGAAAAAGAATTTAATAAACTCTGATTTTCAGAAAATAAATGTTCATGTTAATTTTATTGATCCCACAACTTTCATTACTCTTTGAAAAACTTTCATTACTCTTAGAAAAACATCTATTTCTGCTTTATTGACTATGCCAAAACCTTTGACTGTGTGGATCACAGTAAACTGTGGAAAATTCTGAAAGAGATGGGAATCCCAGACCACCTGACCTGCCTCTTGAGAAATCTGTATGCAGGTCAGGAAGCAACAGTTAGAACTGGACATGGAACAACAGACTGGTTCCAAATAGGAAAAGGAGTCCATCAAGGCTGTATATTGTCACCCTGCTTATTTAACTTATATGCAGAGTACATCATGAGAAATGCTGGACTGGAAGAAACACAAGCTGGAATCAAGATTGCTGGGAGAAATATCAATAATCTCAGATATGCAGATGACACCACCCTTATGGCAGAAAGTGAGGAGGAGCTAAAAAGCCTCTTGTTGAAAGTGAAAGAGGAGAGTGGAAAAGTTGGCTTAAAGCTCAACATTCAGAAAACGAAGATCATGGCATCTGGTCCCATCACTTCATGGGAAATAGATGGGGAAACAGTAGAAACAGTGTCAGACTTTGTTTTTTTGGGCTCCAAAATCACTGCAGATGGTGACTGCAGCCATGAAATTAAAAGGCGCTTACTCCTTGGAAGAAAAGTTATGANCTTAAAGCTCAACATTCAGAAAACGAAGATCATGGCATCCGTTCCCATCACTTCATGGGAAATAGATGGGGAAACATTGGAAACAGTGTCAGACTTTATTTTTTTGGGCTCCAAAATCACTGCAGATGGTGACTGCAGCCATGAAATTAAAGGATGCTTACTCTTTGGAAGAAAATTATGAGCAACCTAGATAGTATATTCAAAAGCAGAGACATTACTTTGCTGACTAAGGTCTGTCTAGTCAAGGCTCTGGTTTTTCCAGTAGTCATGTATGGATGTGAGAGCTGGACTGTGAAGAAGGCTGAGCACCGAAGAATTGATGCTTTTGAACTGTGGTGTTGGAGAAGACTCTTGAGAGTCCCTTGGACTGCAAGGAGATCCAACCATTCCATTCTGAAGATCAACCCTGGGATTTCTTTGGAAGGAATGATGCTAAAGCTGAAACTCCAGTACTTTGGCCACCTCATGTGAAGAGTTGACTCACTGGAAAAGATTCTGATGCTGGGAGGGATTAGGGGCAGGAGGAGAAGGGGATGACAAAGGATGAGATGTCTGGATGGCATCACTGAGTTGATGGACGTGAGTCTGAGTGAACTCCGGGAGTTGACGATGGACAGGGAGGCCTGCTGTGCTGAGATTCATCGGGTCACAAAGAGTCAGACACGATTGAGTGACTGAACTGAATATCTAGTTTCATAGGGTCACAGATGGAAAAGAATTTTGTTCCAGGATGAAACACCCTGCACCTCATCCATATAAGATTTATATGATATTTAGGAATGAGAGTTAATACTGGTATAGATTAAGACTTTGCTGGATGTTCTGATGGAGTGAATGCATTTTATATATGAGAAGAACATGAGTTTTTAGAGGCAGACTGTTATCAACTGAATTATTTTCCTGCCAAACACCACCCTGACTACCAATATGTAACCAATTACATGTTCAATGACCATAAAATTATGACCTTATTTGGAAGTAGGGTCTTTCAAGATGTAATCAGTTAAAATGAGTTCATACTAGAGTAGACTAGTACTCCAGAGTGCGTCCCTAATCCAATATGGCTGGTGTCCTTAAAGAAAAACTTGGACACATTATATCCACAGGGAGAATGCCATGTGAAGATGAAGGCAGAGATTCGAGTGATAACTTCCATAAGCCGAGGAATGCTAAAGATTGCCACTAAACCACTAGCAGCTAAGGGAGATGCATGGAACAGATTCTTCCTCATAGCCTTCAAAGGGAACCCACCCTGCCTATACCTTGATCTTGGACTTTGGCAGCTGTAGAAAACTACAACGGCTAGTAGCACTGCTCATTTTATAAGATAGAAACAAATGAAAAAGCATATGCTATGTATATACTTAATACAAATGACTTACTGTTTGCCACTTGGGGTTTCAATAATTCTTTTCTTCGTGACAGGGCTTGAACTTGCATATGCAGAATGACATTGAGAACTCCCAGAACCATCATCGTGACGATGTTTACCATCTTTTTCCTGACTTTGACTTTCTTTTCTAGCTGCTTCAGATGTTGAGGGTCGGTTAGCATTCTAAAACCAAAAATTTGAAGAAAACATTTTAAACTAATTCACAAAAATTATTTCTCTCTTAAAAGACTCTACACTTTTGGCATATTCAATTTTTTAACTTGAGTTGTGACAAAACTTTGTAATCATAACAATGCTTTTATAAAGTTGATTTATCTTAATCTAACTGCTAGTAACATATTTCAAAAAGATAAAAGACTTTCTTATATAAGTGTAAAGTTGGATTAGATGCTTCTTTCTATAAGAATAGTAATCTTAGAAATAACTTTTAAAAATATAAACTCATGGAAAAAATTAACTTGTCTTGATTTTGCCTAGAGTCCAGAAGTGGCCTCTTCTACAGCATTTATTCTCCAAGACTCATTGCTACCTTTTAATAAAATCTGGGTAGAATTGCCATATCTGACAAGAGCTAAAAACTTCCAGTGGGAATATACATATACTTTCGGCCTGGACAAAAGGTAAGAAGTGAATGTAATCATAAATGCCACCTGGAAATCTAAATGAAGGCTATCATGACAGGCTCATATGACACAGAAAGCAAAGACAAGATACCAAGTTTGGAGGGCGTAGGGAAATATCAGAGGCTGTGACTTTAGTCTAGACTGTTCCAAAATAGACTTTAGTCTAGACTGTTGCAAAAGTAGGAAGTCAAGAAACACCTGGAGTAACAGGCAAATTTGGCCTTGGAATGCGGAATGAAGCAGGCCAAAGACTAATAGAGTTTTGCCAAGAAAATGCACTGGTCATAGCAAACACCCTCTTCCAACAACACAAGAGAAGACTCTACACATGGACATCACCAGATGGTCAACACCGAAATCAGATTGATTATATTCTTTGCAGCCAAAGATGGAGAAGCTCTATACAGTCAACAAAGACAAGACCGGGAGTTTTATGATATTGTTCTTGACACACACATCTTTGTAGAAATGGTGCTAAAATGTGCAGAAAGTAGTACTACTGAAATGATTATGAGACAAACACAATGGGTAACTTTGTGTTTCTTTGGAGGCTAAAAGTTGCTTGTCTCTAATAAACCAGGTTTGATATTCTGCAGCTCCCAGATTGTTAGGTTCAGAAGACTGAATGGTTGGTTGCATCCTCTAATGCATGGGGAACCTGTGGTTGTCTTAAGAATGTTTACATTTCCCTAATTCATAATTAAATTTTTAATGTGCTTACTTATTTATTCTCCTATTCTTCTTCAGAATCATTTCTGCTGAAAATTACCATCTTTTACTAAAAATAGCAAAATATAAATATTTAAATTTTCTGACTATCTCTCCTGGTAGATCCTTTTTTAGTATGTCAGTTCACTGTTGTATACACTTGTTCAAACAGGTAATATCTATCTTTTACAACTTTTTAAAGTTACTTAAATTTTATCCTAAATGTGACTATTTCTACCTGCCAAAACAATAATGTGTTTTGAACTACCTACACTGGTAAGTTTTGACTATTAGTACTAGTATGTAGATTAGTTTATCTGGGGTCAAACTGCATTAATTCAGGAAATGCAGAATGTGATTTTTTTAGCATATAAGCATTCAGAAAATTTAATAGGTATTAATATTCAACAAAATACCTTTCTTTTCTTGAAAAGTAATATATTTGAGAACTATGTTTAAGATACCAGGTACCATAAGGTATACAGGAGGATTTAGTCCTTAAGAGTTGTATTTATTTTAAAGAATACAGTCATTATATTTAGAAATATCATTGTTTAGGGTAATTTAATTAAACTAATTAATTAATATTCCATAAATTTATTGAATTCAAGGTAATCAGTGGACAGAACAGTATTTATAGCACTCCATTTCCTGCACAGATTTAAAGGGATACCTCATGGGGTGTGTTTAAGAGAATAATTGCTAGCTTATTATGTATTTGCCTGAAAATCAAATACAATATACATGCAGAGACATAAAAATATAAAAAATTCTCTCAAAATTAATTTGTGCCTTATAAACTTAATTCATTATTATAACATAGGACTCTTGGCAAAATGTCCTGATCAGGAATCTTTGTGGAGCTATTGATTTCACTTTTTCTCTGCCCATGAAGAGTTATTTTTTTGATGAAGGAAAAATTGAATAAACAGTGCACACCAATATACTACTATATCTAGAAAAAAATGCAAGCTACTTAGAATTATTTGGAATTTAGGTAAAATAATATGTCAGTGTAATATTTCTGGCAAATTAACTATATAGTAACTTTTTATTACTATCTACATATTTTATTATGTTATATAGCATATATATGACATAATAAAATATAATGTACTTATATTTGTTTTGTATCAAAATTATTAGGCATATCACTAGGGGAAATGAAGAAAAATATCATTTTTAATTGTTTCAAATAGAATAAAATGGAAGAAAACACAAATAAATTGAAAGATCTTTCTTGCTTATAGATTTTATAGAATCCCCCAAATCCCTCAAATTGTCAAAACAATCTTGAAAAAGAACAAAACTGAAACTGTCATGCTCCTTGATTGCAAACTAATTACAAAGTTACAGTAACTAAAACAATATGGTGTAGGCATTAAAAATCGACACATAGTGGAATAGAATAGAGCCCAGAAATAAACTCATGCATATACGTTCAATTATATGTGACAAAAGAAACAGTAATAAACAATTGAGAAATGACAATCTGTTCAATAAATGGTGTTTGGGAAAATTGGAGAGCCACATGCAAAAGAACAAAACTTGACCACGGTCTTGCATGATGCGTAACAATAACTTAAATGGACTAAAGAATGTAACACATAAAGCCATGAAAATTAGGGAAGAAAACAAAGGCAATCTCCTTGACATAGATCTTGCTGGTGATTTCGTGAATGTGACATTAAAGCAAAAGTATCAAAGGCAAAAATAAATAAGTAGAACTACCTCATACTAAAAATCTTTTGAACAGCAAAAGCAATATCAACAAAATGAAAAGACAGCCTACTGAATGGGAGAAAATATTTTCAAACCATGTAACTGTTAAGGGGCTAATATCCAAATATATAAATAACTCATACTAATCAATGGCAAAAAAAGAAAAAGAAAGACAATCTGAAGATTGAATAGACAGAAGATCTAAAATGACTAGGCAGAAGATCTGAACAGACATTTTCAAAAGATATCAAGTTTGCCAACAGGCACATAAGATACTCAACATCATTAATCATCAGGGAAATGCAAATCAAAACCACAATGAGATATTACTTCAAACATGTCAGAGGGGCTATTACCAAAAAGACAGGAAATAATAAGTGTTGATGAAGATATAGTGAAAAGGAATTTCTTTTGGTTTTTGCACTGTTGGCGGGAAGGTAAATTGGTGCAGCCAGTGTGGAAAACATCATGGAAGTCTCTCAAAAATTAAAAATAGAACTACTATATGAACCAAAAATTCCATTTCTGTGTGTTTGTCCAAAGAAAATGAAAATACTCAAAAAGATATATGCACCCGCATGTTTGATACAACATTATTTATAATGGCTAAGATATGGAAACAATCTAAGTGTCTGTTGATGGAAAGTGAAGTCCCTCAGTCGTGTCCGACTCTTTGCAACCCATGGACTGTAGCCCACCAAGCTCCTCCGTCCATGGGATTCTCCAGGCAAGAATACTGGAGTGGGTTGCCATTTCCTTCTCCAGGCCATCTTCCCGACCCAGGGATCAAACCCAGGTCTCCCACATTGAAGGCAGATGCTTTAACCTCTGCACCAGAGCAGATAAAAAGTTGTAGTATTTATATAATGGAATATTATTTTAGCCATAAAAATAGTGAAATTTTGTCATTTGTGACAACATAGATGGACTTTGAGAACATTATGCTAAGTGAAGAGAGTTAGATAAGTAGGATGGGAAAAGAATTTTCTTATGATTCCTATATGTGGAGTCTAAAAGAAAAATAGAAAAAAAATCAAGTTTAAAGATACAGAGAATGAATTGAAGGTATCAGAGATGCAGGTGGAGGAGTGAGAAAAAAATGAGTGAAGGAATGAAAAAATAAAAAAAGAAAGCATAGCATTAAAAAGCAAACCACTAATGCAAATTTTGTAAACCTCTAATACAAATATGACCCAGCGCATTAAGCATGGGCGGCTGAGATCTGGCGCACTAAGCGCGGCTGAGAGGAGTTACCCCACGTCCGAAGTCAGGGGCAGCAGCCGAGAGTGCCAGGCTGTGACGGCACATGAACGGCCTAGAGGAGCTACCCCGTTTCCGAGGCCAGGGACGGCCAGGAGAAACCACCTCACACCCAAGGCCAGGGGCGGTGGCCTGAGGAGCCACACTGCACCCGAGGCCAGGGGCGGCAGCCGGGAGGAAGCACGGCGCACTGGAGGCCAGGGGCGGTGGCCAGGAGGAGCAATCCGAGGAGCAGTGGCTGCAAGGGTGCAGGAGGGCCTAGAGGAGCTATCCCACGTTGAAGGTCAGGAAGGGCAGCGGTAAGGAGACCCCTCATCCAAGGTAAGGAGCAGCGGCTGTGCTTTGCTGGAGCAGCTGTGGAGATACCCCAAGCCCAAGGTAAGAGAAACCAAAGTAAGATGGTAGGTGTTGAAAGAGGGCATCAGAGGGTAAACACACTGAAACCATACTCACAGAAAACTAGTTAATCTAATCGCACTAGGAATGCAGCCTTGTCTAACTCAATGAAACCAAGTCATGCCCGCGGGGCAACCCAAGACGGGCGGGTCATGGTGGAGAGGTCTGACAGAATGTGGTCCACTGAAGAAGGAAATGGCAAACCACTTCAGCATTCTTGCCTTGAGAACCCCTGAACAGTATGAAAAGGCAAAATGATAGGATACTGAAAGAGGAACTCCCCAGGTCAATAGGTGCCCAATATGCTACTGGAGATCAGTAGAGGAATAACTCCAGAAAGAATGAAGGGACGGAGCCAAAGCAAAAACAATACCCAGCTGTGAATGTGACTGGTGATAGGAGCAAGGTCCGATGCTGTAAAGAGCAATATTGATAGGAACCTGGAATGTCAGGTCCATGAATCAAGGCAAATTGGAAGTGGTCAAATAAGAGATGGCAAGAGTGAACGTCGACATTTTAGGAATTTTAGGAATCAGTGAACTAAAATGGACTGGAATGGGTGAATTTAACTCAGATGACCATTATATCTACTACTGCAGGCAGGAATCCCTCAGAAGAAATGGAGTAGCCATCATGGTCAACAAAAGAGTCTGAAATGCAGTACTTGGATGCAATCTCAAAAATGACAGAATGACCTCTGTTCGTCTCCAAGGCAAACCATTCAATATTACAGTTATCCAAGTCTATCAATCAGCAACATTAAAGAAGATGAAGTTGAATGGTTTTATGAAGACCTACAAGACCTTTTAGAACTAACACCCAAAAAAGATGTCCTTTTCATTATAGGGGACTGGAATGCAAAAGTAGGAATTCAAGAAACACCTGAAATAACAAGCAAATTTGGCCTTGGAATGCAGAATGAAGCAAGGCAAAGACTAATAGAGTTTTGCCAAGAAAATGCACTAGTCATAGCAAACACCCTCTTCCAAAAACACAAGAGAAGACCCGACACATGGACATCACCAGATGGTCAACACTGAAATCAGATTGAATATGTTCTTTGCAGCCAAAGATCGTGAAGCACTATACAGTCAACAAAGACAAGACCAGGAGCTGACTGTGGCTCAGATCATGAACTCCTTATTACCAATTTCAGACTCAAATTGAAGAAGGTAGGGAAAACCGCTAGACCATTCAGGTATGACCAAAATCAAATCCCTTATGATTACAGTGGAAGTGAGAAATAGATTTAAGGGATTAGATCTGATAGAGTGACTGATGAACTATGGAATGAGGTTTGTGACATTGTACAGGAGACAGGGATCAAGACCATCCCCATGGAAAAGAAATGCAAAAAAGCAAAACAGCTGTCTAGGGAGGCATTACAAATAGCTGTGAAAAGAAGAGAAGCGAAAAGCAAAGGAGAAAAGGAAAGATATAAGCATCTGAATGCAGAGTTCCAAAGAATAGCAAGAAGAGATAAGAAACCCTTTCTCAGTGATCAATGCAAAGAAATAGATGAAAACAACAGAATGGGAAAGACTAGAGATCTCTTCAAGAAAATTAGAGACACCAAGGGAACATTTCATGCAAAGATGGGCTTGATAAAGGACAGAAATGGTATGGACCTAACAGAAGCAGAAGATATTAAGAAGAGGTGGCAAGAATACATGGAAGAACTGTACAAAAAAATCTTCACGACCCATATAATCATGATGATGTGATGACTAATCTAGAGCCAGATATCCTGGAATGTGAAGTCAAGTGGGCCTAGAAAGCATCACTATGAACAAAGCTAGTGGAGGTGTTGGAATTCCAGTGGAGCTCTTTCAAATCCTGGAAGATGATGCTGTGAAAATGCTGCACTCAATATGCCAGAAAATTTGGAAAACTCAGCAGTGGCCACAGGACTGGAAAAGGTCAGTTTTCATTCCAATTCCAAAGAAAGGCATTGCCAAAGAATGCTCAAATTACCGCACAATTGCACTCATCTCACATGCTAGTAAAGTAATGCTCAAAATTCTCCAAGCCAGGCTTCAGCAATACGTGAACCGTGAACTCCCTGATGTTCAAGCTGGTTTTAGAAAAAGGCAGAGGAACCAGAGATCAAATTGCCAACATCCGCTGGATCATGGAAAAAGCAAGAGAGTTCCAGCAAAAACATCTATTTCTGCTTTATTGACTATGCCAAAACCTTTGACCGTGTGGATCACAATAAACTGTGGAAAATTCTGAGAGAGATGGGAATACGGGACCACCTGACCTGCCTCTTGAGAAATCTGTATGCAGGCCAGGAAGCAACAGTTAGAACTGGACATGGAACAACAGACTGGTTCCAAATAGGAAAAGGAGTGCGTCAAGGCTGTATATTGTCACCCTGCTTATGTTAACTTTTATGCAGAGTACATCATGAGAAACCTAGACTGGAAGAAACACAAGCTGGATTCATGATTGCTGGGAGAAATATCAGTAACCTCAGATATGCAGATGACACCACCCTTACGGCAGAGAGTGAAGAGGAACTAAAAAGCCTCTTGATGAAAGTGAAAGAGGAGAGTGAAAAAGTTGGCTTAAAGCTCAACATTCAGAAAATGAAGATCATGGCATCCGGTCCCATCACTTCATGGGAAATAGATGTGGAAACAGTGTCAGACTTTATTTTTTGGGGCTCCAAAATCACTGCAGATGGTGACTGCAGCCATGAAATTAAAAGATGCTTACTCCTTGGAAGAAAAGTTATGACCACCCTAGATAATATATTCAAAAGCAGAGACATTACTTTGCCGACTAAGGTCCGTCTAGTCAAGGCTATGGTTTTTCCTGTGGTCATGTATGGATGTGAGAGTTGGACTGTGAAAAAGGCAGAGCGCCGAAGAATTGATGCTTTTGAACTGTGGTGTTGGAGAAGACTCTTGAGAGTCCCTTGGACTGCAAGGAGATCCAACCAGTCCATTCTGAAGGAGATCAACCCTGGGGTTTCTTTGGAAGGAATGATGCTAAAGCTGAAACTCCAGTACTTTGGCCACCTCATGTGAAGAGTTGACTCATTGGAAAAGACTCTGACGCTGGGAGGGATTGGCAGCAGAAGGAGAAACGGACGACAGAGGATGAGATGGCTGGATGGCATCGCTGACTCAATGGGCATGAATCTGAGTGAACTCTGGGAGTTGGTGATTTTCAGGGAGTCCTGGCTTGCTGCGATTCATGGGGTTGCAAAGAGTCAGACACGACTGAGTGACTGAACTGAACTGAATACAAATTTTGTAAACTTCAAACAACCGAACAGATATTAGTAAATCCGTTCACAAAAAGTCCTTAATTTTATGTCTTTCTAACAAGTTTGATTATCTGGTTTCCTAACGCATAGTAAATTGCTACTTAAAAAAAAAAACAAAACAGGTTTAAATGTTACGTTTTGATTTTATAGTAGCATCTTTGAATATGTGGTCACCTGTCTTTATTGCTATAATCTACTTTGGTATTGAAGCATATTTAAAGATGGTAGTGGTGGTGTATAGTTAGTAGAGTTTGTAGTATTCTGATGCCATTTCTAAATGTTCTTTATTTACTAGATTTTATTTATATGTTTTGATGTTTGAGGTTTTGAAAGATAAATAGAATTGTGGTTGGAATTTGACAGTGTATAAGGCTGTAATCTGGAGAATTTAACCAGAAATAAAAATACTAATAAATTATAAACTGGAATAGAAAGAGTACAGTCATCACCTTTTTTGGATTTGCTTTTGTTCACCATTCATTTTGGCAGACTCATAAGTGATATTCAGTTCAGCTGTTTAGTTCAGTCACGCAGTCGTTTCTGGCTCTTTGTGACCCCATGAATCGCAGCACGGCAGGCCTCCCAGTCCATCACCAACTCCCAGAGTTCACTCAGACTCATGTCCATCGAATCAGTGATGCCATCCAGCCATCTTATCCTCTGTCGTCCCCTTCTCCTCCTACCCCCAATCCCTCCCACCATCAGAATCTTTTCCAATGAGTCAACTCTTCGCATGAGGTGGCCAAAGTCTTGGAGTTTCAGCTTCAACATCATTCCTTCCAAAGAAATCCCAAGGCTGATCTCCTTCAAATGGACTGGTTGGATCTCCTTGCAGTCCAAGGGACTCTCAAGAGTCTTCTCCAACACCACAGTTCAAATGCATCAATTCTTCAGCACTCAGCTTTCTTCACAGTCCAATTCTCACATCCATACATGACCACTGGAAAAACCATAGCCTTGACTAGACGAACCTTTTTTGGCAAAGTAATGTCTCTGCTCCTGAAAATACTATTGAGGTTGGTCGTAACTTTTCTTCCAAGGAATAAGTGTCTTTTAATTTCATGGCTGCAGTCACCATCTGCAGTGATTTTGGAGCCTCCCAAAATAAAGTCTGACACTTTTCCCACTGTTTCCCCATCTATTTCCCATGAAGTGATGGGGCCAGATGCCATAATCTTCATTTTCTGAATGTTGAGCTTTAAGCCAACTTTTTCACTCTCCACTTTCACTTTCATCAAGAGTCAAAACCTCAAAAACCATATACTCAAATTTAATTTGTAATGACAGTCAGTAGAAAAATTAAATTTTTCCCAAGTTTAGTGTCTTACCTCCAGAAAATCAGCACCTCTCCTATTTCCCTTTTGGATACTAATGAAATAGGGCACATAAGATATTTTGTGAACTGGTAAACTTTAAAATCTATCTGGTTATTTTCTTTTTTGAATCACTTCCAAACATGTCTCTCTAGCTCCTTCTGTATACTGTAGTTTGTTTCAGGTGGTCTTATATTTGTTTCTGCAAAAGGAATTTAAAGAAAGAAACTCAGCTTAATGAAGGGTAAGATCATGCAAATCAATCGTTCAGACATTCTGCTAATCATTTCATCATCAATTATTTAATTTAGAATATTCATATCACAAATAATTCTTAGCATAATTTTCTGTAAAACAACTGTGATAAGAAATAACAGACAGTTAAAATATATATGAATATGTTCCACATGGTCTAGAATGAGAAGAAACACATGAATAAAATGAGAGAAATGGAGGCAAAGGGAAACTCTAAAGATGAACAACTAAAATAACTAAAATTAAAAATACACTGGATGGGGCTAAAGCATATTAGACATAGCAGTAAAAAGATTCATACATTTGAAGACATAGCAATAGAAACTATTCAAACACATAGACTAAAAAAGGCTGAAAAACCTGGCCATAAGTAAATCATGGGGAAATGTGAATCAAAAAGCAGAGAAAACCACTGTGATAAGCATTGGGCTCTTCCTAAATGCCAGGTCCTGTGATCAGCATTTCACATAACATTTCATTTACCACTAGAAGGTGGGTACTGCATTTGTCCCTGTTTTTATGCGAGGAAAACAAGAAATCATAACAATGAATTTAGGCAAATTTTAATTATAAAACAAATTTTATTTTATAAAACACTAACCTTTTCCAAGATGTTTATTTTCATGTTATAAATTCAAGCATCTTAAGTCTACTGATGCTCAAAATAGAACTGGATGATAAGCTGGATAATTATTATTAATTATAGACATTAAGAGTTTTATTTAACCTCATATAATTAGTTGAACAAAGAATAGAAATAAAAATTTTTACCTCTGTCTTATTTGTTGTTCCATTTCTATGAATCCTTCTATGGTCACGCCAGGTCAAACAGAAAGAAAAAGTTTTGGATAAGGTAAAGTTTTAAAGATAAAGTTGGAAAAACTAGATTTTAAAACACCAACCAGAATTCCACAAGTGGAAGAAGGTTTATAAGGCAGAGAGAACACTTGAGGATAGGCCGAAACAATGAAGCCCTCCAGATGTAAGAAGCAACAGATAATATATGTTGACTGAAGCAGAGATTTCACAGAAGGACTTATTACAAGAAAGCCAGAAAAATATGTTCAAACTAAATCACTGAAAACTTCAGATGCCACAGGATTTAATATAGAGGCATGTTTGTGCTGTGTGCTCAATCCCTCAGTCATGTGTGATTCTTTGCAACCTCATAGACTGTACCCCGACCCCAACCCTGCAGACTCCTCTGTCCGTGGGGTTCTCCAGCCAAGAATATTGAAGTGGTTGCCATTTCCTCCTCCAGGGGATCTTCCCAACCCAGGGATCGACCCGCATCTCTCGTGTCACCTGCATTTCAAGTGGAATCTTCACCACCTATGTGGGTTTGGGAATCCCATATAGAACCATAGACATTTAAATCTCAGCTATCTGAAGTCTGGCACTTAGCATATGAGGTCATCTCCACCCTTAATATCACCCCAACAATTAACCTTAATACAGAGAGATAACTGAGTTTAGTTAGGAAGATTTTTATATATGTCTGGTAAATCTGATGATTGAATAAAAGGAAATGCACTTTCTCTTTCAGAGTGTAAAAAGTCTAACTATTTTACCCGTAAACCAGAAAGAGGGAAACGTGACCCACGCAGGATAGACAAGCATGAAAGAGGAGCTGAAATGTGAGGCCATTAATAACATCAACTGAAGCTGCATTAGCATCAGCGTTGATTTAGAAGCTGCTGGAGGCCACCAGCAGAAGCTTTTCTTGCAGCAGAGAAAAGACAGTGTTGTGAAGGGACAGACATAGAAGAGATGTGGTAAATAATAGTCACCTACTGTTCATTCATTTTAAAATTCTCCATTGACCTATTAAGTCTGAAATATAGAAGTGGTATGGAATTTCAGCTTTTCTGTTTCATGAAAACATGACAGGAAATGGTCTCTTCCCTGGTTTCTATACAAACTCCAAAAGAGAAAAGTCATATTTAGGAAAGAATTTTTAGACCTATGAAATTTAATACTCTTGAAAAAGTGAAACTGTCAATTGCTCAGTCATGTACGACTCTTTGCGACCTCGACCCCGACCCGATGGACTGTAGCCTGCCAGGGTCCTCTGTTCATGGAATTCTCCAAGCAAGAATACTGGAGTGGGTAGCCATTCCCTTCCCCAGGGGATCTTCCCAAGCCAGAGATTGAACCTGGGTCTCCCACATTGCAGTCAGATTCCTTACTGTCTGAGCCACTAGGGAAGCCCCTTTAAAATCTTAGACACATGCAATTTAATCTCTGGTTCTTGCACCAGTATGACCACTGACAGGCTACTTTACCAACCACATTAACTTGCTCCAAGCAAAATTTCTTTCATTATAACTATAATTTTATGCTCTTGGATATTCTTTTCCATAGCAACAGCTGTTGAGTGGACCCCTATCCTTTTGTTCTTTTTTTTTTTCCCTCAAGAAAATGTCCACTGCTGCTCAGTATTGAAGCAAGAATATTTAACAATATTAGCCAGTTTTCTTTACCTTTTCTTCTTACTCAATTCTCCACAAAGAAGTGGTAATGGATTAATAAACTGGCAAAATGTACCAGTTTTTTTTGTTATGCCTTATTCTTATGGACAGGGATTAAAGGGGATTTCTCTTTTGTAGTTTTTTCCTCTTTTCTCCTTCAAAGGAGCTTATATGTCTTTTTTCCTTGGGTTGTCAAACTCAACCAACCAGTTTGTGCTCCTGCAGATAATGATTATAGTTGTCTAGCTGCTATACCTTTCTCTCTGGGTAAGACAATCACACCAAAACAGTATCAGAAAGATTATTTAAGATACCAAGATACCAGATTCCATCTGTAGGCTATCATGCTCTTTAAACTTTCATTTTCAGTTCAGTTCAGTTCATTTCAGTCGCTCTGTTGTGTCCAACTCTTTGCGACCTCATGACATCGCAGCATGCCAGGCTTCCCTGTCCATCACCATCTCCCAGAGTTCACTCAAACTCATGTCCACCGAGTCGGTGATGCCATCCAGCCATCTCATCCTCTGTCATCCCCTTCTCCTCCTGCCCCCAATCCCTCCCAGCATCAGAGTCTTTTCCAATGAGACAACTTGTTGCATGAGGTGGCCAAAGTATTGGAATTTCAGCTTTAGCGTCATTCCTTCCAAAGAAATCCCAGGAAAGATCTCTTTTAGAATGCACTGGTTGAATCTCCTTGCAGTCCAAGGGACTCTCAAGAGTCTTCTCCAAAACCACAGTTCAAAAGCATCAATTCTTTGGCACTCAGCCTTCTTCACAGTCCAACTCTCACATCCATATATGACTACTGGAAAAACCATAGCCTTGGCTAGACGGACTTTTGTTGGCAAAGTAATATCTTGCTTTTGAATATGCTATCTAGGTTGGTCACAACTTTCCTTCCAAGTAGGAAGCATCTTTTAATTTCATGGCTGCAATCACCATCTGCAGTGATTTTGGAGCCCCCCAAAATAAAATCTGACACTGTTTCCACTGTTTCCCCATCTATTTCCCATAGCTGTGAAAGGAAGAGAAGCAAAAAGTGAAAGAGAGAAGGGAGGATATAAGCATCTGTATGCAGAGTTCCAAAGAATAGCAAGAAGAGATAAGAAAGCCTTCCTCAGCGATCAATGCAAAGAAATAGAGGAAAACCACAGAATGGGAAAGACTAGAGACCTCATCAAGAAAACTAGAGATACCAAGGCAACATTTCATGCAAAAATGGGCTCGACAAAGGACAGAAATGGTATGGACCTAACAGAAGCAGAAGATATTAAGAAGAGGTGACAAGAATACACAGAAGAACTGTACAAAAAAGATCTTTACAACCAAGATAATCACGATGGTGTGATCACTCACCTAGAGCCAGACATCCTGAAATGTGAAGTCAAGTGGGCCTTAGAAAGCATCACTGCAAACAAAGCTAGTGGAGGTGATGGAATTCCAGTTGAGCTGTTTCAAATCCTGAAAGCTGATGCTGTGAAAGTCCTGCACTCAATATGCCATCGAATTTGGAAAACTCAGCAGTGGCCACAGGACTGGAAAAGGTCAGTTTTCACTCCAATCCCAAAGAAAGGCAATGCCAAAGAATACTCAAATTCCATTTTAGTTGTATTCAATTCACTACTGTATACTTGTTGCAAAAGTGTGGGGAGGAATTTATCATGTCATTCAACTAGAATCTCCTATATAAAGCTCTCCTTGAAACTCTTTTAGAATTCTTCCTGAAGAAAGTCAATGTTTTCATGAGCAAATGGTAGGCTGCTTCATTCTCTTTTATACACAAAACATTATAACAAATTGTATTTCTCCTTGCTTCCAAAAAGGATACATTCAAACTTGAAACTGACCACAGCAACTGCGTTGATACATTTCAGTAATGCGTAGTCCCCAGCTTTCCATGGCTTTATTTTTACACATTATTTTGTCATTTCATTGTTTATATTATTGATGTTAGTAATTTCAAATCCTTTGTTTGGAGAGGCAGAGTGGATACAAAAGTGACTACAATTCAAGTTATATCCAGTGAGAACCCACTCAGTGCTTTTCATTGTCTGGCTGTTTCTGCTGCTGCTGCTGCTAAGTCCGTCAGTCCTGTCAGACTCTGTGCGACCCCATAGATGGCAGCCCACCAGGCTCCCCCGTCATTGTCCTAGCCACTGGCAAATCAAAATACAGAAGTGTTGACACTGATATTAGAGAACTGATATTTAAATTAAAAATATAGATAGGCCTGGGGAATTAATAATTATAAGGCATTATTATAGAATTATGCACAAAGTTGTATGGGAGAAAGTGAAAGTACCTTATAACTTAGATTGGGAGAGTTTTCTTAGGAATAAAGACATTTTATTTGATGAATAGTAGTTTTATAGGTACAGGACACTGAGAAAAACTTCTCTTCTTAAAGAAAAACCTGTAGAGACAGGGAGATAGATTTATTTGTTGAAAGTATATGATGTTATAAGGAAAATGGGTATAGTTGTAAGGCTACATTGTAAGATTGTACACCATCTTTGTATACATTGTAAACTGCAGCCCACAGAGCCTAAAATATTCGTTATTTAATATTTACAGGACAAGTTTGTGGTACTCTGGTATAGAGTATAGTTTGGTAGGTGTCCAACAGGGGTAGAAAGTGAAGCCAGAGATTTTTTGAAAAAGTCTCATATGCTAAGTTTGAACTTAAGCCTAAGAGAATGGTATATAATGTACTGGCTTTGTGATGTGTCACTTTGGCTAGAGTGAAATCCATAGAGCAGAATTTCCTTCTCTAAGTATTTCCAGTTAGGGTAGGCCATAATAGGCCATAACAGGGAATTCTGTGCTAGATATGGAGGTGAGAAGTAAAGCAATAGGCATTTTCTAGTGGGCATGTATTGTTTCCCATCTGGTGGCTAATCCTTTAGTATCAGGTAGCAGTCTTGTATCTGTTCAGCCTTCCCCTGAATTCTCCTTTAGTTTCTGTGACTCTTCAGACAGGAAAATGATTATCTCTACTATGAAGAAAGCTTTTATTTCTGAAGTTATATTAAAAGTCAAAACCAAGCAATGAATATTACCTAGTGTCGGGCATAAAAAAATGTTTTCCTTGGATGATGAAATATCTAGATGTTGGATCAAGGTTTCCTTAAGAAATTTTACCACAGATTTTCTAAATGGTATTACCACTTCTTCATAACAAAGTCAGGTATGTTTCAAATGATCTAAAATGATAAGTTCAGGCTCTTAAGAAGGAGTTTGTTTTCTGCTTATTGGTGTATAAATCAGATGTTGTTTTTAAATGATGCTACAGAGTTAAAGAATATTGGAGAAAGTCATTTGAGGAGAGACAGCTTTGGCCTTTGATTCTCTACCTAAATCTACCTAATAGATACACACACACACACACACACACACACACAAAACTGCTATGAAATTTAGGAATTCGTGCAAGTATTCATCCTTGCAAGCAACACTGTGAAGAAAAAATTTACCAAGAAAAAAATCTTAAAATAAATTTAAGAAAAGATTTAAGAAAATCTTAAGAAAGATTTAAGAAAAGATTGACATCTTTCCATAAGAAATCAAGTTCAAGTTTCCATTATAGTTACTATACCTTTAACCCCATGTACAATACCATTTCCAGCTGAACCATTATATAAACTCGACTGGAGTGTACAAGAATAACTAACTATAATGAGGATATTGAATCATAAGGTGAAAGTTATATCATGTTATTTGGACTCATTTTAGGAAAGAAAGGAAATGTATAGTGGATTTAACAATGCTTTCTCCTCAGTGTCTCAAGTGAGTCCATTATTAATGAAGAATTTTGTATTGCCAAGATTTTACTTTATATTTTACTTAATAACTTAATTCATATCTAGTCACTGTATACTAAATCATTAGCTTCAGATTTGTTCCTGTCTTTATCATAGCTGGGAAAGAATCTTCCCTGAAACCTTTTAGCATTTTACCTATACCTCCTTAATGGCATGTGTTGATTTAATCCTGAAGTTTTAATAAGTTGTGTAATTACTTAAAACTCTCAGATATTTAAAGATGTTTCTGTTTTTTATATGTATATTTAAAGAGTACTTTGTTAATATATTATGCACATTTTGTTGAAGAAAAATATTTGTTAAATACTTTTTACTCTCATATTATTATTATAAAATATTTTGATATTTGATAGCTTTATGTTGAGTGATAAATTCTTTATCTGTATAATATATAAAAAATGTATATTCAATTCATAGACTTGAAAGTTTCCAAATTTTGCCCAATTACAGTAGCCTATATATTTAGTCCTATTTTAATATAATTAATATTTTCCTTTTTCACAATTATAGGTGAGTCTGAGTGATAATGTTATAAATTTAGACTCAGAATTCTACCAAAAATTAGAACTTTCAGCATGCATTGGAATTAAGTTTTTATCTTAACAAATATTTAACACCACAGAATTAATTTTCGTAGACTGAGACATTTGCTCAGTTTTAATGTCTCAATGGAGTTCAATCTCTAAATCAATTACTAATAATTGAGATACAAATGTTCTACTTAAAATGCAGTAATCAAAGTGCTCTTTCAACTCCTCAAGGATTCAATTTTAGAGATGTTATTTCAAGACATTTGATATTAGTCATTATTTCTTTTCATATTTGCAGTCTTTTCTTACTGGCCATTCACTCTGTGGAATTCTTAAAATAATTGAAAATTACAAACCCAGAGTAAAGGCATTTACCATTTTTCATTTCCTTGGGAGATTAGTGGGAGCACTATGCCTAGATGAATTTCATGAATAAAAGAGTATAACCTTTAGACATTATATTTTCCAGACATAAAATTATTTCTTTCCTACTCTCCTGCCAAACCAACAAATTAAGTAGCTGGTATTTCCAGAATACATCTCCTTTCCTCAAGATGATTGCTCATTAAGGTGTTATTTTTCACTAAAGGATAACTCTATTGGTTAAAGTTTGAAGCATGAGGCATTTTCTTATGTTGATATAACAGTATGACTACCAGCATTAAGGACTTGACAATCATGCAGCCTCTCTAGGATTCTAGTAGCCATGGAGATACTCATTGTTCCGGATAATCTGGATTACAATTCTTGGGGTTTCAAGCTTCAATTTTTGTAACTTCAAAGTAACTGTAAAGTCTTCCTACTACTACTAAGATTGAGGTCACTTAATCTATACTTTGAAATTCCATTTCTTCCAAAATCCTGTGGTTTAGCAGGAAAAAAAAAAAATATATATATATATATGAAGTGCTCTAATTCAATGGTATATGACTCAGAATAGTCATTTCTGTCACATTTCCAGAAATGCTCTTTGAAAAGGAAGTGTGATATAAGACAGCAAAACATCTGACTTGGAGACCAGTAGACATATTTTCAAGTATCAGTTCTTCAGGACTGGTTCCCTTGGCTATTACACTTAGCTTCTCTTCAACCTTTTTCCTCAGCTACATGATGATGATAGTATCAGTTGTGCAGGGGGTAAATTAAAAACTATAAATATCATACAACTTATTTCCCATTTCAGTCCTTTGAATTATTCAAGTCTGTGGTCTTAGATCCCACATAAAATCTCTCAACAAATGATTCTGCGTCTACCTTCCAAATCTATTCATTATTGATAACTTCTTACTCTCTCCACCACTACCATTTTGGATCAAGAGCTTATCTCATCTCACTAGATTGCTGTGATAGCCTCAATGTATTTTCATGCTTCAGCTCTTTCCCCTTATATAGTCTGCTCTCTAGACAGCTGGTAAGGCTATTACAATTTTAAAAAGTCAAGACATGACAATCTCCTCACAAAATCCTCCAAAGGCTTTTCTGCCTCAGGGCCAGACTCCTTAAAACATACCTCAAAGCCCTAAAGAATCTCTTGATGAAGGTGAAAAAGGAAAGTGAGAAAGCTGGCTTGAAACTCAACCTTAAAAAAAACACTGAAATCATGTCATCCAGTCCCATACTTCATGGCAAATAGAAGGAGGCTCCAGTTATTTTTCCTTAGCTCCAAAATCACTATAGATAGTAACTTCAACCATGAAATTAAAAGACAGTTGCTCCTTTGAAGGAAAGCTATCACAAACCTAGATAGCATATTAAACAGCAGAGACATCATTTTGCTGACAAAGGTCCATATAGTCAGAGCTATTGTTTTTCCAGTAGTTGTGTATGGATGTGAGAGTTGGATCATAAAGAAGGCTGAAAGTGAAAAGTAAAGGCACTTAGTTGTGTCCAACTCTTTCTGACCTCATGGACTGTAGCCTGCCAGGTTCCTCTGTCCATGGGATTTTCCAGGCAAGAATACTGGAGTGGGTTGCCATTTCCTTCTCCAGGGGCTCTTCCTGACCCAGGGATCGAACTCAGGTCTCCTGCACTGCAGGCAGACTCTTTACCATCTGAGCCACCAGGGAAGCCCAAAGAAGGCTGAGTGCCAAACAACTGATGCTTTCAAATAATGGTACTGGAGAAGACTCTTGAAAGTCCTTGAACTTCAAGGAGAGTAAACCAGTCAATCCTAAAGGAAATCAACCCTGAATATTCATTGGAAGGACTGATGCTGAAGCTGAAACTCCAATACTTTGACCACCTGGTGCAAAGAGCTGACCTTGATGCAAAGGAAAAGACATTGATGGTGGGAAAGATTGAGGGCAGGAGGAGAAGGGGAGAACAGAGGATGAGGTGAATCACTAATCAGATGTATGGCAATAAGAAACTTCCTGGGGTTAAGTGAAATGTTGAAAAACCCTAGAATGTACACCGACTTTTCAGTTCCTAGTATTCTCACCTTTGATGGATTGAGATGAAGAAAAAATAGAAAGTAAGGCATTATGTTACATTGTGACTGTAACTGTGGCCCCATAGACTGCAGCCTGCTAGGCTTCTCTGTCCATGAAATTTTTCAGGCAGGAATGCTGGAGTGGGTTGCCATTTCCTGCTAGGATATCTTCCTAACCCAGTGATCAAACCTGTTTCTCCTGCATTGGTGGTGGATTATTTACTAGCACTACCCAGGAAGCCCATTATATCATTCATTCACTGATGGACTGGGATGAAAGAAAAATAGAAAGTAAGGCATGTTAAATTTTTAACTGTGATTCTTGGGATATATATAGGCAATAAATATTAAATATTAATAGATTATGGAGATACTGGCATTGAGATCTTTAAAAACATAACATTATGGGCTAAATCTCATAAGCATCAACTGAAATGTAGACGGTTGCTATGGAAGTTTAAGGAAAGGTTCATCTCCTCTAGTCTCAAGACAGAATCTGTTGAAAATCAAGTCAGGATCTATGTATAAGAGAGGCAAAATTGCAAAAGAGATAAATTCACAGCCTTGAAAGTGTCATTTTTTCCTTATATTTCTTCTTCTTAGTTAAGATCTTGATTGGAAGAGTAAGATTTTGAGATCAGACAGTTTGATGAATGATTCTGTGGAACTCAAACCACTAAATTTCCCTCAATTTTCCATGTGTTGAAAAAAGATCTCTGCTCATTCTCAGAAGTGAGAAATCTCCCCTTCCTAGAGATTTTTTTAAAGACTTCAACAGAAGCAATGGTATTAACCCTAGAAGAGGCAGCAAAGCAAATTTGACTACTAGTCCAGATCTGGGTTTGTCTTCCTTTCCCACAGTGCGTCCTCCATTCTGACCAACAGAGTTTACCAAATGCCTAATCTTTTATGCATTTATCTTACACAACACTGCCTTCCAATTAGATACACATTGTAAAACAACAACAAAAGCAAACTGTCAAGCAGTGGGTTTATGACCCTGGGATATATAGGTGTTAATACGTATTTCATCAATTGCAAGTGGCTGGTTTAATATAACATGCAGCTTGCTTAAATAACATGGAATACTTAGCTAACATGCCTTAAAGGGATTCACATCTATTGAAGTTCGGAGCTGCTATTCAGTGGTAAATATGCTAAAATGGCCATTGATACATAGTGTTTCGTCTCCAGTGCTAGAATATATAAGTCCAGGAACCAACAGATGGAGTACCCCAGTGATACACTTTCAGAATCTATACTTTCTGTCTTCACTTCTTTAGATTCTGTTACAGTAAACATCCTGATTCCTTGTGATGGATAGAGTGCTTCTGCTTAAGGAATGCTATTTGTTCCTAGAAAATTAAGATTATTTCCAATTTATTTTGGTCTTTTCTTTCCAACAGATCAGCAAGCAAAGAAAAAAATAACTGAACTGTCAAAAGTAATTGACTCCAAATAAAATGAGAGGCTAGGATTGCTCTTAAACAATGGAAGAGGAATATCCTGGAATATGATTTCTCATCAAAATTTCTTGAGGCTTTTGGGGTTAGTTATAAATTTGAATATATATTACAGCAGCTGTAGGCTGACAAGGGCAATGAAATGAAGAGCTCATCCCTTTTGGGAATTTGGGTCTCAGAGCAGCCAAATGTATCTGAAGGTGAGATAAATCTAGAATAATGCTGAAAGATATATTTAATCAGTATTAAAAATGACCTATGGATCAGTGGTTACGTTGTTGATTGCGGCTTATTTTTATAGCCTTCTTGCCTTAGGACTTTGCAGAGATTTTAGTAGACCATCAACTGTATAGTCACTCTGTGTTGGATTGGATTTCAGGGAAGAAACAAGTGGAGCAGTGGTGTGCAAGAAGTGGTGTGTATTATATAACTCTCATGCACAACTTCATATCTAATTGTCTTCATCTGTTCACTTCCAGCCATGGCTGTTGTGAATCCAGTCTATACATACTCTGTTATTGTTCAGTTGCTCGATTGTGTCTGTTTGTGACCCTATCAGATTGCAGCACTCCAGGCTTCCCTGTTCACCACTGTCTCCTGAAGCTGGCTCAGACTCATGTGCATTGAGTCAGTGATGCCATCCAACCATCTTGTCTTCTGTTGTCCCTTTCTCCTGCTGTTCTCTATCTTTCCCAGCATCAGGGTCTTTTCAAATGAGTCGGCTCTTCACATCAGCTGGCCAAAGTGTTGGAGCTTCAGCTACAGCATCAGTCCTTCCAATGAACATTCAGTTTTCCTTTAGGATTGACTGGTTTGATCTCCTTGCCGTCCAAGGGACTCTCAAGAGACTTCTCCAACACCATAGTTTGAAAGCATCAATTCTTTAGTGTTCAGCCTTCTTTCTGGTCCAACTCTAATATCTGTACATGACTACTGGAAAAATCATAGCTTTGACTATACAGACCCTTTTTTGGTAAAGTAATGCCTCTGCTTTTTAATATGCTGTCTAGGTTTGTCATAGCTTTTCTTCCATACATACATACTCTGAGAGTGTCTCAAATCAGTCCTTTGCTTTGCTTAGTTTCTTGTTCTTTACTGATGTCATACTCAGAGACCACAGGTAGTGGTGGCCACAGTGTGGATGACACAAGAAGTTTCTTGGTGTAAACACACACGTTTTGGTAGTGTGGGGAGTTAATGCCGTGGGGAGTAAACTTATGGTCAACAGGCCATGGGAACTCTTGAAAAAATGTCTTCCTCATTGTTCATCCTCTTAACAGATGGTTTTGAACAAACTTCATAGAGCTTTTTAGGAGGACTCATGGGATGGAACAACCCCTTCTAGCAGTTGTGAACTCAATTACATATAGTGATATAGGTTTTCCCTTATTCTTTATTTGCATCCAGTGTTTCCTATGTTACTCACTTGCCTTTTATTTAAGTCTTGATTTCTGAGTTTGAGTCATTGCAAATCATGTAACCCTTTAGAATGTAAGTTCCATATGGATAGTGACTTTTGTCCATTGTTCATTGCTCTGTCTCCAGTTCCTAATAGTGATAAACTTGCCAGAGTGCTTGCCTTCATTAAACATTTGTTAAACCGATGTGTTAGACAGTGCTCCTCTTGGGCACTTCATTTCAGTACTGCCCAACTGTCTCCGTTTCTGTGTGCTTTAGAAATTTGCACATGCAGCTGCCCTTGGCCTATTGAAGCTATTTGTTCACATGCACAAAAGAGCTGGAATGTGTCTGGGATTTTACATTCTCTCTCCTACTTTCCACTGGGACTGAGTATAGGAAAATGAAAGTCCACTCTCTTGCCTCAAGGAATTACAAACCCTAAAGTGTAATTGATGTTCTAGAATTTTCTGCATAATCATCTATAGGTTGTGTCCAAAATGTTACTAGTGCTTATCTCCTCATTCTCTGTCGTACCCCTACCACACGCTATTGAATTCTTTTACAAGCAGTTCCTTAAAAATCTGGAAATCTCACTTGAAACAATGAAAGAGAATTCCAGGAATATAACAGATGCTCAATAACAGACAGTATGCTTTTGAATAGCAGTTATTATTTATCAACATTTATTTAAATGAAAGTATCATTATATCCTTCTTTTGAAAAAAAAAAAAAAATCAGGCTTCTTCTCCCTCTTATTATTGAGATCTAAACTTTGAGACCCAGAGTTGTCCAGCTCTGAAAATTAGTTTCTATATCATTTTTTGTAACTGAGATTCTGTTTTAATAGCATGGGAGTTAGCAGGTGTGTATAACATAAATATAGTACTCTGTATTTTCCATGTATGAATGATCATATGAATTAATGGAAAGCTGCCAAAAATGCATAATTAAATAAAGAAGTATAAAAATTATAGCAGGGAGAGCATCAGGACTTATAGAATATCTGGGGAGGCTTCCTGGAAGAAGCCCCATTTTATTAGGTCTCTGTTTTTTAGGAAGCTATATTTTTAAAATTTTGTCTAGTTGATTTTAATGATCTGTCAGGCTTGGGAGCCTCTCAAGACAGTAGTCCTGTTTGTTCTTGATAGCATTGTCATTGATTTCACAAATAGGTTTTATTTTATAGTCCTGTACTGTGTGTTGCTGAACCCTTCAGAGACCTGGTTGAATGCACCAGTCAGGATCAGTTTCCAGATACAACAACCAATGGTTGGGCGGGTTACTAAGGTTATTGTTATTGCTTGTTGTGAAAGTCACTCAGTCATGTCTGACTCTTTACAACTGCATGGACTGTAGCCTGCCAGGCTCCTCTGCCCATGCAATTCTTCAGGCAAGAATACTAAGGTTGTATAAACTTCTAATTATTTGAAGCGCTTACAGTAAACTATTATGAATGTGTGTGTGTATATATATATATGAATGGTGTATAATAAAATATATGGTATAATAAGATAGGAGTTTTAGAAATAAGATTATTTTCACTATTTCAAATTAAGTTTTTAATTGTTAAAACTTGTTACCTATATTCTTCATATATCTATAAATGATCTTTTTCTTGTAAATTAGTTTTAGTTGTGACATTGTCCAAATGTAGTGTGGCACAGATAATTCAAAGCAAGGTTTAGTATAACAGTAAAAATGAAATTTTAGAAGAAAATCTACTTATATAAATGTGATAACTCATTATAAAGAATGTGTATTTTTATCTACTCATATTTATAGAAATAGGTAAAATTGACCTTTATTTAATAGTGTATTACCTAAATTTTATATAAGCTTATATAATTATACACATATAAACCACACATATATGGTCAGTTTTCATTCCATGCCCAAAGAAAGGCAATGCCAAAGAATGCTCAAACTACCACACAATTGCACTTACCTCACATGCTAGTAATCTAATGCTCAAAATTCTCCAAGCCAGGCTTCAGCAATATGTGAACTGTGAAGTTCCAGATGTTCAAGCTGGTTTTAGTAAAGGCAGAGGAACCAGAGATCAAATTGTCAACATCTGCTGGATCATCAAAAAAGCAAGAGAGTTCCAGAAAACGTCTATGTCTGCTCTATTGACTATGCCAAAGCCTTTGACTGTGTGGATCACAATAAACTGTGGAAAATTCTGAAAGAGATGGGAGTACCAGATCACCTAACCTGCCTCTTGAGAAACCTGTATGCAGGTCAGGAAGCAACAGTTAGAACTGGACATGGAACAGACTGGTTCCAAATAGGAAAAGGAGTACATCAGGGCTGTAAATTGTCACCCTGCTTATTTAACTTATATGCCGAGTACATCATGAGAAACGCTGGACTGGAAGAAACACAAGCTGGAATCAAGATTGCTGGGAGAAATATCAATCACCTCAGATATGCAGATGACACCACACCCTTATGCAGAAAGTGAAGAGGAACTAAAAAGCCTCTTGATGAAAGTGAAAGAAGAGAGTGAAAAATTTGGCTTAAAGCTCAACATTCAGAAAACGAAGATCATGGCATCTGGTCTCATCACTTCATTGCAGATAGATGGGGAAACAAGGGAAACAGTGGCAGACTTTAATTTTGGGGGCTCCAAAATCACTGCAAATAGTGATTGTAGCCATGAAATTAGACACTTATACTCCTTGGAAGGAAGGTTATGACCAACCTAGACAACATATTAAAAAGCAGAGACATTCCTTTGCCAACAAAGGTCCATCTAGTCAACGCTATGGTTTTTCCAGTAGTCATGTATGGATGTGAGAGTTGGACTATAAAGAAAGCTGAGCGCTGGAAGAATTGATACTTTTGAGTTGGAGAAGACTCTTGAGAGTCCCTTAGACTGCAAGGAGATCCAACCAGTCCATCCTAAAGGAGATCAGTCCTGGGTGTTCACTGGAAGGACTGATGTTGAAGCTGAAATTCCAATACTTTGGCCACCTCCTGCGAAGAGTTGACTTACTAGAAAAGACCCTGATGCTGGGAGAGATTGGGGGCATGCTGGGAGAGATTGGGGGCAGGAGGAGAAGGGGATGACAGAGGATGAGATGGCTGGATGGCATCACCCACTTGATGGATTTGAGTAAACTCCAGGAGTTGGTGATGGACAGGGAGGCCTGGCATGCTGCAGTTCATGGGGTCACAAGGAGTTGGACATGACTGAGCGACTGAACTGAACTGAACTAATATGTATATAATTATAAAATGTTTGTGTGCATGTATGCTAAGTCGTTTTTGTCATGTCAGACTCTGTGCAGCCCTATGGACTGCAGCCTGCCACGCTTCTCTGTCCATAGAATTCTCCAGGCAAGAATACTAGAGTGGGTTTCCATGCCCTCTTCCTGGGAATCTTCCCAACCCAGGGATGAAACCCTCATCTATTAAGTCTACTTGCATTGGCAGGTGGGGTCTTTACCACTATCGTCACCTGGGAAGCCTCTAAATATATGATATATATGTACTTTTATTATGTTTCATTAAATAGTGATCAAAATACTTGATCAGAATGAAATAAGAAAATAATAGTTATATTAGTTAATAACATTATTCTGACACTATAAAATGTATTAACTGTACTCAGAGACTTTATTTTATCTTCATAGCAACTAGGAATTTAACATTACTAATAACTAATCAAAGGGAATGATACAGGAATATACATAGGTTATGGGCTTTGAGACACCTTGAAATAGGTCATGTATCATTTTTTCCATAATGATATCATGTGTGCTTACTTCTAAGTTGCTATGTTTCCGAAATAGATTCTCTCATTTGTTTGTACAATAATCCTACCGCTACTGCTAAGTCACTTCAGTCGTGTACAACTCTGTGCGACCCCATAGACGGCAGCCTACCAGGCTCCCGCGTCCCTGGGATTCTCCAGGCAAGAACACTGGAGTGGGTTGCCATTTCCTTCTCCAATGCAGGAAAGTGAAAAGTGAAAGTGAAATCGCTCAGTCATGTCCGACTCTTAGCAACCCCATGAACTGCCGCCTACCAGGCTCCTCCGCCCATGGGATTTTCCAGGCAAGAGTACTGGAGTGGGGTGCAATTGCCTTCTCTGACAATAATCCTAGGAGATATGTAAAATTAACTATGTCTTATATTGAAGAAATGTAAGCTCAGAAAAAAATTGACTTGAATAATGTCAGTAGGGAAAAGACTAACTACTGTGTTAAAAATAATTTTTTAACCATCAAAGCTTATTCACATTCACTCTGTCACTAACCTCTTTTTTTTTCTACTCAGTTTTCACATATAAGTGTACGTTTAGTTATTTCACCTATATTTCCTGCTCAGCATTATCTCATAGAACTGACTAGGGCAACTGAGCAGAGAAATTTATATGCATATGGCAAATTTTGTAAAATACACTTTAAGTAATACTTCAATATAATTTCTCTTCAGTCTTATAGTACTTTTCATTTTTATAAGCATTTATTCATTTTCATGCTTATATTATAAAAAAATTAAAGACATAGAAATGTGAAAGAGTTTGACAATACATGCTCTTAATTCTACAGTTAACATTTTTGCCATACCTGTATATTGCATATCTTTCCATCTCTCCATTTCTCTTCTTATATATCAACTCATCCTTCTTGAGCAGTTTTAATTCGTATTTTAAAATGTTTTGTCTATAAATCTAATATTTTTTTTAATCTGGCATTGGTCTCTATTGAATTATTTTTTGTTTATTTTTCTCTTAAGAAATAGGTCATATTTTCTTCTTTTTGTGGTATGTAACTTTGGATTTAATCATGGACATTTTGAATTCTCTGTTGTAGGAAGCATGAATTAAGCTCAGTTCAGTTCAGTCACTCAGTCATATCCAACTCTTTGCGACCCCATGGACTACAGCACACCAGGCCTCCCTGTCCATCACCAACTCCCACAGCCCACTCAAACTCATGTCCACTGAGTCAGTGATGCCATCCAACCATCTCATCCTCTGTTGCCCCCTTCTCCTTCCACCTTCAATCTTTCCCAGAATCAAGGTCTTTTCCAGTGAATCAGTTCTTCAGATCAGGTGGCCAAAGAATTGGAGTTTCAGCATCACCATCAGTCATTCCACGAATATTCAAGATTGATTTTCTTTAGGATTGACTGGTTGAATCTCCTTGCTGTCCAAGGGACTCTCAAGTGTCTTCTCCAACACCAGAGTTCAAAAGTATCAATTCTTCAATGCTCAGCTTTCTTTACAGTCCAACTCTTACATCCATATATGACTATTGGAAAAACCATAGCCTTGACTAGATGGACTTTTGTTGGCAAAGTAATATCTCTACTTTTCAATAAGCTGTCTTATGTTGGTCATAACTTTTCTTCCAAGGACCTAGGATCTTTTAATTTCATGGCTGCAATCACCATCTGCAGTGATTTTGGAGCCCCAAAATATAAAGTCTGTCACTTTCAACTGTTTACCCATCTATTTGCCATGAAGTAATGAGACCAGATGCCATGATCTTAGTTTTTTGAATATTAGTTTGAAGCCAACTTTTTCACTCTCCTTTTCACTTTCAGAGGCCCTTTAGTTCCTCTTCACTTTCTGCCATAAGAGTGGTGTCATCTGCATATCTGAGGTTATTGATATTTCTCCCAGCAATCTTGATTCCAGCTTGTGCTTCTTACAGTCCAACATTTCTCATTAGGTACTCTGCATATAAGTTAAATAAGCAGGGTGACAATATATTCAAGAGTGAACAGATGAATTAAGTTAGGCTCAGCCAAAGAGTAATTTTTAAAGCAGCATTTATCTTCTATAAACCGAACTACATTCTTTGATTGAGTTGTCTGCTTGGAGTATTCCCTGTGTTTATCTGGTGCAAAGATTGATCAGATGTTTAACTATCACCCTAATTGGAGCTCTATTTTCTGGCATTCTCTTTTCAAGAATTTGCATCTTCACCTTCTAGTGGCCATAGTGGCTTGAACACTATCCTTTAATTTGCGAGACAGTGTGACTTTGTGTTTTCCATCAAAGTTTTAGCCAACCCACATGGTGCAGACTTTTGGGGCGGGCGTGGGACATTTGGCTAAATGTAATAAAAATGTGAAATTCTCAAGTCTTCCTGTATTTATTTACCCTCTGTTGCATTCAAGTAGCTGTTGTGGCTTTTGGGAATTTTTTTCTAAATATTTTTCCATGCTTTATAGTTATTATTTGCTTCATATTTGTTCCTTTAGCAGTTATTTGTCCATGGTAGAAGAAGAACTCTCATGGTTACCTTTGAACTCACTACATTTCTATGATTGAAAACCTTTTTGTTTTTATGAGATTTATAGCAAAAGATATTAAAGATCTATTTAAGTCATGTAGGTTATTATACATAAAGATTTTGACTGTTTATATTTCCACTTATGCTGGACCTTCTCTATCTAATGAAAATATTTGGTCCACATTTATGATAATCCAAGGCAAAATTAAGAATTATTCTCATATTTAATCTGTGGTCTGTGGGAAATGCCAATTAAAGTATTCATAGAAACATAGGCAAAAGAAAACTGCATATTCTCCTGCCAGAGTAAGCTTTGTGAAATTTGACTGAGAGAGAATATCGGGAAGATTGATCATTCAGCAGATGGCTGCAGTAGTAACAGAAAACAGGATTCTCTGCTTGAACTGAGTGACTTTTTGTCTATGCTACACTCTTTCCTGAGGCTTCCTTGGTGGCTCATATTGTAAAGAATCTGCCTGCAATGCAGGAGACTCAAGTTTGATCCCTGGGTCAGGAAGATACCCTGGAGAAGGAAATGGCAACCCACTCCAGTATTCTTGCTGGAGAATTCCATGGACAGAGGAACCTGGAAGGCAACAGTCTATGGAGTCACAAAGAATCAAACATGACTGAGTGACTAACACTTCCACTTTTCACTTTTTTGCTTAAATAAATTACATTAACTTTTCCATAGTCAAGAAATCTTTTATTAAGATGGTAATTTAAAATATTGTCAACTAGGTCAAACAGGTCATTGATCTGTTAATAATCTCACATATTGCCACGAAGGGAACATTGTTCAGTCGTGTCCAATTCTTTGTGACCCCATGAATTAAGCAATCCATGGATTTCTCCAGGCCAGAATACTGGAGTGGGTAGCCTTTCTGTTCTCCAGGGGAACTTCCCAACCCAAGGACTGAACCCAGGTCTCCCACATTGCAGGCTGATTCTGTACCAGCTGAGCCACAATGGAAGCCCATTGCCATGAAACTCATTCTTATGTTGGCTATAGTCCTCTCTCCCCTACTTAAGACACAACTAAATGGCAGAGAAATAGGAAGGGTTTTTTTTTTTTTTCAGTCTATCTCTATTCCTTATTCTTTCTGCTAATATTTTCTAGCCAGAATAATAGTGCTATCTTGACATTTCTCTCTAAATAAATTACTCACTTCAATTGTGCACAAAAAATATATTTTCATCATTTCAATGTAGTGTTATTTATTGTGCTTTATAGTAGTTTATTTACATAATAAATGTTCAGTGTTTTAATATATACAATAGCTAAGGAATTATAAACCAATGAAAAAGGTTATGCTGGCACACCAGTTCAGTTTAGTCCGGTTGTTTAGTCATGTCCGATTCTTTGCGAGCCCATGGACTGCAGCACGCCAGACCTCCCGGTCCATCACCAACTGTGGAGTTTAATCTAACTCATGTCCTTTGACTCAGGGATGCTATTTAAACATCTCATCCTCGGTCATCCCCTTCTCCTCCTGCCCTCAATCTTTCCCACAATAAAGGTCTTTTCAAATGAGTTAGCTCTTTGCATCACGTGGCCAAAGTATTGGAGTTTCAGCTTCAACATCAGTCCTTCCAATGAACATCCAGGACTGGTCTCCTTTAGGATGAACTGGTCGGATCTCCTTGCAGTCCAAGGGACTCTCAAGAGTCTTCTTCAACACCACAGTTCAAAAGTATCAATTCTTTGGCACTCAGCTTTCTTTATAGTCCAACTCTCACATCCATACATGACTACTGGAAAAATCAGAGCCTTGACTAGATGGACATTTGTTGGGAAAGTAATGTCTCTGCTTTTCAATATGCTATTTAGGTTGGTCATAAGCTTCCTTCCAAGGAGTAAGTGTCTTTTAATTTCATGGCTGCAGTCACCATCTGCAGTAATTTTGGAGCCCCCCAAATAAGTCAGCCACTGTTTCCACTGTATCCCCATCTATTTGTCATGAAGTGATGGAACTGAATGCCATGACTTTAGTATTCTGAATGTTGAGCTTTGAGCCAACATTTTAGCTCTCCTCTTTCACTGTCATCAAGAGGCTCTTCAGTTCTTCACTTTCTGCCATAAGGGTGGTGTCATCTGCATATCTGAGGTTATTGATATTTCTCCTGGCAATCTTGATTCCAGCTTGTGCTTCCTCCAGCCTAGCATTTCTCATGATGTACTCTGCATATAAGTTAAATAAACAGGGTGAAAATATACAGCCTTGACGTACTCCTTTTCCTATTTGGAACCAGTCTATTCTATGTCCAGTTCAAACTGTTGCTTCCTGACTTGTATACAGATTTCTCAGGAGGTAGATCAGGTGGTCTGGGTCCTATCTCTTAAATAATTTTCCACAGTTTGTTGTGATCCACACAGTCAAGTCTTTGGCGTAGTCAGTTCAGTTCAGTCGCTCAGTCATGTCCACTCTTTGCGACCCCATGAATCACAGCACGCCAGGCCTCCCTGTCCATCATCATCTCCTGGAGTTCACTCAGACTCACGTCCATCAAGTCGGTGATGCCATCCAGCCATCTCATCCTCTGTAGCCCCCTTCTCCTCCAGCCCCCAATCCCTCCCAGCATCACAATCTTTTCCAATGAGCCAACTCTTCGCATGAGGTGGCCAAAGTACTGGAACTTCAGCTTTAGCATCATTCCTTCCAAAAAAACCCCAGGGTTGATCTCCTTCAGAATGGACTGGTTGGATCTCCTTGCAGTCCAAGGGACTCTCAAGAGTCTTCTCCAACACCACAGTTCAAATGCATCAATTCTTTGGTGCTCAGCCATTTTCACAGTCCAACTCTCACATCCATACATGACCACAGGAAAAACCATAGCCTTGACTAGACAGACTTTAGTCACCAAAGTAATGTCTCTGCTTTTGAATATACTATCTAGGTTGGTCATAACTTTTCTTCCAAGGAGTAAGTGTCTTTTAATTTCATGGCTGCAATCAACATCTGCAGTGATGTTGGAGCCCCCAAAAATAAAGTCTGACACTGTTTCTATTGTTTCCCCATCTATTTCCCATGAAGTGATGGGACCGGATGCCATGATCTTCGTTTTCTGAATGTTGAGCTTTAAGCCAAGTTTTTCACTCTCCTCTTTCACTTTCATCAAGAGGCTCTTTAGTTCCTCTTCACTTTCTGCCATAAGGGTGGTGTCATCTGCATATCTGAGGTTGTTGATATTTCTCTCAGCAATCATGATTCCAGCTTGTGTTTCTTCCAGTCCAGCGTTTCTCATGATGTACTCTGCATAGAAGTTAAATAAGCAGGGTGACAATATACAGCCTTGATGAACTCCTTTTCCTATTTGGAACCAGTCTGTTGGTCCATGTCCAGTTTTAACTGTTGCCTCCTGACCTGCATACAGATTTCTCAAGAGGCAGGTTAGGTGGTCTGGTATTCCCATCTCTTTCAGAATTTTCCACAGTTTACTGTGATCCACACAGTCAAAGGCTTTGGCATAGTCAATAAAGCAGAAATAGATGTTTTTCTGGAACTCTCTTGCTTTTTCCATGATCCAGCGGATGTTGGCAATTTGATCTCTGGTTCCTCTGCCTTTTCTAAAACCAGCTTGAACATCAGGGAGTTCACGGTTCACATATTGCTGAAGTCTGGCTTGGAGAATTTTGAGCATTACTTTACTAGCATGTGAGATGAGTGCAATTGTGCAGTAGTTGGAGCATTCTTTGGCATTGCCTTTCTTTGGAATTGGAATGAAAACTGACTTTTTCCAGTCCTGTAGCCACTGCTGAGTTTTCCAAATTTTCTGGCATATTGAGTGCAGCACTTTCACAGCATCAGCTTTCAGGATTTGAAGCAGGTCAACTGGAATTTCATCACCTCCACTAGCTTTGTTCGTAGTGATGCTTTCTAAGGCCCACTTGACTTCACATTCCAAGATGTCTGGCTCTAGATTAGTGATCACATCATCATGATTATCGAAAAAGCAAGAGAGTTCCAGAAAACATCTATTTCTGGTTTATTGATTATGCCATTTTGCCCTTTTCTTTTTTTTTTAACAGTATGAAAAGGCAAAATTGCATAGTCAATAAACCAGAAATAGATGTTTTCTGGAACTCTCTTGCTTTTTCAATTATCCAGCAGATGTTGGTAACTTGATCTCTTCTTCCTCTGTCTTTTCTAAAACTAGCTTGAACATCTGGAATTTCATGATTCATGTATTGCTGAAGCATGGCTTGGAGAATTTTGAGCATTACTTTACTAGTATGTGAGATGAGTGCAATTGTGTGGTAGTTTGAGCATTCTTTGGCATTGCCTTTCTTTGGGATTGGAGTGAAAACTGACCTTTTCCAGTCCTGTGGCCACTGCTGAGTTTTCCCAATTTGTTGACATATTGAGGGCGGCACTTTCAAAGCATCATCTTTTAGAATCTGAAAGAGCTCAGCCAGAATTCCATCACTCCACTAGCTTTGTTCGTAGTGATACTTTCTAAGGTCCAATTGACTTCACATTCCAGGATGTCTGGCTCTAGGTGAGTGATCACACCATCGTGATTATTTTGGTCATGAAGATTATTTTTGCACAGTTCTTCTGTGTATTCTTGCCATCTCTTCTTAATATCTTCTGCTTCTGTTAGGTCCATAGCTTTTCTGTCCTTTATTGAGCCCGTCTTTGCATGAAATGTTTCTAATTTTCTTGAAGAGATCTTTAGTCTTTCCCATGCTATTGTTTTACTCTATTTCTTTGCACCGGTCACTGAGGAAGTCTTTCTTATCTCTCTCTCCTTGGTATTCTTTGGAACTCTGCATTCAAACTGGTATATCTTTCCTTTTCTCCTTTGCTTTTCTCACTTCTCTTCTTTTCACAGCTATTTGTAAGGCCTCCTCAGACAGCCATTTTCCTTTTTTGCTTTTTTTTCCTTGGGGATGGTCTTGATTTCTGCCTCCTATACACTGTCATGAACCTCCATATGTAGTTCATCAAGCACTCTATCAGATCTAGTCCCTTAAATCTATTTCTCACTTCCACTGTATAATCGTAAGGGATTTGATTTAGGTCATATCTGAATGGTCTAGTGGTTTTCCCTACTTTCTTCAATTTAAGCCTGAATATGGCAATAAAGTGTTTATGACCTGAGCCAAAGTTAGCTCCTGGTCTTGTTTTTGCTGGCACATCAGGTAAAAGCTTTTAAAGAGACTTTGTTTGTGAATGGAAATAAGCTTTGCATTAGAACTTTTCAGAAACATATCCTTATGGGTATTTAAAAAATAGTTCACAGGCATGTTTTCTGATTTTACAAATCTTGGGCACAAGTTTATTTAATTATATTCCAAGTGGCAAAAGCTAAACTGCAGAAAACCCTTTTTGTCCTGTCATCAATTCACTCATCAAATGTCAGTCCTCTCTCAGGAGTTCATGTCTGATCAACAAAGCCCTAAATAAATTACAGATGCAAACGTCTGTCATATTGAGCATCAGCTGTCTCAGTTCTATGACTGAATAGCTTGGAGCAAAGCATGCTATTTCTGCTAAAACACTGAGTTACATGAAGCTTCTGGAAAAAAAAAAAGAATTACATAAGATAACCCAGATGAGAACAGTGATTTGCATATCCAAATTTTAGTGAAAACAGTGGTAGTACTTTGTTATTTAGAGTTCATGTTACTATTGAATGTTGCAATATATGGTCACACCATCCTTTGGAGAAAAATGTGGATTTTGTGCTCAGATTCCCTTCCCAGATTCCCTACAAATTATACTCTGATCTTGGAAATAGAAGTATCTTTAAGTTTGGTCATGTTTTGCACATCATACTATGTCAAGAAGTAAGGTATACAGCAAATTCCCATTGGCTCTCTATGTTACTCTTTCCATATATCTCACCCTCTCCTTCCCTCTCCCATGTCCATAAGTCTATTCTCTGTGTCTCTTTAAATTCTCAGGAAACTCAAACAGGGGCTCTGTATCAGCCTAGAGGGATGGGATGAGGAGGGAGATGTGAATGCAATTTCAAAAGGGAGGATATATATGTTTACCTATGGCTGATTCATGTTGAGGTTTGACAGAAAACAGCAAAATTCTGTGATGCAATTATCCTTCAGTAAAAAATAAAATAATTAAAAAAGTGAAGTAAGATTTTCTTAAGGACTCTTAACTCTTTTCTATACTTATAAACAGTTTAGTTTCAATTGTACCAGAAATTACCTATCTTACTATACACAGTAAGGTATATATCTAAAATTTTTCCAACACTCGAGTTTTGGAAAGCATTTTCAAATGATGTATTTTTATGGGACACTTAAAATATACATAGGCATGACAGATATTTTTTACCTGCACTGAGAGAATTTCTAAATGAAGCAAATGAAATCATGGTTTTGAAAGATGTTATCTTTGTATCATATATAATATTATTGTCTATTTCCTTGAGTTGGTTAAAATCTGAAAATGCTCTTCTTAAATATGTAGAAAACTTGTAGGTAATATAGAAACAACAACTGTAATAATATGTTTAGCTTTTAAGCATTATGATTGAAGTATTACAAAACAGTAACTGGGCCCACTATTCATCTGTGTAAGCTAATTAAACATTTGGAAGTAAGGGCATCTTTTGCTCTCAAATTCCCTGTTATTAACATCTGAGAAAATATAGAAAATATATTTTTATTTTGGTTAAAAGAAACAGAAGCAAGGAACTCAGAAGCTAGGTCATGCTGTGTTGAGGTCAAGCAATGTCAGATGTCTGAATTAATATATATTCTATTGGGAAGCAGTGTGGGTATATTAGTACCTAATAATAGGTGGCTCTACTTTTATCTTTCATATTTGATGTGGAATTTGCTGCAAACCATAGTAATTCTGTAGAGAAAGCATTGTGCTCTTAAATTATATAAAATTTTCATTGCTTGTCTTGACTAATATTTCTTTTGCTCTCAAAATACTATCAAGTTAAAAACAAGAAGGAACTATTCACATTTCTTCCATTGTTGAAATTGAACATGATCTCAACCAAGGGCTATAATCGTCCTTGTTCTAGTATGATTGCTCATGTAACTGTAATTGAAAGGAGTAAAATATGCAAAGAAAATCATTAAAAGGAAACATCTTCATGTACACTCGTGGCTGATTCATGTCAATGTATAGCAAAACGAATACAGTATTGTAAAGCAAAACAAACTAAAAAATAAAAATTAATTTAAAAAAAAGAGAATATCCAGCCACCCTAAAAAAAATAATAAAGATGATGATCATCAAAAAAAAAAAAGGAAACATCTTTCAGAACTGTAATTAAATAGATTGGTTGTGTGAAATAAATTAAGAGCAAAGTAAATTAAAATCAGTATAAAATAGGGGAAACACAACAGAATGCAAATCATACAATCAAAAAGAAATACTCTTGATCCTTTTGTTACATGTATTTTTCCTAGTGATTTGCCCTTGGAACATTTCAGCACCATTGAGAGTGAGCAGATTTTAAGGAACAAACCTATGCTAGTTTCCTCTTTGTAGAATGCCTGCAGAGATGCAACCCAGGTGCACTATTATTGTAAATGCTTCCTTTAGACTAAGAATTGGTTTATCTTTGCTGGAGCAAGCTTCATTCATTATTCAACACTCTTCTTGAATGCCTGACTTACGCTAAAGATGGAGATAGGAGCAGAGAACAACGTCTTAAAGACATTTCTACACCAGCAAACTTTTCTACAACCTGACTCAAGAGTTTTATTTGTGTACAAAAGCATTCTATTTTAGATGAATAGTTTCTCCTGTCTTATTTTCATTTTTTGTGATAAATCCAACATATTCTTCATGGGAATATTTACTGATATTTATCCCTCATGTTGTCTACCTTCTAAGTTGTAAACTGTAAAGTTTCTAGCTGGAACTGGTAGATATTGCGACTATAATTTATGAATTGCTCTAAGCTCTACTCCCTTTTGTGTAACACAAGAAATACTGACAATAGTATTAATTTTATTATTTTAAGAAGTCAATTTATTAAAATAGATCATCAACCATATGATAAGTGTTTGTTTTGTCTTCCAACAGAATTGTCATTGAAAAAAACATATACTTTCTTGTAGTATCATAAAGAGACATTTCTGGATTATTGAATTTCAGAATTGATGTTCAAGTCTATGTTGTCTTTTCCTTTCTATAGTATGATTTTTATATATAACTTTGCGTAACAGAGGTGTGCCATGATGGCCTCTGGCATGATTATACATGATATTCTATTGCATTACTTCTGTAGAAATGTCAGAATGGTTCTGAAATCATGTGATCCTGGACACGTGTAATGTTAGCAATAATGGAACCATTGTTAGCTTGATTATATGGGTATATGTGGATTTAGGTCAATAGTGACATATTTTGGAAAATTATTTCCTCCAATTCTAATAGTATCAAGTCCATTCATTGTATTTATTGGAGAATATTTATCTCTGTGCATCATTACATGGCTCTTCTCAGACAGTGTTGTAAAGACCTCCCGATTGATAAAGGGCACTAATGGCTCTGAGAACACTCTTTTAAATGTGTTGATTAATATTTATTATTGTATGAAGTTTTATGATTTAGGTTCAAAGGAAAATATTTATATTTATCTTCAAAAGAGTGCAGTATACACCAACTTTGTATGATTATACTGTCAAATTATAGCAGGTCAAATTTTGAATATATATTGAATGTATGCTTTTAGATTAAACCAGTTCATTTATTGTAATAAAGTAGTCAGTATGAATCTGGTTGTTAGATGTGTCCACTTGGTGCCTCAAAAACCTGATAGAGACTCTTAAAATGAGATAATTTTCAATGGCTATGAAAATTCAATTTATATTCATATAATGAGTAACAACACTGAATGGTGTTATTTATATTACAGGTATGTCACCAGACAAGTGTTAAACTATTTTTGTATTTATTGTTCATCTCTCTACTGAAGTTAATTTTGTTTTAAAATGCTGTGAAGGCTACTTGAAGAGAATTCTTCTTATTCTCTTTACACACATTCAATGAAATATGAATATAACCCACATAAGGATTAGTTCAGTTCAGATCAGTTGCTTAGTCGTGTCCGACTCTTTGCAACCCCATGGACTGCAGCACACCAGGCCTCCCTGTCCATTACCAACTCCCAGAGTTTACCCAAACTCATGTCCCTTGAGTCGGTGATGCCATCCAACCGTCGCAACCTCTGTCGTCCCCTTCTCCTCCTGCCCTCAATCTTTCCCAGCATCAGGGTCTTTTCAAAATGAGTCAGCTTTTCGCATCAGGTGGCCAAAATATTGGAGTTTCAGCTTCAACATCAGTCCTTCCAATGAACACTCAGGACTGATCTCCTTTAGGATGGACTGGCTGGATCTCCTTGCAGTCCAAGGGACTCAAGAGTCCTCTCCAACATCACAGTTCAAAGCACCAATTCTTTGGTGCTCAGCTTTCTTTATAGTCCAACTCTCACATCCATACATGACCACTGGAAAAACCATAGCCTTGACCAAATGGACCTTTGTTGGCAAAGTAATGTCTCTGTTTTTTAATATGCTATTTAGGTTGGTCATAGCTTTTCTCCAAGGAGCAAGTGTCTTTAATTTCTTGGCTGCAGTCACCATCTTTAGTGATTTTGAAGCCCCCCAAAATAAAGTCACTTATGTTTACTTAAGAGAAAAAGCTCAGGAATATTGCATTTCTATTATTAAAGATCTTTCTCATTAATTGAATTTTCTTTGGTAAAAATGTTCCAACCGCTGCTAAAATAATCAGACTTTCAGATTTATGATCTGTGTTTATATGAGTAGTGTCTTAAAGAGAAAGCATCTTGAAAAATTGCCAAGTAATTCTTCTATTCTCCTTTCAAACCATCTTAATCCAGCACATTAAATTATTTTTAGTTAAGTCATCATGTTACCATGAATCTTTCTTTTTTATGAAATAAGGGAAAAATTCTGAGATCTTCTTAATGGACAGACATGAGAAAGTGTATAGGTAGGAGATAGTGCAGACACTGCTCCATAATTTTTGACCACGATACAGGTAGAAAGAAAGAAAGAGTAAATTTATCACTTATTTTTGAAGCAGAGCCTCCAATTTTTAAAGAGGTTCCAACATGATGGTCCTTTATTAGTGACTGCAAATGTATTCCATCAGGTTCAACCCAAGCAGAAACTTTTTTTTTAAAGATCTGCTAGTAATTTGACTTCATAGGTAAGGGATAAGATAGGTTCTTTAATTGATATGTTATTACTTTCTGGTTAAAATGTCAATTAGTTTAAACCAAATCAAACAAAAAATAAAACACAAAACTTTTAGCTTGATGGTATATGATCAGTAAGATAATTTGTGCTGCTGTGAAATTATCACAGAACAATTTTAGAATAATACAGTAAAATAAAGGATTGGGGTTCCTGAACTAGAAAAATGCTCTAAATTAATTTCTGAAATTTTAAATTTTAAAATTTCTCCCTACTTTTTTAAGTAGGGAGAAAATGGCAGTTCTTTTATGTTCATTGTTTGGAATAGTGTCTGTTCTTTGAGAAAATAAGAGAGTAAAGGGCATGAGAGAGAAAAAATAAAAAATGCCATCAATTTTAACTAAGCTCTAAATTTTGCAAATGTATTAGGCACTAAAGGAGGTAGCGTAGAAAAAAATTCCACAATTTGGAAATAAGGAAAAAAATATAAAATGCCTTCAATATCTTATGGGACAACAACTGTTAACAAGGATTATCTTGGGATTGTGTTATACTAAATTAATTTCTTTGTTAAAACTGATCAAACATCCCATATGTAATAGAGTTCTTTGTTGAATAATAGTGGTGAGAGTGGGCACCCTTGTCTTGTTTCTGATTTTAGGGGAAATGCTTTCAGTTTTTCACCATAGAGGAGAATGTTTTCTGGGGTTCATTGTATATGGTTTTTTATTATATTGAAGTTTATTCCTTCTATGCCTACTTTCTGGAGAGTTTTCATCATAAATGGGTGTTGAATTTTGTTGAAGGCTTTCTCTGCATCTATTGAGATGATCATATGGTTTTTATCTTTCAACTTGTTAATATGGTGTATCATATTGATTGATTTGTATATATTGAAGAATCCTTGCATTCCTGGGATAAAGCCAACTTGATCATGATGTATGGTCTTTTTAATTTGTTACTGGGTTCTGTTTGCTAGAATTTTGTTGAAGATTCCTCAATCTATATTCATCAGTGGTATTGGCCTGTAATTTTCTTTTTGTTGGTGGCATCTTTGTCTGGTATTGGTGTCATGATGATGGTGGCCTCATAGTATGAGTTTGGGAGTTTTCCTTCGTCTGCAATTTTCTGAAAGAGTGTGAGCAGGATAGGTGTTAGCTCTTCTCTAAACTTTTAGTAAAATTCACCTGTGAAACCATCTGGTCCTGGGCTTTTGTTTGTTGGAAGATTTTTGATTACAGTTTTGATTTTCATTCCTGTGATTGATCTTTCCATTTCCTATTTCTTCCTGGTTCAGTTTTGGAAGGTGATACTTTTGTAAGAATGTGTCCCTTTCTTCCAATTTTTCCATTTTATTGGCATATAATTGCTCATGTGCTTAGTCTCTCAGTCGTGTCTGACTCTTTGTAACCCCATGGACTAAGCCCACCAGGCTCCTCTGTCCTGAGATTCTCCAGGACACTGCAGTGGGTAGCCACTAGCTTCTCCAATAGTTGCTTACAGTAGTATCTTATGATCCTTTCTATTTCTGTGTTGTCTCTTCTTTTTCATTTCTAATTGGCTAAAGGTTTGTCAGTTGTGCTTATCTTCTCAGAAAACCAACTTTTCTTTTGTTGCTTGTTGCTATAGTTTATTTCTTTTTCATTTATTTCTTCTTTAATCTTTATGATTTCTTTCCTCTACTAACTCTTTTTTGTTGTTGTTTTTCCAGTTGCTTCACTTGTAAGATTAGGTTGTTTATTTGATGTCTCTCTTGTTTATTGAGGTAGGCTTGTATTGCTATGAAATTCCCTTTCAGCACTATTTTTACTGCAACCTGTAGGTTTTGAGTTGCCATATATTCATTGTCATTTGTTTCTATTTTGATTTCCTTTTTGTTTTCTTAAGTGATCTTTTGCTTATTTAGAAGCATGTTGTTTAGCTTCCATGCGTTTGTGTTTTTTTATAATTTTCCTGCAGTTGACAAATAATCTTAGATTGTTGTGATCAGAAAAGATGCTTGACATGATTTCAGTGGGTTTTTTTCCCTTTAATTTACCAAGTCTTGATCTGTGGCCCAGGATGTGATCTGTCCTGGAGAATGTTCCATGTGCACTTGAGAAAAAAAATGAAATATAGTGTTTTTGGATGAAATGCCCTGTAGATATCAATTTGGTACAACTGGTCCAATGTATCACTTAAATCCTGTGTTTTTATATTACTTTTATGTCTGGATGATATGTCCTTTGGTGTGAATAGGTCCTTAATGTTGTATAGTGTGCTTAGCTGCTCAGTTCAGTTCAGTCACTCAGTCATGTCCAACTCTTTGCGACCCCATGAATTGCAGCACACCAGGCTTCCCTGTCCATGACCAACTCCCGGAGTTCACTCAGACTCACGTACATTGAGTCCGTGATGCCATCCAGCGATCTCATCCTCAAGCATCCTGCATCCTGCATCGAACCTGGCCTGGCGATTCGTTTCACTTATGATATCACACATGTTACACAGCCACTCTGCCAACCCATCCCACCCTCTCCCTCTCCCACAGAGTCCATGTGTCATTTCTAAAGAGATGAGCTAGATCTTATGGGTCACAACCTACTATTAGGCTGAGAAATCAAGTTATGTATCAGAATTAGTGATTGAAAAACAAATCAGAATCAAATAGAGAATGGAAAGTATCTGCATCATGCAGAAGAGGAAAAAGTATTATTTTATGTAACTTAGGTTTCAGATACACACACACATACCCATGTGGTATCCTGGGTTATGATGTAAAATTTATTTTATTCTGTATGTCACTGTCAAAAAAGCTTGAGTAGCGCTAAGGTAGATAACTTTCAGAGTCAGGAGTGGACTGACACTCAACATTCTTTAGACTTGTTGTGTAAGTGATAGTGCAACAGAGACTGCAAACAAATTGTCAACCTTAATTAATGCTCCCATCCATATGACAAAGTCCTGGCTATGGACCCAGGGACTATCATACCTAGCTCTTTGTCCAACCAGGTGGGCCCACATGACTTGTTCTTGCCAGTGAAGGGTAAGCAGAATGAAACATTACTTCTGGGTTGAAGGCGGAAAGCCAGTGAGGTTTCTCATGCTCTTCTTCCCTTTCTACTTCAGCTCAGTGCAAATATCAACCTTGGGAATGCTGTGTTGAATGGAGATGGTGGAGCCAGAAGATGGAAGGAACCTGGTTCTTCAAACACTGCTTGGAGAATACCCTTTACCTTTCAGGACACTTATTTTAGTCTTCACATGAACAAGAAATAAAATTCTGTTGACTTCAGTTCAGTTCAGTTCAGTCGCTCAATCGTGTCCGACTCTTTGCGACCCCATGAATCGCAGCACGCCAGGCCTCCCTGTCCATCACCAACTCCCGGAGTTCACTCAGACTCACGTCCATCGAGTCAGTGACGCCATCCAGCTATCTCATCCTCGGTCGTCCCCTTCTCCTCCTGCCCCCAATCCCTCCCAGCATCAGAGTCTTTTCCAATGAGTCAACTCTTCGCATGAGGTGGCCAAAGTACTGGAGCTTCAGCTTTAGCATCATTCCTTCCAAAGAAATCCCAGGGCTGATCTCCTTCAGAATGGACTGGTTGGATCTCCTTGCAGTCCAAGGGACTCTCAAGAGTCTTCTCCAACACCACAGTTCAAAAGCATCTGTTGACTTGGGGGCTGTTATACATGTTGAGGGTCTGCTTGTCACAAGAGTGTTACTTTCACTAGTCCAGAGACATCCAACAGCTGGAGGTACATGAATTACTGGTCTATTTTCTGTGTGCTTGTCCTGCATGCTAAAGGCCTAACAGAATATGTGTTCTGTCCTTTTGCGTTTTGACAACTGTTTGACAAAACTTTTTGGATACAGATTAGTTTCCTGTGTCTAATCATCTGAAAGTTAGAGGATACACAGAAAAGCCTTCTTCTGCTAAGAAAGCCTCTTAATAGCAATTAGAAAAATATAGGAAAATAAAAGACTACATATTCCATCATCTAAAGAAAATCAGTAGGTTTAGTTAAAAACACCATTTCATTTCTCTTTTTAAAAAGTAATATCTTGTGTTTCTCTGATCCTTCATAAGTCTGCAAAGCACTTTTGTGTCAGATACATCACGTTTTTCTGCTAACAATCCTGGTGGGTTGCCCCATTTTACAGATAAGAAAATAAAGACTTTGTGAAATTAAGTGATTTAAAGTTGCCTCTTAATAGCAATTAGAAAAATATAGGAAAATAAAAGACTACATATTCCATCATCTAAAGAAAATCAGTAGGTTTAGTTAAAAACACCATTTCATTTCTCTTTTTAAAAAGTAATATCTTGTGTTTCTCTGATCCTTCATAAGTCTGCAAAGCACTTTTGTGTCAGATACATCACGTTTTTCTGCTAACAATCCTGGTGGGTTGCCCCATTTTACAGATAAGAAAATAAAGACTTTGTGAAATTAAGTGATTTAAAGTTTACATTAACAGTAGCAGAGCCAGCACCTCAGTGGCACCACTTTCAAGTCCAAATCCTTTTTCTCCTCTGACGTCATATAGGGCTAGGTCTTGTTTGCTGCTGTGTTTCCAGTGCCAGCTTGGAACATAGGAAATATCTCACACTACATCCTCTGGTTTGGTTTCAAACATCTCCTGTCTTGGTGGTGTGAAGAAGTCCTTTTTTCTTTTTTTTTAATTATGTCCAACAAGGGGTCGTTGACAACAGACCTGAGAGCTTGAGTAAGTTAAGTTCATGTTAGAACGTGAAAAGTAGAGTGCTGCACACTCCGCTGATTAAAAAGAGTAATTTGGGGATTTAATGACATTTAAACATTTTTACAACAGACTGGTTTCAAATAGGAAAAGGAGTACGTCAAGGCTGTATACTGTCACCCTGCTTATTTAACTTCTATGCAGAATACATCATGAGAAACGCTGGACTGGAAGAAACACAAGCTGGAATCAAGATTGCCGGGAGAAATATCAATAACTTCACATATGCAGATGACACCACCCTTATGGCAGAAAGTGAAGAGGAGCTAAAAAGCCTCTTGATGAAAGTGAAAGAGGAGAGTGAAAAAGTTGGTTTAAAGCTCAACATTCAGAAAACCAAGATCATGGCATCTGGTCCCATCACTTCATGGGAAATAGATGGGGAAACAGTGGAAACAGTGGCAGACTTTATTTTTTTGGGCTCCAAAATCATTGCAGATGGTGACTGTAGCCAAGAAATTAAAAGACGCTTACTCCTTGGAAGAAAAGTTATGACCAACCTAGATAGCATATTCAAAAGCAGAGACATTACTTTGCCGATTAAGGTCCATCTAGTCAAGGCTATGGTTTTTCCTGTGGTCACGCATGGATGTGAGAGTTGGACTGTGAAGAAGACTGAGCGCCAAAGAATTGATGCTTTTGAAGTGTGGTGTTGGAGAAGACTCTTGAGAGTCCCTTGGACTGCAAGGAGATCCAACCAGTCCATTCTGAAGGAGATCAGCCCTGGGATTTCTTTGGAAGGAATGATGCTAAAACTGAAGCTCCAGTACTTTGGCCACCTCATGCGAGGAGTTGACTCATTGGAAAAGACTCTGATGCTGGGAGGGATTGGGGGCAGGAGGAGAAGGGGACGACCGAGGATGAGATAGCTGGATGGCATCACTGACTCGATGGACGTGAGTCTGAGTGAACTCCGGGAGTTGGTGATGGACAGGGAGGCCTGGCGTGCTGCGATTCATGGAGTCACAAAGAGTCAGACACGATTGAGCGACTGAACTGAACTGAAACATTTTTACATGGTTTTCCAGGGAATTAAAAACTGAATTATAACATTTGTTTTAAGCCGCATGGTGACAATATACACAGCATGGTTAAGTATTAAGTGAAATATCCGCAACTATTTTTACATGTTTAAATATAGGACTTGTAAAATAGAACAAAACACATTTAGGTTTTCTGGGGGAAAAGTTTTTATCAATGAAGTGCCAAAGTGTAAGCAGATGAAGAGGCTCTGTCTCACTGGCTTTTCATAGCCTTGTTTACATTGACCGAGGTGGCTGTTGAGGAAAAACAGAGGCGCTTTTGATTTTACCAGTTGAAAGAACTTTTCCAGAAATCACACACACACACAAAGATTAAATACTGGGCCCCACATAACTATTTCAGAAATGGTATTTTTGTAGCTATGTATAAATAAAACCATTTCCAAAGCAGAGGTCTCTGTAGGAATTTTCAGACCAGTGTTTCCATTATTAAATATGTCTATGAGCTGAAAAGTTTCCTAGATCCAAACCTGGCCTGTCTAGTTATTTTTGGACACAGTGGAGCCTCGAGCTCACAGAAGAACGTCTGCCATGTTCTCTGCTGTGTCACAGGCTGGCTGGAGCCCAACCCCGAGCCACCTTCTGAGGAGCGGGAGCCGGCACCACCTGGCTTCCTCGTGGGCTGGGGCGCGTTTTGTCCCGGAAGAACCAAAACAGGCACTGGATCCATTCTTGAGAACGGGATTCGAAGTTTGTCTTAGCTGAAAAGTTTCCTAGATCCAAACCTGGCCTGTCTAGTTATTTTTGGACACAGTGGAGCCTCGAGCTCACAGAAGAACGTCTGCCATGTTCTCTGCTGTGTCACAGGCTGGCTGGAGCCCAACCCCGAGCCACCTTCTGAGGAGCGGGAGCCGGCACCACCTGGCTTCCTCGTGGGCTGGGGCGCGTTTTGTCCCGGAAGAACCAAAACAGGCACTGGATCCATTCTTGAGAACGGGATTCGAAGTTTGTCTGAAAATTTAATAGCCAGAGTTGGGGGTAACTTAGTTCACACCACAGGGAAGTGTGCCGCTGCTGTTTAGCTGCTGAGTTGTTTCTGACTCTCTGCGATCCCTTTTGAGGGGTCTGAAAAGGGATGACTGGAAGTTGGAGCTTATGGCAAATGTTTTCATAACTGGAACATGTCTTGAATTGGTTCTTAAGGAAACATACCTTTCATTGGAGAGCTAATCTAGTTTGGTGATCAGTCCAATATGTGTAAAAACCAAATGTTCTGCTCTGTTTTCAGATTAGCGCAACTGATCAAGTATTCTAAAAATATGCGTGTGTGTGTGTGTGTGTGTGTGTGTGTAAGAGACTTCCCAGGTAGTTCAGTGGGTAAAGAATCTGCCTGGAATACAGGAGACACAGGTTCAGTCCCTGGGTTGGGAAGATCTCATGGAGAAGGACATAGCAACCCACTCCAGTATTCTTGCCTGGAGAATTGCATGAACAGAGGAGCCTGGCAGGCTATAGCCAATGGGGTGCAGAGAGCCGGACACGACTGAAACGATTGAGCGGCACGTGCACACATGTGAATGTGTGTGTGTGTGTGTGTGTGGCTCTGCATGCTGATATTTTCTTCCAAACATCAGGGAGGGAGAGAATTGAATGCCCTGATGTCTACAACGTTTCCATTTTGGAGACTGAGTTCATATGGGCTGGGCATTCTCTAAGAGACTCCTTTCTGAATTTGGAATTAATTAAAAGAAATTACCAATCCAATACACATATGTTAATTACCTTCACATTCAGTAATTAAAGAGGTGGAAAATGCTACCACTCTGAAACCACCCTATACGTGCTGATAAAAGATTCAGACTCCTTGTCATAGCACTTGCAAGACACAGCTCCCAGCATGGTGCAATGTTTAATGAAAACCTCAGCGGAGAGCTGACTGCATGGGGAAAGGCTCACATCAGACAGCAGTGTTTACCCGAGTACATTACATGTTCATTGCAATGATTAGAGGAAAATGCTTTTCTAGACAGGCATTTGCTAAAGGAAAACAAAAACAAAAACAAACCGACATTAGCTTCTTTCTCTGTACCGGCCTTTATATTTTCCTATGAACGTGAGCAGGAAAAAAAAAAGTCTTATTAGCAATTTTGAGGGGAGAAGGAAAAACCGTATTCCATTCCACAACGATTCTGAACCTAAAAGAACCATGACGAATGTAGAAGGGTTTTGATTATTCATTCACTAAAAACAATTATGGAAAACCTCAAAGGCCAAAGGCAACGTGTGAGGGACTAAAGAGATATAAACTTGAATTTCTAAATTCCTGTCCTTCAAGAATGCACAATCTAGAAAATGGAACAGAAGAGACCACAAAATCTTTAAAATCAGGCCCAGGGTGAGAAGAGATGTTTAGTGTAACAGGAGCGAAAAACGGAGGGAGAGATGATTCTGGGGGTGAGGGAGGTTTTAAGATGGAGGAAACCACTGAACTGTGCTTGAAAGGATAAGTAAGATTTCAACTGGGGGATTGCAGGGAGAGCAAAAAGGCATTCCTTCTGCAGAGGAGGAAAGGCATGAAAGCACCATTGGGAAGGAAGTGGCAGGGAAGGACGTGGTAGGGGGAGGAGGAGGTGGGGTGTTGTGGGGAACTGATCTGGTGGATAATACCACGAATGGAATCTGTGCCTGGGAAGTGCAATGGGAGACAGGCCTGACAGGAAACAGGAACAATTGCAAAATTCCTTTAAAAGTACTATATACAGTCAGGGTGTTGCCACTGCCCCCAGGGAAATTGCATTCTGCACCTTACTCACCAGCTGAATTGAGGACATAATTGGTTGTTTTAAGTCCAATTATATTTAACTCAGTTGAAGTTAAGGATTATGGATTTTGATATTACTTATGATGGGGTCTGCATAATAAGGCCTTTGATAGAGGCTAAAACAATGATATAAAGCACAGTGGTCTGCCCCTCAGCTAGGAAACAAGAAAGAGATGACAAAAAAATGAGAAATGAGCCAATTAAATTACGCGAAAACATCATGCTTGCAAAGAAACAGAAAAAATAACATCAGTCTTTGGGGTTATACTTCAGAGTTTAATTTTCTTTCCTCTTTAACTTCCTCTTACTTCATTAGGATTTTTTTTTTTTCTAAACCATTAAGTAATTGGATTACACTCAGGAAAAAAAAAAAAAAGGAAAAATGAATCCAATGACTAATTTTAGGAAGGAGTTGGAATGACAGATTTGATTCAGTATTTGTTATTTCTAATATCTCAGTTCTTTGCTGGGGGAGTGTGATTCTTGTCATGTGTTTCCCTTTCAGAAGATAATTCTAAAGATTACATTCTGTTCCTGATAAATAAAGATAATGAACATATATCTAACCATAAGCATCTAAGTGAAAGAAGAGAGGGGCAAATTATCTGATATTCTTAAGAGGTATAAATAAATGTCTTGGAAGATTCAGTTTCAAATGATACTTTTTTTAAAAGGCAGAATATTTTAACAGTCAACGCTAAAGGAAATCGACCCTGAATATCCTTTGGAAGGACTGATGCTAAAGCTGAAGCTCCAATACTGTGGCCACCTGATGTGAAGAGCTGACTCATTGGAAAAGACCCTGATGTTGGGAAAGATTGAGGGCAGGCAGAGAAGGGGGCTAGAGAGAGTGAGATGGTTGAATGGCACCATCGATTTAATGTACATGAGTTTGAGCAAGCTCCGGGAGATAGTGAAGGACAAGGGAAGCCTGGTGTGCTGCAGTCCATGGGGTTGCCAACAGTTGGACATGACTGAGTGACTGAACAACAAATTTTAACAAAGGAAGCAACCCCAGACTCTTCAATTCAAACCTTCATATAAGACAATCCTATAAAAATTACTCTCCTAGTTTTTCCATCAAAACACTCAATTTGTTCGCTTCATAGAACTTATCCCACTGCTACTATATCACTTGTTTTTCTGTGTATTTTCTGTCTTGTCCAACCAGAGAGCAAGATACTCAAGGACAGGAACCATATCTTTCTTGTTCATAAATCTATGTCTTGCAGATAGCACTGTGCCTGGAAGTCTCATCATCATGATGACTGTCTTTACATTGCAACTAGCATTTATGGAGCAATTACCTTATTATGTGTGCTTTGTATGTATTACTTCATTGACTACTATATTGAAGGTGATAGATACATGTTTGTTAAATAAATGAATGGATTTCTCTTAAAGAAATGGCATATAATTTGGATAAGTTATCTAAATGACTAAAGTTTAATTGGGTTTGACTGATGGCATAAAAATTGGAGCTCTTAAATCTTAGAAAGGAAGGAAGTCCCAAATGAAGGGTAGTGATGGTATTTTACCAGTCATCTTGAGTCACTCTTCTTTTACAAAGTAGTCTTATTATTTATTTTCCTCATTTTTAAGTATGCATGCTCAATACAACTCTTCAATAAAATCCATTCCATTTTTGAAGCATTTTGCCCATCCCCCTTTGCAAGAGCATCTTTGTCTCATTTGACAGAAGGCTTCTTAATGACATGCCACCACCCACTCAACAGAAATTTTGGTCCCTCACAGTGACTCAATAAATTCATTAATGATTAATTTAAAGCTACAGCCTAGGGAGATCTAATTTTTCATTGAACAGAATTTCAAATCAATGTATCAAACTTCTTTCTTAAAAACCACATAGATTAAAAATTAAAGGGCAAATTAAAAGTCAGCCAACTCCTTGCTGGCATGTATTGATCCTCAAGATCCTTAAATATTGAGGCATGCAACAGAACCAATTGAGTTTATTGCAATGGAAAATTAATAGCCTCTTGAGCACAAGCATTTAACACTTTCTGAGTGGTTTAAAATTATGTACACGGTTAAAAATTCTCATTAATAAATATATTCAGAAACCGTCCCTTCATGGGAACTTTGCCATTTTTGATTGCTGAAGATGAGTGAAGTCTTTTGAGCTTCAGAAGAGCCTAGAGGATTTGAATGGCAGCAACATAACCCCATCAAGCACTGTGCCTGTGGAGTTCTTTCTGTCTGAACCATCTGCTTAAGTGGTTTCCTACAGTCCACAAAATGCCTGTAATGCATGGTGTCTACATCAGATACTTTTATATCTTGTGGTTTCTATGAGGCCTGGAAATGGTGGGCAATCTGGAAAAGTGAGAACTCATTCAAATGTTGGAATAAAGATGATAGAGGCAAAACTATTGGTGAGTCTGTTGGTTTTAGAAATGAGAGTGGAGGTTCTCTATAGGGTGAGGTTGTAGGAGGGTCTGTTTAAAGGCTTGAGCCTCAGGAGATCCAGGTCACATTTCTTCCTCCTGCCCTTTTTTAATCCCTTTCTGAGCCTTCCTAGACAGAAGTTCATGATGGAAACATGTTCCTGTGCTTACTATTTCACCCACATTTTGAGTGCTATCCCCTAAGAGTTAGTTCCTTCCCTGCTAGGGAACAATGGAAGCCATTGCACTGTGGTCATATCCCTGCAAAATGCTGAAAAGATGCTAATGCCCAATGTGCAAAGAACTCTTGTGTATGACATGGTCTTTTATTCCTTCCTCTAGCAATCCTATGAAACATTTAGGGTAGGGATTCTTTTTCTTTGGTAATTATTTTGTCAGCAAATGTTGGAGCTGAGACTCAAAACTCAGGTCTTCTGACCATGAACTCACTATTATACCAACAGGGACCTCTGTTGCTCACACCCCTCTTCCACCCCAGGACCTATTATCATGTCAGGCACATCAGTAAGCTTGTTCTTCACTTATTTCAAGTAAGTTTTTAAAAGAGAATTATCTTGTCTCTTCCCCTTGAATAATAGTAGGAGATCTTGAGGTTAGGTACTATTTTATTTAGATTCCCAGAAAGAACAAGAAGGTCCACTCAAGAGGCTTAAGGATAGAGTTTAACAAAAATTCTCTTTATAGAGATGTGGGCAGGGTTAAAAAAAAGAAACAACAGGGGATGGTAAGATGCACAAGAATTAGCAGAAATCCACACCACCCCAAGCCTGAGGGGAAGAGGAGGGCTATTACTGGAACAGAATGCACACCGAGTCCTGGAAAAGGAGCCATCTGAGAGAAGCTAAGGACATAAAGAAAGAGCGTGGAGGAATCAGGGAACTTCAGCCACCACCTAAACCCTTTCACTGGGAGAGGCTTGGGGAATACGGCAGGAAATAAATACTCTAGCATCTGTCTTCTCCTGTTCACTGATCTACTACTACAGCCTCTAATGGGATGAGCCAACCAAGGCCAGGGACCAAGTGAAGCTGTCCAAGGAGTCAGCCTCCTGGGACTCAGAAAAGGGAAGAGACAGCAGATAGTAGACCTGGAAAAGCAAAGTAGATCTGGAGAAGCAAACCGAGAGTCCTTGTGCAGGAAGATACACAAATACTGGGTAATTGGAATTTTTCTTTATTCCTTTCACTTTTATACCATGATTTATGATAAGCCCTTTCCTCTTTCTTTTCCTTACAATCAGGATACCCATTACTAACTTTTGTGTTTTTCTGTAAGAATCACAACTACTCACATTGTATATATGTACATGTACACACATTCACGGCCACACATACAATTAAAAGGCATAAAGTATATTTTTCTCTTTTGCACAGTAGAGCCAGTTTAATAAGTGAGTAAGGTCTGTGGAATGGTCTTGCAAAATAGCTTTATTTTCTCAAACCACAATATTCCCAAACTGCTCTATTTGCTCTCCTTTCTCCATCACTCAGAGATAGCTAAGGCAGACCCTGTCATTTTTTCCCATCACTTTCACATATTAATAAACAGTGCTATGTTCAGACATTAAATTGTGTCTGATGCTTTGTGACCCCACGGACAGTAGCATGCCAGGCTTCCCTGTCCTTCACTATCTCCTGGAGTTTGCTCAAATTCATGTCTGTTCATCCGGGTCACAATCTGCCATGTTTCACGCAGTGTAAAGCTTCGTTTCTGCTGCCAATAATTTCACCTGAACCGTGCTTGAATCCTTTCAGAGAAGAAGACACGGGGTCCTCTTTTCTCGTCTGGATCCTTGTCTGACTCTGTGTGGTGGAGGTCTAAGTGATGATTTTCTCTCCTGGGGCACTTTCCTGGGGTTCTTTGGTGACCTTTCTCTCTCAGACCCTTCCACTCCACACTTCCTGGTTGCCCATGGCTTACTCTTTAGCACTGCTTGTTTCACATGGAGGGGTGCAGTTCAGTGACTCACAGTTCCTGCCTCTGGCAGTACACTGCTCACAGGTTCGGGATGAGGTCATCCCAGGACAGATCATACTTGGCTACTGGTTGTAATGGCCACTCTTTTCCATGTGAGGCACCAGGAATATTTGCCTTGATGAACTCCGGAAGCATGGACTACTCTACTGTAGCCCTCTCTGCTGACAGCCCTCACTTCAAACTTAAGTGAAAAGGGAGACTTCTTAACTGAGCACCAATTATGAACAGACACTATGCAGCCACCAAGAATACAGTAGGAAGAAAACAGATGGTATAGGTTGGTTACATTCTAAAAGGGCATTAAAGACATAATCACAAAAAGAGTATGGTGAGATGTATGATCATTTAACATGTATGACTAGTATTTTATCAAGTAGATAGGCCATATTTTACTTAATTATTTCCCTATTGTTTCATATTCCAAGCCATGTCATGATCATGTAAATAGTATTTTCTGTATTCTGAATCATTTTATTAGGCTAGTTTCCAAAAAAGAAGATTAAGCACAGTGTATTTTTTAATTAGCTTGAATTGAAATGCTTGTTTTGAGTATTCTTATGCAATTTGACAACATCCGTACAAAGCACTTAGAACAATGTTGGGCATATGGTAATCTCCCAATACACACTAGATAATATTACTATCATTACTATCCTTAGAGATAATTAGAATTATCCTGAGATGTTGTGAGTCTTTTATGAAGAAAATATATCTCATGATTCCCTTAAATACAGCATAGGACATATATGCACATATCCCATGAAAACAAAGCAAAAATCACAGGAAATAGAAGTAAAATCAGACATTTCATTTAAGTCTCTTCGGTATCCTTAGACTTCTAGGCTAGTACTCCCCTCTCCCCCTACTACTCTAATTTCTCTGCTCCAGAGCTAAGCTGATAGCATTCTAGAATTAAAGATAAGGATCAGAAACATTAAGTTCCTCACTTCATGATCCCATCATCATCTGAATTTTACCAGTTGCTTCTGTCTTACCTGCCATTTCTTTATGGAGTTTATGAGAGAATATTTGTAAAGCACAAAATATAAAAACATGCCTGTCGTTGGAAACAATATCCATATTTTGGCACATAACTCGTTCATGGTTGTATCATTTATTGAGTTCATACTCTGCATATGGATGATCTGAAAATGTGACTTATAAAGAATATCTGGCTACTATCACAGCTTCTGTACTGAAGTTATAGTGCTCTTTTAAAAATACAAATTTGGCCATTTCAGTCCTATGATTGAAACTCACAGTGACACATTTCAGGTGAATTCAAAAGTAGTCCAAAATTTAAAGTACTAAGTTGTCTGATAAAAACTTAGGACCTGAGAATAAGAGGCATAAGAGGGAAATAAAAGTATTCTAAAGGTCACACTCAACTGAAGCAGGAGAAAAACAGAAGGGAAACAGAATTTATCAGGGGAGAATCAGTGTATCATGTTGGTGAATAGAGTGTTTTCAAATAAGAAAGACGATTAGGTGAGTAATGAGAAAAAGATAAAAGAGGTAGCAATTTAATGGAGTAGAAAAATATTGTAAACTCGCTGGGGAAAAATATAATGAAAAACAATTTGATCAAATCAGAAAAACAGGAGAATAAAGAAAAAATGACAATATAAAATAAATATAAGATAGAAGGAATAAAATATATTACATCAGTGATGACAGTACATGGGCAATGAACCTAATTCTCCCATAAAAGACAGAGACTATTAAATTAGGACTAAAGCAAAACTCAGTGATGTATTGATTCCAAGAAAATCATTCCCAATGAAGGATGAAAATAAAGGAATGGGGGAAGAAATACCAGGTATTGCAAAATGAAAGTGAAACTGAAGTTGCTCAGTCATGCCCGACTCTTTGTGATCCCATGGACTGTAGTCTACCAGGCTTCTCCATCCATGGGATTTTTCAGGCAAGAGTACTGGAGTGGGTTGCCATTTCCTTCTCCAGAGGATCTTCCTGACCCAGGGATCGAACCCAGGTCTCCTGCATTGCAGGCAGACGCTTTACCCTCTGAGCCACTAAGGAAGCAAGGAAACAAAAAAGAAAAAGAACCTAGAAAAGATAAGAAGAAAAGCAAGAAAGGAGAAGGATAAAGTTAATATCAGGTAAGCTGGAATTTAAAGTTAAAAGTGATAAATAGGACAAAGATGCAAATTGTACAATGATCAAAGTCACAATCTATGAAGACTTTAAATTACTCATATGCACCAAACAGCCTAGAAAATAAATAGATAAAGGAAAATCCATTGGGAATCCAAGGAAAACAATAAAAATTATGTGATATTTAATACATTTCTTTCAAAATTGGATGCATCTAGGACAAAGCCTTCAGATTTTGCTCATATTCCTTCTTCTCTTCAGTATGGCTTTATCTAAACTTATCACCAGGAGATTCACGCTCACCTTTTAAATTTTATTTTGGAATCATATTTTCCTTGAAACTTTTCAATTACTCCTTTCTCCTAACAGAATTTACCATTCTTCTTTGCTGCTGCTGCTGCTGCTGCTGCTGCTGCTTCTAAGTTGCTTCAGTTGTGTCCGACTCTGTGCGACCCCATAGACGGCAGCCCACCAGGCTCTCCTGTCCCTGGGATTCTCCAGGCAAGAACACTAGAGTGGGTTGCCATTTCCTTCTTCAATGAATGAAAGTGAAAAGTGAAAGTGAAGTCGTTCAGTTGTGTCCGACTCTTCACGACCCCATGAACTGCAACCTACCAGGCTCCTCCATCCATGGGATTTTCCAAGCAAGAATACTGGAGTGGGATGCGATTGCCTTCTCCGATTCTTCTTTGAGTTCCAGTGAATTCCTTATATATATCTACCTAATACAGATCTCACAGTGTTTTCCTTACTGGTGAAAGTTCTACTTCCTCTAGGAGACTGTAAGTTCTCTGAGAGCTTTCATTGGCATATTGTTTGATTTACTAAGAGAAGTGCTTCCACCCCCAGTACAGACTTCTTCTGAACCCTGATGTTCCTATGTCCAACTCACCAAACATGGGCCCATCACATCCAAGAGGTGGTAAAGAGCAACTGGGGGAAAAAATCTCATCTACAGCAGTGTAGTACCAATAATGTAGAAATGCTCATCATAACATGTGCTTACTGAGAGGCTTGAAACTACCTTCTCCAAAGGTTTAAGAGAGCTTCTGAAAGCTCTTTGGCTCCAAGAGGATCATGCAAGTGATCAACAGGCTTGTAACACTTGGATGAGAAGGACCAAAAGAGTGTAGACTGAAGACATGATTTGTCTTACTAATGGCAGATGGAGGTGTGGCCATGCCTGAGAAACCAAGCAATTAATTAGTACCTTGGCAGAAAACAGCACAAAGAGCTGCTGCCAATCTGATCCTAAGTCCTCCTACCACGGTAACAGCTATGTTAGCTTCATGCAAACTCAGAACCCAATGATCTGGAGAAGGAAAAGAGGGAACGTGAAAATCTGGAAGCAGACCTTGAAACAACTGATTTTATTTGGAAATGACTAAATTAAGAATATGCCATAGACAAAAGATGAATCCAGTTTGCAAAAAATAAATTGCATTTGTTCTCATCCAAGTTAGTTACTTGAAAATACCATACCTGGCATACAAGTTTATATCCCTTATCTCTGGCATAGTGCCTGGTAGGGAGTAGATGCTCAAGAAATGACTATATATATTTTTTTTGAGAGGAAGATCAAACAATAATTGAATAGTTAAACTCAAAAATCTTTTATTTGTTATTGGAATTTGGGTAAATCATTTGTCTTTTTAGACTTTAAAGATTTTATTTTAGTTGTTTATTTTTTGCTTTTCACTTTAAAAAGAGAATAGTTTGAGACAGCTATTTTAATCTACATGTTTGACGTAACTGAGATATGATGATTTTGAAACTAATGAATGCAAAAGAGAGACCAGAGATCTATTTCCAAAGCCTGTCGATGACCACCTGAGATTTGTTTTTAAGACTCATTTGTTTTTACTTGGGACAGAGCTTTAGCCTCATGGAATCCATTTTATTCTTCTCTATGAAATTCAGAATGAAGTAAAATAGAAGTAGTAAAAGGATCTCCTTAGAGATGGGCATATCAGACCACCTTACTGTCTCCTGAGAAACATGCATGGAGGTCAAGAAGCAACAGTTAAGAACCAATGTAGGACAAAGATCCATGATTCAAAATTGGGAAAGGAGTACATCAAGGCTGTATATTATCACTCTGCTTATTTAATTTATATGCAGAGTACATCATGTGAAATGCCAGGCTGGAATAATCACAAGCTGGAATCAAGCTTGCCAGGAGAAATTTCAACAACCTCAGATATGCAGATGATATCACTCTAATGGTAGAAGTAAAGAGGAACTAAAGAGTCTCTTAATGAAAGTGAAAGAGTGAAAAAGCTGGCTTAAAACTCAACATTCAAAAAGCTAAGATCAAGATCACTGGATCTGGTCCCATCACTTCATGGCAAATAGATGGGGGGAAAACGGAAACAGTGACAGATTTTATTTTTTGGACTCCAAAGTCACTGTTGATGATGACTGCAGCCATGAAATTGCAAGACACTTGCTTCTTGGAAGAAAATCTATGACAAACCTAGACAGAGTGTTTAAAAGCAGAGACATCACTTTGCCCACAAAGGTCCATATAGTCAAAGCTGTAGTTTTTCCAGTGGTCATGTATGGATGTGAGAGTTGGACTATAAAGAAAGCTGAGTGCCGAAGAATTGATTCTTTTGAACTGTGGTGTTGGAGAAGACTCTTGAGAGTCCCTTGGACTGCAAGGAGACCAAACCAGTAAATTTTAAAGGAAATCAACCCTGAATATTCATTGGAAGAACTGAGGCTGAAGCTGAAGCCCCAGTACTTTGGCACCTGATGTGAAGGGCCAACTTATTGGCAAAGACCCTGATACTGGGAAAAGTTGAGGGCAGGAGGAGAAGGGGTGACAGAGGAGATGGCTGGAGGGCATCACCATCTCAATAGACATGAGTTTGCACAAACTCTGGGATATAGTGAAGGACAGGGAAGTCTGGCAAGGTACAGTCCATGGGGTCAAAGAGTCATACACAACTTAATGACTAAACAGCAACAATCACATCTTCAGAGGCTTAGTTATACATGAGAACAAACACAGAAACACTTATCCTTGAACTGTTTTAATTTTCTGATGACTAGTGAGGTTGAATACCATTTCATATGTTTATTGACCGTTTGGATGTTTTTGTTTGTGAAGTCAACATCCAGTGTATATATTGAGTTTTCTGTTTTCTTTATTCTTGATTTGTAGGAGGTATTTTTCTTTTTAAAATGTTCTAGATTCAAGTTCTTTATGTTAATAACACTTTCTCCCACTCTTTGGGGGTGTATTCTTTTTTCTTTATAAACAAGACTTCTCTATTTTAATATAGTCTAATTTATCCATCTTTCTTTTATGCTCAGCACAATTTTTGTTTCCTGTTTAAGAAAGTTTGCCTTCTCCAAGGACACAAAGTGTGCTCCTGTATTTTTTGTACTTTCCTTTAAAGTTAATTTTCCATACTGGTCCTGTTGTCACCTTTTCTCCTTTTCTCTTGTGGTGTAATAAAGATGGCTCGGTTATACTTCCAGTTTTATAGATTGGAATCTGTGTATTCTAAATCATCACCATCACTAAATATTGAATCTCTGTGTACAGAGTATTGTACAAAAGAGATATTTGACTTTAAATTTGGGATGTGAGGTTATTTTTTTTTCTCTTCTTTGAGAAAAACCTCTGAATTCTTAGCAATTCTTCTCCCTCCCAGGGTGCTGAGATTTTTATGTGCTTTTATAGGTTATTGTTCATCCAGAATGCCTATCCAAATCCAAACCACACTGAGCCAAAGCCATGTTTTCCTTAAGATAACAGAGGAAGCAAGAGTACAGAAGGATACTAACTCCAACCCAAAGAAACTAGGCTTCAGGCCAGTTTCAGCTCTGAATGTGCCTTTCCTCATAACCATCCGAAAAAGAAAAGCAATGGTTTTGTTACTGCTAAAAAAGAATGGCAGGAGTAGAGATGCAGACATCAAGAACAGACTTGTGGACATAGTGGGGGAAAGACAGGGTGAGATGAACCGAGAGGGTAGCATTGAAAAATACACATTACCATACGCAAAATTAGATAGCCAGTGGGAATTTGCTGTATGATGAAGGGAACCCAAATCCAGTGCTCTTTAATAACCTAGAGGGGTGGGATGGGGTGGGAGGTGAGATGGAGGTTCAATAGGAAGGGGATATATGTACAGTTATGGATGATTCATGTTGTTGTGTGACAGAAACCAACACAAGATTATAAAGCAATTATCCTCCAATTAAAAATAAAGTAAAAAAGGAATGGCAACATCAAATTTGTTATTTTATAACATATTGCCGGCATAAACTCCATCAAGGACTTAAAGTGTCATCATTATTTCATCTTCATGGTTTTAGATGTAAACAATATTTTAGGGTTTAAAAAATTCATTATGAATGTTGGTCTCTGGGATGGATTCTTATTGGGGGGAGGGCAAAAATAAGTAGTTTCTTCTGTGAAACTCTTCCAGAATTTCATTTCTTTCAACAGTTGAACCAAATATTGTATCAGAAAAATAAACCATTATTGAAGCATCATTTTGAAACTGCTACAAGATTAATGAACAAATTTTATGCCCTCTGCCAAACTTCATTTTCTCTCCAAAATGGAAAACTCTAGGAAACTAGAGTATAAAAAGAAATATAACTGGCATCAAGCTAGAGAAAACCTGCAAATCAAGCAAAGTCTGCTTAGGAAGCTTTTACTCTCTCAATTTGGTCCATTATTATAGGAGCCAGACAGTAGTTCCACAAATGGTATTATATTCCCAGTGTACTAAATAGCCATAACTATGAAATATGCCTACTTAAAAAAAAAAAACAACAGCCAATGCCTTCTTTCAGCTACAACATTCTGATTTAGAATGAGTTTTGTTCTTTGAGGTCTAGGAATAAAAACCCAGATTTTTGTTTCAGATTCAGCATGTCACTCTGTCAATCAATTATTCATCCACTGCACATTGAGCGATTACTTTGTGTCAAGAACTGTGCTAGGTATTGAGATTATTAAGATGAAGAAGCTGTAGTCTCTGTCCTTCAGGATTTTACAGTAAGGAAAAAGATAAGTAAATTGACAACTATATTATATAGTGAGAAGTGTTATGGAGAAGAATCACAAGATGTAAGTACTATCAAAACTCAACATGGCATTCAGAGAAGACTTCTCAAAGGTGATATGTGAGCTAACATTGGTGGATAAGTTTAATTGTGCTAATTGAAGATGAGAATAAGCTAAGAAAATAGAATACACAAAAAGAATCACACATCGATGATATTCAGTTCAGTTCAGTTCAGTTGCTCAGTCGTGTCTGACTCTTTGTGACCCATGAATTGCAGCACGCCAGGCCTCCCTGTCCATCACCAACTCCCGGAGTTCACTCAGATTTACGTCCATTGAGTCAGTGATGCCGTCAAGCCATCTCATTCTCTGTCGTCCCTTTCTCCTCCTGCCCCCAATCCCTCCTAGCATCAGAGTCTTTTCCAATGAGTCAACTCTTCACATGAGGTGGCCAAAGTACTGGAGCTTCAGCTTTAGCATCATTCCTTCCAAAGAAATCCCAGGGCTGATCTCCCTCAGAATGGACTGGTTGGACCTCCTTGCAGTCCAAGGGACTCTCAAGAGTCTTCTCCATCACCACAGTTCAAAAGCATCAATTCTTTGGTGCTCAGCTTTCTTCACAGTCCAACTCTCACATCCATGCGTGACCACTGGAAAAACCATAGGCTTGACTAGATGGACCTTAGTCGGCAAAGTCTGCTTTTGAATATGCTATCTAGGTTGGTCATAACTTTTCTTCCAAGGAGTAAGCATCTTTTAATTTCATGGCTGCAGTCACCATCTGCAGTGATTTTGGAGCCCCAAAAAATAAAGTCTGACACTGTTTCCTCTGTTTCCCCATCTATTTCCCAAGAAGTGATGGGACCAGATGCCATGATCTTCGTTTTCTGAATGTTGAGCTTTAAGACAACTTTTTCACTCTCCACTTTCACTTTCACCAAGAGGCTTTTTAGTTCCTCTTCACTTTCTGCCATAAGGGTGGTGTCATCTGCATATGTGAGGTTATTGATATTTCTCCTGGCAATCTTGATTCCATCTTGTGCTTCATCCAGTCCAGCATTTCTCATGATGTACTCTGCATAGAAGTTAAATAAGCAGAGTGACAATATACAGCCTTGACGTACTCCTTTTCCTATTTACATTTCAAATCATGATAAAGAAGGATCCTTGTGGGAAATGGTAAGAAGGAAGCTACACAGTTAGGTGAGGAAGAGACCAGAAGCTATGTTTAGGCTTAAGGAGTTGAACTCCTAAAGACACGTATAGAGAATAAAACACTGCAGAGAGAAAAGTGGAAGAGGACAAAAATGCTATTGGGTTTGGTGGCACTGAGATTATTGGAGAGAAAATCAAGGTCATTTCAGTTGGATAATGGATAAGGTTAATGGACTGCCACGGGTAAGAGTCAGTGAAACATGAAGACTGCCAGGCCCCTCCTTCTAGAACCTTGATTGGAGGACCAGAAATGAAATGAAGTTTGATTGGTTTGTTGTGGCTATTGGTTTGATTTTTTTTTATTTTATATTTTAACAGAATTTTAGATTTCAGAGAATTTCCAACAGTACTAGTAATTCCTGTATATCCAGTATACTGTATGTTAATATTTTATCACATTTTACACATTTGTTTTTCCTCTTGCTCTCACTTTCTCTTCCTCCCTCTCATATTTTTTCCCTTGAACTGTTTGGAAATGTTGCCACAGATATGATGCTTTATACCTCATCCTTCAGTGTACTTCTTATGCGAAGAGTTGACTCATTGGAAAAGACCCTGATGCTGAGAGGGATTGGGGGCAGGAGGAGAAAGGGACGACCGAGGATGAGATGGCTGGATGGCATCACAGACTCAATGGACGTGAGTCTGAGTGAACTCCGGGAGTTGGTGATGGACAGGGAGGCCTGGCGTACTGCAATTCATGGGGTCGCAAAGAGTCGGACACGACTGCGCGACTGAACTGAACTCAGTGTACTTCCTAAAAATCAAGGATATTCTCTTACCTAGCTACAACACAGAGATCAAAATCAGGAAACTAATATAGATGCAGTACTATTGCCTAATCTACCCACCTTATTTAGTATTTCAACAATTACTGCATTCATTAATGGAATGACGCAAAACAAATGGCAGCTCATATGTTGCATCTAGTTGTCATGTCTCTTAGTCTCCTTTAATCTGTGACAGTTCATTAGCCTTCATACTTCATGAAGCTCTTGCACTTTTGCAGAGAATAGGCCAGTTATTTCATAGGATGTCTCTTGATTTGGTTCAGTCTAGTTTTCGCCTGACTACATCCTGATAAATGCATCTCGGCAGGGATTCTGTAAAGTGATGTTGTGTCTTTCTCAGTGCATCATATCTGGGGCGCATGTTGCTGACTGATCCTTGCACTTTTCAGTCATTTGGTCAATTCAGTCATTTGGTCAATGTGGTGGTATCTGGTAGATTTCTTTACTGTAAACTTACTATATTTTTCAAGTAATAAATGATAGGCTTCTGGGAGATATTTTGGGACTATGCAAATGTCTGGTTTCTCTTCAATATTTTACCCCAGCTATAGCAGCTGTTGGTGATTTCCTGGTACAATTATTGTTATATTGGTTGCAAGATGGTAATTTTCTAAATCTATCATTCCATCTACATTTATTAACTGGCTTCATAGTCTAAGGAAGAACTTTCCCTTTGCCTGCATTTATTAAATTACTTATCATTCATGTCACTGTGGACTCATGGATTCTCATTCATTCCAAGTGTTAAAATCATTTACTACAGTTTGTTTATAAAGACACTTGAGCATGTTTACAGGCATAGGAAAAAAGCCAGGGGAGATAGAGAGAGTACATGATTGATGTAGCAAAGCAACTAATTCACTTTTATTCTGCAACTCTGTTAGACTAGGCTGGGTACTAAGGATGCAAAGATGAGTGAAATAAGGTCGCCTCCCAGAAGGAGCTCATATTTTGGAAGAGGGGGCTGGGAGGGGCAGCCCCCTGGGAGAGGGAACAGAACTATTTGTTAGTGAGTTATTTGTAAGAGCTGCTGAAATGAGAGCAGAACTGTGGGTGTCATCAAGGGGAGCATGATTAATTCAGGGATTGGTGAAGATTTCCCAAAGAAATGACCTTTGAGACAGATTTCAGTAGATTAGTTGGATGAGGGGTGAACAGGGAAAGAATAAGAAAGAAGAGTGGGAAAAACATGCCATACAGAAGGAAGAGACATGGAAATGTGGAAATAGCTTGTTAATTTCACCTAAAAATTTGAGAAAATGAAAATTTTACAGTGAGTGAATACCAAAGGCTGCAAGGTTATATGGTCACTTCAGGTTTAGGCAAATTTGTTCATAGTGGAGATTGAGAGTCAGAAGATGTAAACACTTTGGTTCAGAACAAATCTTAACTTTTAAGAAAACTCCCTCAAGGACCAAGACTCAGAGAAAAAGACCTTCTGCCAACCCTCAACATCGCCACAATTATCAAAATGAACGCTATGCCCACTTTTAGGAGTTAGTTGGCTCATTTAGGGAATCCCATGGGAATGCAGTACAACCCTTAAAACATTTGCTTTTAATTTTCGAAAATGTCCTTACAGACTTTTTGCATGAGGAGAAAATGAATCTGACTGCAATGTTAGTGATTTAGCTTTATTTCATCCCACCAACAAGAAGCAAATGTAAATCAGAATGCAAAAAGTTTGGTTTGTTTCAGATTCTACCTTGTTTCCAAAGATGCAGAAACATGATTAGTTAAATTTTTAATAGATTAACATCTTACACTGAAAAAAGCTCCTGTGAGAGCTTTTTGTTTTGTTTTCAAAGAAAGGAGAGGGAGACTGACATAGTTTTAAATACCTGGAAGAAAAAAAAAGCAATGCACCCGTTACCCCATTATCCAGTACACATAATACTTCCAAAGAAATTTAAAAGATTCTAAATCTTAGATTTCATTTTAGCAAATGCTGTCTAGCTGCAAATGTAGGTCACATAGTTTTGGCATCCTGTGTGAGTTTCCAGCTGTCTGCTGAACACAGAAAACAGAAGAAGACGTGTTCCTTTGCAGAGCACACTTGAGAGTGAATTTCACTTTAAAGTTACTCGGTGGTTGAAACTTATTTTTCTTCAACATTCTCACTTCTGGTTTTTCTTTCTCTCTTAGATGAGGATTTTTAGATGGTAAAGAAAATATAACATTTTCTCTCTTTTGCCATCTGTGGACTTCAGTTTTTTACCACTTTGAATCACAAATAAACTCAATCATGGTATTAACCTAATTAGGGTAACAACAATTGGTCTGTGGTAGTCCAGGGTATTCCTAATGCAAATACAGAAAAGTTAACAGACCAATGGATCCATTCAGTTTTCAGGCAGGAGGATAAGTGAGGTGGAGCCAAGCCCCGCTGTAGTTTCTGAACTAGAGTTATACGTGGAGACTGACCAAACATGGCAGTAAATGATAAATGTTACAAGAGTGCCACAGGTAGCAAATGTCAAAGAGGACACAATTTGGGGCAAGGAAGAAAGAAAAAGAAATGTGTGAAATTCTTAACCCATGTGGTTGTTCCACCAAATTGATACAGCTAAAAAGTTCCCTCACTTTGCCACTAAACAGTCTGTGATTTTCTATCAGGTCAGTGAAATAAAATTCCACAGATATATATTGACCTTTTTCTTTTAAAGAACAAAAGCTGGCTAGAATTTGTTTAAATTAGAAGTGGACATGTGATGAAAATCAAAGGTGTCTCATAAAACCCAAATGCAGGGATGTATCCAACCTCTAGAAGAGTTGGGTCAAGAAACTGCCAAGTCGTCAGAACCCCTATCTCTCATCCATCTTTTCTGAGACTGCAGACTGACATTTACCACTTCTCTAGGCCTTGTGGTAGAATATGGCTGCCCACAGCTCTCAAGGTTACCTGCTGCCTTGGAACTCCACTTCCTTTTTTTCAGAAGACAGACCCTGACTAGGTCAGCTTGGAGAAAGGTGTCCATCAGTTAGAGCCATAGACAGTCAAAGAGTAAGACATGATGGAAGTGGGTACGGATCTGTGGCAGTCTTCAAAGAAGAGAGAGCCTCTGTGTGCTGAAGCTGTACCCAAAATGTGTCTCAACAAACACTTAGTCTGTCTGACATAGAAGAAGAGATGTTGGGGTAAGATTAGTTTAGAATGACCTCTGTGAGAGAAGACAGTAAGTACAGAAGGGAATCAAAGGTACTAGAGAAATCTAAAGAGCAGGAGAATCTAATGACTGGAGGGTTAGAAAAATCCTCTGAGAGATGGAGATGGGCCATGAAAATGGGTTAATTGCAGAGATTATGGGTTAAATGGGTTAAAGGCAGAGATCTGCATAGCAGAGGGGAATGGAAATTAGATGGGCAGAGGAACACTGAGAACAGACAGGCTTGAGGGGAAGAGTGCCATGTTCTGACAAAATGACGGGTGACCCCTGGTAATTCTCAAGATTGGGTTTATCTACAAGTGATAAAGCAACAGAAACAGACAAGATCGAAGTCTGTGGCTTGAGAAAGTATTGTGACTTAAGCAAGATGGACGTTTACTTTTCTTTCATATAAAGGAGTCCAAAAAGAGAGAGTTCAGTTTTAGTAGAATGACTTTGTGAGCAACAAAGACTCAGGCTCTTTCTATTGTGTTGTGTTGCCATTCTTAACGTGTGGTTTTTTACAGTTCAAGATGGCAGCCCAAGTTCCAGCCATTGTATCCACATTCTGCCTAACTCTATGGAAGAAATGAAAAAGGGCAAACTCCTTACCATTTAAAGGGTACTCCTCACAAGTTGCACACATTTCTGCTTAAATCCTATTTTCCAGAACTGTTTCAAATGGACATGTCTAATGGCAAGACAAGCTGGGAAATGTGGTGGCCTTGGGTCCATGCAAAAAAATAAGTGCCATTTCTAAGGAAAAAGGAAAGAATAAATATTGGGAGACTTGCCAATATTGGGACTCCTGCCTTGCCAAAAATGTAGGCTCTATATGAGTGATGAGGTTAGAAGTTAATTTAGAAGTCCTCAAATGTTAGGCCAAGGAAGTTGTCTAATTTGGCTGTCAATGGACAACCGTTAAAAGTTTTAGAACAAGCAAGTGATGTGATCAGATTTACACTTGAAGAATATGGCCCCTCAAACAAAAATAAAACAAGGCAGGAACTATTTAAGTGTTACTGAGGGTTACTCCTGCTTTAGGATTTATAGGCTGTGTTGGAGGTAAGAGAGGCAAAAGGTAGGGGAGTTGAGTAGTGGGGAGAGAATGGCTAGGAGATTACATTAGTCTAGATCTAGATGAGAATTAATAGATCTAGATGAGAATTAATAGGAGAAGGCAATGGCAACCCACTCCAGTACTCTTGCCTGGAAAACCCCATGAATGGAGGAACCTGGGTGGCGCAGTCCATGGGGTCGCACAGAGTTGGACACGACAGAAGTGGCTTAGCAGATGAGAATTAATAGCATCAGAACTGGGCCTGTAGCAATGAGAAGATGGGATAACAGAGGGAGAGGAAAAGGGAAGTTTTGAGCCTCAGGAATTGAGGACTGATGGTGCCCTTAATAGAAACAAGGAAGTCAAGAGGAAGAGCTGGTTGGAATGCAAAAAGGGAAGACCATTGGTCTGGCACTGAGTCCTGTGGTTAGGGCATCCATTCAGGGATGTCCTGTAGGAGAGCTGGAAAATAAGATGACGTGACCAAGAGTGTCCAGGACAACTCGGCGATTCTAGGATTTTATGGTGTCACACTGCCAGCACTTAAATAGCAGCGTGTGGCCGAGGAGCTACGATGCCACTGATTCATAGCCTGTGCTTGCATTGCTGTGAGAAGATGAGGAGGCAGTAAACCTCCATCACTCTTTAGTATTGAAATCTCTGATTATTTTAGGTACTCTGGTCGCATTTAACATGGGGAAATGAGACTTGGGTGTACTGATACTGCTATATTTCCAGAAAAATGTCAATGAAGCTGCAACAGTAATTTTTGATATAGGCTTTAAGTAGAAGAGATTGATGTCAAGGTGAGCAATAAAGGCTTTTCAGAGAAATTTTTATTTCAGGTTTTTGAATTTGTTTATAAATCAACTATTCATTCATTCAATAAATATTTATTGAGCACGGCTATGACATGCTAAATATAGGGTTTATAAGGGTGGTTAAGGCAGGCCTGGTCCCTGCCTTAGTCTAGACCAGGGGTTGGAAAATTATAGCCCATGGGCCAGATCTGGCCTGCTGCCAATTTCTACTCTGCTTGCAAGCTGAGGATGGCTTTTGCATTTTTCAATGGTCAAAAAATAAAATAAAAAAAATTTAAAAGCACAGTAATTTGATATAGGAAAATTATAATAAATTCCAATTTTAGTGTTCATAAATAAAGTTTATTTTTGACAGCCACACCGATTCATTTACATATCGTTTCTGTTACTTTCACTCCATAAAGGCAGAACTGAATAGACACTACTTGGAGCACAAAACCTAAAATATTTTCTATCTGGCACAAAATATTTACTATTACAGAAAAAGTATGCCAGTCCCTGATCTGGACAGAATGAATCAAACACATGATCACACAAGTAAATAGACGTTTAAGCAAAATGGGTAGGTTTTGCTAATGTCTGGTCTTACCCAAGTACGTTGTCTCACTACCATTCACCCCATGAATATTAAGGCCCTTGGTAAATAGTCCCCAAAAGATAGCCCTCAATGAATTGAGCTTCCCAGGATTCAGTTCTGCATTATCCTCTCACTTCAACCTGGCTAACCTGTAACTTGCCTGTAACCAGGAGCATGCATGCATGCTAAGTCACTTCAGCTGTGTCTGACTCTCTGTGACCCCATGGACTCTGGCCCACCAGACTCCTCTGTCATGGGATTCTCCAGGCAAGAATCCTGGAGTGGGTTGCCATGCCCTCCTCCAGGGGATTTTCCCAACCCAGGAATCAAACCTGAATCTCTTATGTCCCCTGCATTGGCAGGCGGATTCTTTACCACCAAGAGGACATGGCAGAAGTTTCAGGGCGTGGCTTCTAAACTAGGTCAGAAGAAGCCTTATACCTGGTCTTTTGGGAGGCTCACTCTGAGATAAACCAGCCATTAACCTGAGTTCTTCACACTGTAAGAAAGCTTGGGCTAGCTCTAGGGAGAGGCCAGGTTGGGAGAGAAGTGCCTGGACAGCCTCCAGTGTTTCAGGCATCTCCAGCTTGGGAATAATCATGTGGTTAAAGAAGCTCTCTTGCATGTCCCACTCAGTCAAGTTTTTGATGACCAGCCTCGGAAACCAGCCTCGGCTGACGTTCTATAACACGTCAGGGGCCCCAAGTGAGAACTAGCCAGATGAAACTCAATTCTGAGAACCATTAAATGTAATAATACATGTCTGTTTTAAGTCATAAGTTTGGGGATGATTTGTTACACAGCAGCAGAAACAAGGTCCTGACCTCTATTATTTTTTAATATTTTTATTGAAGTATAATTGCTTTACAATGCTGTATTAGTTTCTGCTGTATAACAAAGTTTATCTGCCATATGTAGAATCCTGAGTGGCTCAGGGATGAAGAATCCACCTATCAATGCAGAAGGCACAGTTTCGATCCCTGGGTTGGGAAGATCCCCTGGAGAAGGAAATGGCAGCCCTCTCTAGTATTCTTGCCTGGGAAATTGCATGGACAGAGGAGCCTGGTTTTGTAAGAGTTGGACACGATTTAGTGACTAAACCACCATCTTCTCTCTTGACCCTCCCTCCAATCTATTTCTGAAAGGACATTGGAAGGAAGGAGGTGGGTGAATTCCTCATGTTGAAATTTGGATGAGGTTTGACAACTTTAGGGATGGAAAGGTGATTTTCTGGCTTATGTACTGAGCTGTTCAGGCCTATCTTGGAATGGAGCTAAAAGACTGCAGGTAGGACTGATCATTTGTAGGTTCACTGGTTTGACTGTACTAGTTATCAAAATATGGAAGTCTTTTCATACCAGTTGGGAAATAATATGAGTAATTGCAATATGCAGTATAACTAAATAAATAATATACATCTCAGCATGTGTGATGAGAAAACCATAAAGCTCATAAAACCATGAGCATGATTTTATCAGAGAAATTCCTTGCACTGTAGAACTGAGACTTGTTTTTCTGGTTTTGGCACTTGGAGTGCAGATCAGCAGGACTTGCCATGCACTTTAGGTTATTTATTTCAGGTGTTGAAAGGTTGCCTCCAGTTTCTAAAGTTGTTGTTATTGTCATTAGGTTAGCTTTATTGAAGTGCAATTGACATACAATTGTAAGACATTTACAGTGTACATTGTGATGACTTGATACACACACATATACTCTGTGAAAGGACTCCCCCTGTCTAGTTAGTGAACACATTTCTCACTCTAGTTCCTAAAGCTTTGTTGGGGGAGGCAGCACCACAGGGCTGAGCTGAGGAGGACCTAGTTTGTAAGGCCCTAAGGAATGCCTAACTCTGCCAAGGGGAGAAGCCGGGTCCAGGTTCAGGCAGAGGTTGAATAGCTTTCTGGGGGTTGTTGCACAGACTGGAATTTGTGTAGGCAACACCACCTCCAATGGTTTTCAAAACCTTTGTTTTATTTGGTACCATATCCTTTGGCTGGGGGCAGCTACTCCTGAACAGCTCTGCTTAGGACCCTATTTATTGGCCAGGAAACTGTGTGTCTCCATAAGTGATGACATGAGTCATCTCTGTCACCTCTCCTTCCCTGAGCAGAGAAACCAGTCCATTTCCTCATTCCCCTGTGGATGCCACTCTCTCTTTCACCAGGGCAGATGTGCAGAGCAAGCCCCAGCATGAGCCCTACTCCCCTCTACGCAATGAGAATGGCAAGCTTTTGCCCACCTGTCAATTAAGTGCGATTTGTGTGTTCTTTTCTTTTACTTCTATTCTTTTGGTTCTCTTCTCTCTGTGTATTGCATCTTCTAACTGCTCACCCCTCTCACGCCCTCTTCCTCTCCTCCTCTCATCAACCCCTGCATCTGGCTTGCCTACCGCTGCTAGCATGAGAGAGACTGGCAAGAGGCCTAGAGAGCAGTGGACACAACTGAGCTGAGATGGGGGCAGCTGCACGAACCATCACTCGGGTCCTCAGAGGCTCCCCGTGCATCCAACACTTACCACGGCAATGGGAAAGTCTTTGAAAGGGTTTGATGCAATTCTTGATATCAAAGCATGACTCATTACAGGATACAATTCAGAGAGCATCTCTGTTTGGGTTTCTTTCCAAAGCAGAACCTTAGACAAGGAATTGGGTACAGGTCGGCTGTTTGGAAGGCGATCCCAGAAAGCAGGGAGGAAGGAGTGGAAAGAATGAGATGGGGAAGGAAGAGAAGCCAGCAAATGGGATGGTTTTCACTGTGGACAACTGGGGCCTGATTCTGCTGGGGACCCTTTGAGAAACCACATAGAACACACCTTCCCAGAGTAGTCTTCCCGAAGGATGGGCATCTGGAGCATTGTTTCCCGTTGACAGGTGTTAACATTGTCTGAGATTGTCTCTGTGGTGTTCTCTCTGGGGATTTCCAGGATATGAGCTGGGTGAACTCCTGGGGTATCAGGGAGAGCCCTGAGGCAGAAAAGTGGAGAGATTAGCAGGCTCTTGTGTTGGGATGCTGACAGTGTGCATGGGAACCAACTAGCTCAGCTGTAGTTGAAATCAGAGAGGGGCCCTGGGGAAGTGGCATGGGGAGCACAGAAAAGCTTCCTTAGACAGAGACAGCTGCAGCAAACACACATGCATGCCATCAATTGCTGTAACCCAACAAATGCTTTGGGAATTGTTAGAATGGTTTAACAAATGACTTTTGCTACAACTTAGGTTTCATGGTAAATAGTTTTATACTCCAGTTTCAGTAACTGAGGCAGTAAAAGGGAATCTGTTCTTAATTTTTGATTTTTGCATCAGTTTATATACTACTGAATACTAGTATCAGGTTGCCAAATATTTATTGTACCACCCCCGTCTATGTGTTGCTACTCCCTCCTAGGGCTCCCTGATCCCATATTTCTTCTTCACTTGGTCCCCAGCATCTCTTCTCAGGTGACAGCATCACCTCTGCTCTCCACCCCAGTCCTCACAACGTGCCCTTTTAATTTTCACAAGCCTCTGCTGGAAGTCAAAAAACTAAACGTTAAATTTGTCTTGCTCTTGTCACTCTCTTTATAAAAATTCTACTTGTCCTTGAGTAAATGGATGTGTCTGATTAGGGAAAAGGTCATATATAAGTTGTGGAGGGAAGAAAACACATTTCGAGTTATTATTGCACCGTACTGACACTTAGGAGAAGTGCTGTGCAGGAAAAGTACTGAATATTATTATGAAGCATAATGAGGATGGCGGGTTGGGAAATCAGGGAATGTCTCTGAAGAAGTAACTTCTAAATTCAAATCTAAAGCATGAGAAGAGATGAGGCAAAGAGAAGACAGGGAGAAGATCTGAGGAAGACAGCTTGTGTGAAGACCTTGGGGCACAGGAGAGAGGATCTGAAAGAAAGCTAGGGGCATGTCCCTGGGAGTCCAATGGTTAAGGCTTCATCTTCCACTGCAGCAAGTGTGGGTATGAGCCCTGGTCAGAGAACTAAGGTCCCGCATGCCATGAGATGCAGCCAAAAAGGAAAAAAGAGAGAGAGAGAAGGAAAGCCAGGGAGTGTGGGTAAAGATGACACATGTGACACATGCATTTACTTTGGTTGCTCCTGAGATTCCACTAAAATGATAAACAAAGGGACACCCCAGCATGACAGCTCTTCATCAGATATAGAAGATGGAGCAGGAGAAGAAGATAATTTTTTTTCTGGGCCTGTATAATTTTTTAAAATTGGAGTATAATTGCTTTACAATGTTGTGTTAGTTTCTGCTGTATGACAAAGTGAATCAGATATATGTATACATATATTTCTCCCCTTGGGCTTCCCTCCCACCTGCCCCACTTCCATCCTACCCATCTAGGTCATCACAGAGCACTGAGCTGAACTTTTGTGCTTTATAGTAGGTTCACAGATACCAAATAGACATACATTTCATTGTTTGCAAGTATGGAGAAGATGTTCACACACCTGAGGGGAAGCTGAGGGTTGATGTAATGATAAGAAAGTCAAGCCAGTGGAAAAAAAAGACAATTATCTAGGAAAATTGAAAGTTAGTCAGGAAAAGAAGTAATCTTTGATACTATATGGCTTAGCTGCAAATATATTTACGTAGCCCAAATAATGTAAACACAGAGTATTGATCCAATGACAATGATGAGGTAACTATGTTGGAAAGACAAGGGATGGGCTGGGTGGTGTTGAGGGAGGGTCTGCAGGGGAGGGGAGGGAAACGAATTCCCATCTTCCACAATAAGAACTCAATAGAATATGCTAAAAACACAAGTAAAAGTAGCCTTAAAATCATGGTGGTTAGAGATGTGGTGGCAAAATCCCAGAGGATCAGCTGAAATGGTTGCATGTGGTTGCCTTGGACAGACAGAAGCTTGGGGGAAAGGCATCTGTGACATTTCTTCAAATGGGGGCATGATGGACTTGCAGAACTTTTAAAACTCTCTTATATGCAAGTATTGTTAGTTGGACTGAGAATGGAAACTCATCCGTGGCAGGAGAATGGGGCTGGGTGAGGGGAGAGTCGAGTCAGCTCAGGAGGTGGGATTTTCCCCATATTCAGGATTTTAAAGGAAATAGGAAACAAGCGAAGGAAGGATTTTTTCACAGTTGAATTGCATGTATGCTTAGTTACTCTGTTGTGTCCGACTCTTTGTGACCCCATGGACGGTAGCCCACCAGGCTCCTCTGTCCATGGGATTCTCCAGGCATGATTATAGGAGTGAGTTGCCATGTCCTCCAGGGGCATCTTCCCAACCCAGGGATCGAACCCAGGTCTCCCACATTGCAGGCAGATTCTTTACCATCTGAGCCACCAGGGAAGCCCTGGTGAATTGTATGAGAAGATTTATATCCTAGAAAGATTTCTTTTGCTATTGTATGGAGAATGAATAGAGAGAAGGAGGCTAGAGTGGCAACGGGAAGACCAGATTGTCCTCTGAGAAAGGAGGGTGGCTTGGATGAGAGTGGGAGGGTGGGGGCAGTGGGTGGGGAGAGAAGTGGACAAATGCAAGATGCACTTGGGAAGTAGAACCACATAATCAATAACTCTAAAGGAGCTGAAGACGGGGGAAAGAGAGATTTTTCCTTTATTAATAACCACTGTAAGCAACTTCAAAATCACAGCTAATAACTCTAAAATTATTTCATTGAAAATCCATTCAGATTAACGTTGAATGTTTTGTTGCAAATTGGCAAGGACATTCATTTCAAGCTGAGTGCCTCTGGAAAATATGCCGGTGAGCCCCTTCATGGCCTTGCATCCAACAATCCCATTTTCTTCAATTAAGCGGCTATTTCAAAGACATGTCATCTGTTTACTGTTAATACATACTAATACAGCCATCCATGGATCAAGAGCAAAGCCCATCTAGAAAGGTGATGTTATACTTGTACAATTTTTATATGCTTTTTCATATGCGTGTGCATTTCAATTCCAAACCAACACTTTTGAGTGAAGTATCACAGTGAAAATAAAATTTAACTCTGCTGGGGGAAAAATGTATCAAACCTTATATTACTTAAAAATCAATGTTCTTTTTCTGGCTTTTGCTTTATTCACATGTTTCGAGTGAAGAGCTTTGCAGTCATCCTAGCTCCCCTCCCCCACATTGACACTCCCATATACTTTCAGGCCATCTGGCAGTTTTTCCTTGCTGTAATTTAGAATTTTCCTAATATTCGCTAACAAAATTTGGGTGTCATTTTCTTTCCAGAATAGTCCTTTTCATTTCCCTAGGGATGGAAAGAGACTCTGAGGTGTTCTGATAAAAGTTTAATCTGAAAAGAAAAAAAAAAAGTAAGTACAAATATCTCTTTCCAAGCTGTGTCTTCTCCACAAAGGCACCTTGAATCTGCGTCCTAGTAACCTGATTTGCTGACTCATGAGGCAACCAAACATGTTAGAAAAACAAGCAGTGGTTTGTGTGTCTGGGATTTAAAATCAAAGCTCACAAGTGATCAGAATAAGATGAATGAAATTTGCCCATTCGTGGTCATCTTATTTGGTCTAATTTATTTTGCATTCTGGAATGCACATCTGGAATGTGTTAGTTGCTCAGTTGTGTCCGACTCTTTGAGACCCCATGGACTGTAGCCCTCCAGGCTCCTCTGTTCATAGGTTGCTCCAGGCAAGCATACTGGAATGGGTTGCCATTCCCTTCTCCAGGGGATCTTCTCGACCCAGGGAGTGAACCTGAGTCTCCTGCATCGCAGGCAGATTCTTTACTGTCTGAGCTTTAAGGGAGTTTCCAAATCTGGGCAGAGAATGGGATAGGAGGAGAGAGGATGGTGGCATCTCCTGGTGTTTTGTAATGGACAATCTGTCCCAGGGCCCAAAATTATTTGCTTGGTTCTTTATAACCGTTTCCTCACCAAAGATAAAGTATGTTAGTCATGTCTGACTCTTTGTGACCCAATGGACTGTAGCCCACTAGGCTCTTCAGTCCATAGAGTTCTCCAGGCAAGAAACTGAAGTGAGTAGCCATTCCCTTCCCCAGGGAGTCTTTCCCAACCCAGGGACTGAGCCCGGATCTCCCGCATTGCAGGAAGATTCTTTAGCATCTGAGCCACCATAAGCACCTCTTCCTCATCAGATCTCCAGATTAATATAAGAAGTATCTGTCTCATCCTGCATTCAGAGTTAGTGGATGTTAGTGTTTCCCCACATTGGCTTCATATCTTTTATCTTAAAATAGATTATCACAGATACTGCAGGAGGCCACTGTCTCCTTCCATGGTCCATTTGGTCTCTCTTTTTCTCCAGAAGTAGATCACTATCCCGAGGCTTAAGTATATCTTTCTTATCCTTGTTTTACAAGTTTACTATATGTGTACATATCTCTAAACAATATGTACTGTAGCCTGGAGCATATGAAAACCTGTCAGAAATGGTTTTATGCTTTACATTTTATTCTGCAATTTTTAAAAAACCAACATTGCATTTTTGATGTTTAGACAGGTAGCTCTGGTTTATTCATTTTCATTGCTATATAGTCCTCTGATGGATGGACACACACACTCTATTTACCCATTCCCTTTTCTGAAGAACATTTAGGTTCTTTTTGTCTTATTACAAACACCTCTGCAGCAAATGTCACAGATTACATTAAGAGACTATTCTTTTCTGATCCCAGTAACCACATCCTCTGTCAGGTGACTTTGCAGTTACTCCCCAAGAGTGTATTTTCTGTTTGGCCATGTGACTTGCAATGGCCAGTGGAATGTTAGCAAGCACAAGTGACCAGAGGCTTGGAAGGTACCTATGTGATTGAGTTGTGCTTTGGGGTTTCTGCCATTGCTGTGAAAAGAGCATGTCTTGGTTACTCACTTGACCCAAGAGAAAGGTCCATGTAGGTCAGAACTTGGCTCTTTGGCTAAGCCCAGCCTATAGCAACTGGCCCCTGGATGGGTGGGTACCACCCACAGCTAATGCAAATAGAACAACCTAGTTCAGCTCCCCGTCAGCCAACCTGCAGATTCACCAGTTCCAAAATGTTTCTTCTTGAATGCCATTGAAATCCTGTGGTTGTTATGCTGTAATCTAATTAATATGAGAAACATCATTTTAAATGAAAGAAAATTTCTAAGACTGTTACCTAGAAATAGGATTTCTACAAGAAATGTGAATTTTTAACTGCTCTATGTTACTCGCTGAGTCATGTCCGACTCTTTGCAACCCTATAGGCTGTTACCCATCAGGCTCCTCTATCCATGGAATTATCCAGGCAAGAATACTGGAGTGGGTAGCCATCCTTTCTCTGGGGGATCTTCCTGACCCAGGGATGGAACCTGGGTCTCTCACATTACAGACTGATTCTTTACCATCTGAGCCATCAAAGAAGCCCAAATTCCCAAGGATTAGACTGATTGACACTGATGAACCAGTGCCATGTTCTTTTTCCTACATTCTTACTAGCACTTGTTATTTTCTGCATCTTTCTCATTCATTTCTTTCTGCTTTTCCCTGCTTTCTAGGGAGATTTACAGTCTTGGCTGAGCCTGTTCTTCCATGATCCCAGCTCAGGTTCCAGACATGGGAGTCAGGAAGCCACCTTAGAAATGAATTCTCCAGCCCCAGCTGCTCTAGCCACCAGCCGTTCAAGTCACTCCCTGTCTAGTAAGCTGGCCCAGCTGAGGCCCCAGATACTGTGGAGCAAGGAAGAGCTGTCTCTCCTTTGTCCTTTCTGAATTCCCAATGCACAGAATCCATGAGCAGAATAAATGGTTGTTGTTCTACACCATTAAGTATTGGGGTAGCTTGTTATCCTGTGGTACTTATAAGAGCCCTGGCTCATTTTCCTGACATGGGACCCTTTTAGCCCCATAATGGGGCAGAAGTTGACCCTCCGTTGCCTGTGGCTGCTTGTATGTGGATTGCTTGGCTCCCAGCTCCTGGCTTTGAATTAGTTTCATTTCATATTCAAGAAAATTTTTGGTTGTGGATTGAGCTATGTTCTTGAAATATTCTCTTTTTAATTTAACTTTTATTTGTTTTTGATTGCACTGGGTCTTACTGCTGCATGAGGGCTTTCTCTGGTTGCAATGAGTAGAGGCTACCCTTCGTTGTGGTGTGCGGGCTTTTCATTGCAGTGGCTTTTCTTGTAGCAGATCACAGGCTTCTGTGGCATGCCGGTTTCAGTAGCTGCAGTTCACATGCTCTAGACTGTGAGCTCAAGTAGTTGTAGCTCCTGGGCTCTAGAGCACAGGTTCAATAATTGCAGTACACGGCCTTAGTTGCTCCGAGACATGTGGAAGCTTCCCAGACCAGAAGATCAAACCTGTGTCCCCTGCATTGGCAGGTAGAATCTTAACAACTGGACCACCACCAAAGAAGTCCTCTTTTAAGTATTCTTTTCATATGTATGCCTGGAGTAGAGGTGGCAGGTTTCCAACCAGCAGTCTTACCTGTTTTGCACTCTTAGTAAAAGATCTTATCAAGCAGGTAGTCAATTCAAGCTCCTGGATCACAGTCATACATAGCTCTTTCACTTATTCCAAGTGTTAATTAGCACCTACTGTGTGTAAGCATTTTTCCAGACACAGTGGAAGATAACAAAGAAAAGTTAGAAGTGATTCCTGCTTTCAAAGAGTTTATAGTCTGATAGGGAGGACAAGATGTACGGACATTATGTACATTATGTCGTTATGTATGGATGTTGGACCATAAAGAAGGCTGAGTGCTGAAGAAATGATGCTTTCGAGCTGTGGTGTTGGAGAAGACTCTTGAGAGTCCCCTTGACAGCCAGGAGATCAAACCAGTCAATCCTAAAGGAAATCAACTCTGGATATTTATTGGAAGGACTGATGCTGAGGATCCAATACTTTGGCCACCTGATGGAAAGAGCCAACTCGTCGGCAAAGACCCTGATGCTGGGAAAGATTGAGAGCAAGAGGAGCAGGGGGCGACAGAGGATGAGATGGTTGGATGACATCACTGACTCAACGGATATGAGTTTGAGCAAACTCTAGGAGATATTGAAGGACAGGGGAGCCTGCAGTGCTGCAGTTCGTGGGGTCACAAAGAGTCAGACACGCTCAGTGACTGAACAGCAACAACTATAATAGCACGTAGACTCATAAACTATATCAGTAAAAGGATGGTGTTACAAAAAAGGTCCTATGACTCAAAGGTGGCAAACCAAAATAAACCAAGTTGGTGATAGCAGAGGAGCCAGACTCAGCCATCTGCTCCCATGTGTCTGTGCTTCCTTGGAGAGCACACCTCCATGTTGTCTATTACCAGCGCACAGATGACCCTTAGGCTGGTATCTCTGGTCTGGACTCCACGCAGATCTTTCTCTCACAGCTTTGCTGCTGGTTGTGTCCTGGCATTCCCCCAAGTGTGTGGAGTTGACTTTCACCTTTCCTCTTGCTTTCTTCTCCATCTAGGAAGTTCTCACATCCTATCAAACGTGCCCTCAGCCTGTCTCTGGTGTGTATATATCCACTTATCTCATGACCACTATCTCAGTGCAGGCTCTTAACAGCTTGCACACGCACAATATATATTTAGCATCTCTCAGGCTAAGTGTTCACAGTTCCCATCTACACTGCATTCTTGGGCTAGCTTCTTCTTAAATGACACTTTTATTATGCTCCTTCTTGGGCTTCCAACTCTTCGAAACCTCCCTATTTTTCTACTGTATCTCATTTAAACTCCTTGGCTGGACCCCAATACCTTCCTTAAATCAACCACACTCTCAGCAGGGCATGCTATTTCCTTAGTACTATAGGAACCATCTCCTCTTTGTCCCGAGTACTTATTCTCATATTCACAGCCTTTTCCAATGCTGCGCATTGTCTGGAAGGCCCTTGCTCACTATTACTACTTTGGCATTTTGCTTCAATCAGTTTATATTCCAGCATATTTCATGTCCTTTAAATTTTTCAAGTGAAAAACCACTAAAAGAAGAGAGGGTGCTGTCATATGGCAAAATGTTAAAGGGTGGCCAGAGAGGAGGAGTGTGATGGAATTGCCAGGGAATGTCCATCAGAACTCTTGCAAGGAGATCGGGCCATTGTTATTGTCCTCAATTCTTACTGTAATTGAGGTTCAGGAAATTGATTTTATTCCAGGTCACAAAGCTATCCAGTGTCCAAATCAAGCCTAAACTCCACATCTTATCACTCTGAACCCAGGAAGATCTCCATACCATAGCAGAGTTAGACAGTGTATACGTAGCTAAGGAAGGCATAGACGTTTCCTAAAGATAGATCTCTGCTCAAATGAGGAATAACTTTAAGAATTCAAGCTATATAATGGAAAATGAGTGCTTATTAGAAGCAAAGGTGGGAAGATGGAGAATGCTCCTGTTCAGAAGGAGGAGATGTGACGTCTAGGATCCCTTTGAAGGATAAAATTCTGTGATTCCCAGCTTGTTTGTAAGTGCTGCTTTCATCTGGCTCAGTGAAGTGGAGAAGAAAGGGGAAAGGGATGGGAGCTATTGTTTACTTAATAAGTATTATAGGTACCATCCCAAGGGACTTACATTTTTATTTATTCATTACAGCAGCCCAGTGGATTAAGTTTTTATTATCATCCCAAATTGAAAAAAACATTCAGGGTTAAGAGAGGCTAATAAATTTACCCAAGACCACATAACTGATAAGTGGAGAAAATGAGATTCAAGTCAAGTAGAAGGAGAGAGGGAGGGGAGTGAGATTGGGTATTTATTTCTCCAGCTCCCTCTATGTGAGGGTCTCGAAGACTGTCTGCTTCTCTGGACCAAAGGGTCCCTGTAACGGACACTCTCCAAGGTTCATTTTCTTTTCACCCTATCGTGCTACACATGATGGGACCTAAAAAATGCTTCTTTTCTGATTACTGAATAAAAGGATCAAATGAAGAGGCAAAGGAAAAGATATCTTGAGAATTAAGCTGGTGTACTAGCAGGTCAAAATTGCATTGTTTTGACCAAAGTTTTATTGCATGACTTATAGAGCAAAGAGTAGCTGTCAAAGAATATTTAACACAGCATACAGGATTTAACAACAAAAAAGCATAATCATAGAAGACATTTAAATTATTACCATAAAAGTATTCTTGATCCAACATGCAGATATCTAATGTAGCTTTAATCTCAGTACAATGTAACTAGAGTCTGCAGTAACATAGATGTATGTATATCTGTGTTAAGAGCCAGCAACTCCTCTTTCCTGGCATTATTGTGGACTCAATAGTTCTTAAATTACTTCTGAGAAACTCTGGTTGGAGTCCAGATATGTGGAACAAATTAAGAGATAATGTCAAACGTCTGCTCTTCAAGTGTCTGCGTGTATTTACGTTCAGTCGTCTGGAGACATCCGTGGACATCTGCCTTCAATCATGGCAGTGGGTCGCTTTGGATGTGGAGTGCTGGAGAGGTGTGCCTGGCCAGGTAGTTTGATTTGCCGCGATTGCTTTTCCACTTGGAAAATATGGTATCCAAAATAGCCAGCCTGAGGGACATGGTGTTTTGATTGAAAATCCACTCATTGAAACTGATGCATGCTTGAAAAATGACCCATGTGAGACTTGAAGTAATTCTGTGTTTAAAACCAGTTCTTATGATTCCCTGGCTGGATATCATCAACTGATGGTTTTCCTAGGAAACCCAAACTGGGGGGAGTTTTATTACAGTCATATGAGGGGGAGATGGGATGGAGAGGAATCTCTGCCTGTGTTATGGCGTTGGAATAAGAAGAGAGGTGGCCAGCGTAAAATCTTTGCAAGTAAAATGCTCTTGATGGTTTCCAAGTTTGAATTTCAGGTATCAAGCCAGATTCAAGCCCCCATTCCATAAAGAATATAAGCCCCTCTGGATGAATTTTAGCATGAAATTGATTATGTGGTTAACTTTAAAGAACTAGCATTTTAGCGTAGCTTCTGACTTGCGGATTTTAGTTTTTACTCTTTTACTATAGGTGCCAGGAAAAGTATGTGTGTGTGTGTGTATTAAAGTAAGCCCTAGATATTTAAAATCCCAGTAGGGAATGTTTGAATAGCCATCATTGTCTGCTGATATTAAATACCAGACTGGTTTTCTAAATGATCATTTTGGTTTGTGACTTTTGAAATAATCATGGAGTTTGGGAAGTATGCAAAGTCTTTGAAATTAAAAAAAATAGGCCATATAGTCAGCAGACAGAAGAAAAAAGATTCCTTGAAATCTAATTAAGGGAGGGAAAAATTGGGTTCAAAGACATCTTAATTATGTCATTAAGCTAGAAACTAAGTGTGGGGGTGGGCTGGTGTCTTCTGTTTACCCCTTCAGATCCACTCTCTGTCCCTCTCTGCCCTGGTCTATGTTTCAGGAGTCTGACCTTGCCTCTGACCTGTAGTTGGTTTAGGTCAAGGGAAATACAGAAGGGGGCAGGAGGAAGCAGGTGTTTATTCTGCTAGTTCTCTCCTGGTGGGGTCCCCGAAAATGAAAGGAACATCCAAGGTCCTGTCAGGAGGTCCTCTCCACACAGCCCACCTTGTCTCATTAATTCCTTGCTCTTCTGCCCCTCCAGGCCTAGGGATGGTGACTCCTATGGATGCTAGCGTGGGTGACAGTGATGCCTTATTCCTTGTGCTTTTCTACTCTTGTTCATAACCCCTTTCCTAAACTCTCTTCAAGTTATCTGTTTCTTTTTGCATATGCCTTCTGCTTCCTACATAGTTTGAACCATCAAAATAACAGAGAGGAAAGAAGGGCAGGAGGGAAGGAGAGAAGAAGGAACCAGAAATCTGTGCTTTGTGGAGTCTTTGTGAAGTAGCTAAAGTAAGAGACAACTGTGAATGTTAGTGCTTCTGACAATTTCAGAGGGCAGGATAAAGGCTACGGAAAAACCGCAGAGAAAGTGTCAGGGTATCTTAGGGGTGCCTTTGGACTTGACCGCAGTAAATAAGAGAGGTAGGTGTTGGTCCTTTAATAATTGTCCTCCCCCAAATCAGCTTGTTTGGGAGGTGGATGCTATTGAATTTCTCTTAGGCTCTGTGCTTGTTCGATATCTGTTTGTCACACAATTTGGAAGTTTATTGGGTAGCAGGGGCCTGGCTTTAGTTTTTTGCCCTTTTAATTATTGAGACAATAGTTTTTCTTTTCTGGCTAAATTGGATGTCCAGGATTTGAACCTCACAGAGCAGAGATTTACTAAAAATCCTGGAAGCAATACATCCTTCTGGAAGACCTTACTTAAGGCAAAAGATCTTTTTTTGTTTCTTTACTGTTGAAAAGAGATCTGTGAAGTAAATTGGGTATGTCCATCAAAAAACATAGACAAAGCTGAGGAAAACAAAATCCATTTCATAAGCCATCTGTTTAGAGGTCAAATCTTAGTAATAATATACTTCAAATATGTGTTTTTGACAACTGTTTCATAGGCAATTTGTAGAATGATTTAAGCTCAGTAATTCAGACTTTAAGGCATTCAACAAATTATCTTAGGGCCCTTTGGATGCAAGGTCTCTTACGAGGTAGAAGAGACCCAGTGTTGGTTAAGACAGACAAGATTCCTACCCTGAAAGATTGTATGATGGCTGCATATAGAATGGCTGAGCCAAATCCATTGTGCCAACATGTAATGTGAAGTGAATAGAAAGCTTTTTATTATAGCTTACCCTCAACTCCAACAGGTCATAGAGGATTGATCAAATACAGTTTTTTCATTATTCTTCCATATGAGAGGCTTCAATGTATCCCTTCTTGCTTCCTGAGCTTTATATATATATATGTATTTGCCATGAAGCACCTTCATTTTTCAGATGGTTTCTGTGTCAATAGCAACTTCAGGGAAACCCAGCTGTACAGTTAGCGTGAAATACTTGTTATACCTCTCCAGACTTCATGCTGGGGGCATGGGGTTGTTTGCACCTTTTTTCTCTGGGTGAATGCTGGGTTTGTGGATCCTCCTGACAACAATACCAGGTAGCTAAGTAGCCGGGAATGACAATAACTTTTCAGTTTTCAATGAACAAGATGAGCCTGAAAGCTTTATCTGGTAGGAGTCCTCCGGTATAGCTTTTTTCTTATCTCATTCTTTGACTAGAGAGGCATTCTGCTTTACCTTCAAATAACTTTTATGAGCCAGTTGTTCAGCCCATATTGTATTTTGTGACTTTGGAAGGAAATCTAAGCACCTGGACAAATGCTAGGAGGTGCAAAATGTTTAAAGAATGATACAAAATGCCCAATTTACACAGACTATTGTAAACATGGGAGGCAATAGTATGTGATGAGTCCTCCATTGTTAGATCAAACAAAGCAGAAAAAAACTTGCTTTGTTTTTGCCACTAATGAGATATTTCTATACATATGGAGTCTTTTAAAAGTTCTCAAAGAAGCCACACTTTATGAAAGTGCTTAAAAATAAAAACAAAAACCGAGCAAGATCCCATCATCTTAAAGACACTGAAAATATATCTTCTAATTTAGGAGTCAATCACAGTCTAGATGAAATCCCAGTGTTGTTATGAAAATTTTAATCTAATTGTTTTGTGAATATAACTAACCTGATGGTCACCATTAGCTGCAAGACAAAATTTTAAGTACAAAGTGTTTTGTCCATTCTACATTCCTATCTTTTTATCCTAAGCTGGTTTTAGAAAAGACAGAGGAACCAGAGATCAAATTGCCAACATCCGCTGGATCATCAGAAAAGCAAGAAATTTCCAGAAAAACATCTATTTCTGAGTTATTAACTATGCCAAAGCCTTTGACTGCGTGGATCACAATAAACTGTGGAAAATTCTGAAAGAGATGGGAAAACCAGACAACCTAACCTGCCTCTTGAGAAACCTGTATGCAGGTCAGGAAGCAACAGTTAGAACTGGACATGGAACAACAGACTGGTTCCACGTAGGAAAAGCAGTCCGTCAAGGCTGTATATTGTCACCCTGCTTATTTAACGTATATGCAGTGTACATCATGAGAAACGGTGGGCTGGATGAAGCACAAGCTGGAATCAAGATTGCTGGGAGAAATATCAATAACCTCAGAGACGCAGATGACACCACCCTTATGGCAGAAAGTGAAGAGGAACTAAAAAGCCTCTTGATGAAAGTGAAAGAGGAGAATGAAAAAGTTGGCTTAAAGCTCAACATTCAGAAAACGAAGATCATGGCATCTGGTCCCATCACTTCATGGGAAATAGATGGGGAAACAGTGGAAACAGTGTCAGACTTTATTTTTTGGGGCTCCAAAATCACTGCAGATGGTGACTGCAGCCATGAAATTAAAAGACGCTTACTCCTTGGAAGGAAAGTTATGACCAACCTAGATAGCATATTCAAAAGCAGAGACATTACTTTGCCGACTAAGGTCCGTCTAGTCAAGGCTATGGTTTTTCCTGTGGTCATGTATGGATGTGAGAGTTGGACTGTGAAGAAAGCTGAGCACTGAAGAACTGATGCTTTTGAAGTGTGGTGTTGGAGAAGACTCTTGAAAGTCCCTTGGACTGCAAGGAGATCCAACCAGTTCATTCTGAAGGAGATCAGCCCTGAGATTTCTTTGGAAGGAATGATGCTAAAGCTGAAACTCCAGTACTTTGGCCACCTCATGCGAAGAGTTGACTCATTGGAAAAAGACTCTGATGCTGGGAGGGATTGGGGGCAGGAGGAGAAGGGGACAACAGAGGATGAGATGGCTGGATGGCATCACCGACTTGATGGATGTGAGTTTGAGTGAACTCCGGGAGTTGGTGATGGACAGGGAGGCCTGGCGTGCTGCAATTCATGGGGTCACAAAGAGTCGGACATGACTGAGTGACTGAACTGACTGACTGAACTTGTTTTCTGTAAGTCTTTCTAGCTGTTAAAAATTGAGTTCAGGAAAAACTTTCACGATGAGATGATAACGAGTGGGTAGTTAGACTTCCACATAGTATGAGCACTTTGTTGTTGTTCAGTTGCCAAGTCATGTCCATCTCTTTGTGACCCCATGGACTGCAGCATGCCAGGCTTCCCTGTCCCTCACCATCCCCTGGAGTTTGCCCAATTCATGTCGATTGAATTGGTGATGCCGTCCAACGATTTCATCCTCTGTTGCTCCCTTCTCTTTCTGTCTTCCATCCTTCCCAGCATCAGGGTCTTTTCCAATGAACCATCTGTTCACATCAAGTGGCCAAAGTATTGGAGCTTCTGCTTCAGCATCAGTCCTTCTAAATAGTATTCAGAGTTTATTTCATTTAAGATTAACTGGTTTGATCTCCTTGCTGTCCAAGGGAATCTTAAGAGTCTTTAGCTGGATGCAAAGAAGTAAATCTCCATCAAAGATATACAATGTCAGGAAAGCAGGAGGGAAATGGAGGGACAGTGATCCTTTCTTACCATCCGGCTGACTCAAGGGATTGATAAACACCCAACCAGCACTGTCCACATGTGTGGGTGGGGATAACGATGGTGGTAAAGGTGGGGTGAAGCTGCAATTGTCATAAGCCAGTCTTTAAAGAGGTGTCTCCCAGTCCTTCTGGGATGGAACACCAAGTCATCTGACATAGGTATTTTAGATAAAGAAATATGGAGTTGAGAACTTCCCAACTCTGCTTCCTATTTCTGGGTTAGGTCTGCCTTTACACCTACCATAATGTAGCACTATTTGGCTCATTTGCTTTTTCCTTAGAGTAGAAAAGAATGTTTCTCCATGGATGTCAGAGAAAAAGATGCTGAGAGACAGGATGAAGACAGATGGCATATAGTTATAAATATGGTCTCTACAATCAGCCGCCTGGTTCAAATCTTAACTCTTCAGTTATTAGTTGTGTGACTTTGGGCAAGTTAATTAACTTTTCTGTGCTTTAGGTTCTTCATCTGTAAAACAGAAAAAACAAATACTAGTACTGGTGTTATATTGTTGTGAATTTTTTATGTAAAGTAGTTAGAGCATTGCCTGGCACTTATGAAGCCTTATATAAGTGATAATAATAATAGTTTTAAAATTATAATATTATTAATAGGGACCTCTTAGATTCCAGACCTCAACATTTCAGTCACTCTTTCTCTTAGATTCCCCATGCTCCCGCTCCAGTCTCCTCTGCTATATTCCCTTGGTGAAACGCCAACACCAGGGGACCCCAGCTGCCCCACTGCTGACACTGTAGCCAGGGGTCTGGGCTACTGAGCTCTGCCAAAGAAAGTGTCGCTGTGCAGCAGACCACTGTCACCACACAGCTCTGAGCAGCAATCTCAGCAGGGCTCCTGACACCACCCAGAAATTCTACTTCTCATCCTCATTTTCCACGAGGACGGTCACACCTTGCCCTGTCCCTTCCAGTCTCCAGCTCCCTGTTTCCTTTGTTCATTCTCAGTTGATATCCTTGCTTCCCATTTCATAGGAAAAGAAATATGAGGATAAAATTCCGATGATTCTGTCTCCAAACCTACAAACCCACTAGCAACACTCATGCTGGGAGAAATGTGCTTCTCTACCACCTGCTAGGAGTTTGCTCCTTTTTTCTCTTATATTTTTTTTTTCTCAACTGCTGTCTTCAGTCCACATCTAGATAAGCTCAGGCCTCTTACTATACAAACACAGACACATCCCTTTCCTTAATTCCATACTACTAACACCTTTCAGTCAAGGCCCAAGCAACCACACCCTCCTTGTTCATAACCAGACTTTTGCAGTTACATTGTCCCTAAAGGTATACCTTATCTGGGGGCTTTCAGGCCACATACTTCTCTGGCCAAAATTTCCAAAGTCTTACATCTCAGGGATATTTTCCAGTAGTTGTTTTGCTCTCTGTTTTCAAAAATTCTCTCCTCTTGTCTTCCAGTTACAATCATCTGATTCTTCTTCTTACCTCTCTGACTGCTTCCTACATGTCTTTCCAGTCTTTCCCTTTCTACTTATTCCTTAAATATCTCTAGTCCCAAGAAAATCTTCTCTTGATTATCTGATCTTCTTCACTCAAACTCAGTGAACAATGTCTTCTCCCTTCAGTTTTAGGTACCAGCTACAAGCTGGTAGGTGCCCAATATGCTACTGGAGATCAGTGGCAAAATAACTCCAGACAGAATGAAGGGATAGAGCCAAAGCAAAATGATGGTAGGTGTTGCAAGAGGGAATCAGAGGGCAGACACACTGAAACCATACTCACAGAAAACTAGTCAATCTAATCACACTAGGACCACACCCTTGTCTGACCAATGAAACCAAGCCATGCCTGCAGGGCAACCCAAGATGGGTGGGTCATGGTGGAGAGGTCTGACAGAATGTGGTCCACTGAAGAAGGGAATGGCAAGCCACTTCAGTATTCTTGCCTTGAGACCCCCATGAACAGTATGAAAAGGCAAAATGATAGGATACCAAAAGAGAAACTCTCCAGGTTGATAGGTGTCCAATATGCTACTGGAGATCAGTGGCAAAATAACTCCAGACAGAATGAAGGGATAGAGCCAAAGCAAAAACAATCCCCAGTTATGGATGTGACTGGTGATAGAAGCAAGATCCGATGCTGTAAAGAGCAGTATTGCATAGGAACCTGGAATGTCAGGTCCATGAATCAAGGCAAATTGGAAGTGGTCAAACAAGAGATGGCAAGGGTGAACATCAACATTCTAGGAATCAGCGAACTAAAATGGACTGGAATGGGTGAATTTAACTCAGAAATTGGCTCAGTCACGTCCTATTCTTTGCAACCCCATGAACTATACAGTCCATGGAATTCTCCAGGCCAGAATACTGAAATGGGTAGCCATTCCCTTCTCATTAATACCTCAATATTAGCTAGTTTCATTTTTAGAAAAGAACAGATTTCCATGTTGCCTTTCCTCAACATTAGTGGGGATTGGAGGAAAAGAAAATTGGTTGGTTTTCTAAAAATTTTAGGAAACATTAGGTTTCCTTTTTGCAGAACTTCTCCAAGCCTTTGATATGTTACCATTCAATGTGACTCTCCTAAAAAACTTTCTAAACGTTCATTGCCAAGCAGCCTTCTTGGGGAAGGACTAGCTCAGGGTACCTCTCCTCCACAAGGAAACACAGGGAGGAGGGTTGAGAGTCTGGCTGGCCAGGAGACCTGGGTTTGCGTTGCCCCCACACTCAGTAGCTAAGGGTTCTGTGTAAGCCCCGGATTGATTTACGCCTCAATCTTCTGATCTATAAGATAGCAATCCTCACTTAGCATCCATTGAGAAAGTATGCAAGTTCTTTATTTGATGAACACTCAAATATGAAATATTACAATCTCATTTACCAGACCACTCAGTGTTGAGTATTTACCCTTTGCTCAATATTTGGTGAGCCTCCACTGTGAAGACGCAGGGGTCTGGAGCTTGTGAGCTACCCGTTAAAAAAAAAAAAAAAAAAACTCAGACGAATATCTTCTTATAAAGTAAAATAACTATCAACAATCAGGAATCCATATTATCCTGGCTCAAGCCAGGTTTAAACTTTGAGAATCCAGCCCCAGGGAGTTCTGGGAATTCAAGGGTTAGTCATGAGTGACATGAACTGGATCTCTTGGCCATTCTGGGGCTACCATTTTCCTCCTGCTCCTATGGCTTGGAATGCAATGTCTCCTGCCCTTGGCAATGCTCAAGGTCATGATGATTTTGCCATTGTTCCCACCAAAGCCATGATTGCTGGTCATGCCCAGCACTATGTCATTTGACAGGTAGAAAGGCCTCCCCATCCCCTACTCCTAACCCCCCACCACATCTCTCAGCCTGCTGGATCCAGAGGTATCCAAGCTGCCCATGGCTGACTTCCTACTGCTCTCAGAAGCAGTAGTGAGATGCCCAACTTCACACATAGTTCTCTTTCTAGGACCCAAGCCTAATCTCTAGGACTGTACTGGGGCATAAGCTTTATGACAGGAACTAGGCAGGCTCAGGACTAGCCCTTTCTTTCTTGGCTCTGGTACCTCCTGTATAAAGCCAAATGAAAATGGCAAATAATTCCCTGGCATCTCCATTTCGTGTGCTCATCCCTACCTGTAGGAAAGGTACACAGGAGGTCTAGTGAATTAGTTTAGTGAGAGGTATCCTTTTGTGGTCCCTTTGTTGTGGATAATGATTGTGGTTCATATAATTCCTGCTTTAGGGAATTATTAACCATTTTCATTTGGCCTTATACATGACCAAGTATCTACTTCTGCTTCATTGACTATTCTAAAGCCTTTGAATGTGTATCACAACAAACCATGGAAAATTCTTAAAGAGATGGAATACCAGAACACTTTACTTGCTTCTGAGAAAACTGTACACAGGACAAGGAGCAACATATAGAACCGGACAGGGAACAATGGGCTGGTTCAAAATTGGGAAAGGAGTATCTCAAGGCTGTATATTGTCACTCTGCTTATTTAACTTATGTGCAGAGTACATTATGTGAAGTGCCGAGCTAGTTCAGTCACAAGCTAGAATCAAGATTGCATAGAGAAATATCAACATCCTTAAATGTGTAGATGATACCACTTTAATGTCAGAAAGCAAAGAGAAACTAAGGATGATGAAAGAGTGAAAGAGGAGAGTGACAAAGCTGACTTAAAACTCAACACTAAAAAAACTAATATCATGGCATCTGGTCCCGTCACTTCATGGCAAACGGAAGGGGAAAAAGTAGAAACAGTGCCAGATTTTATCTTCTTGGGCTCCAAAATCACTGCAGATGGTGACTGCACCCATGAAATTAAAAGATGCTTGCCCCTTGGATGGAAAGCAATGACAAACCTAGACAGCATATTAAGAAGCAGACACATCACTGTGCCAACAAAGGTCTGTCTCCTCAAAGCTGTGGTTTTCCAGTAGTGAAGTACGGAGGTGAGAGCTGAACCATAAAGAAAACTCAGCACTGAAGAATTGATGCTTTTGAACTGTGGTGTTGGAGAAGACTCTTGAGAATCCCTTGGACTGCAAGGAGATCAAACCAGTCAATCCTAAAGGAAATCAGTCCTGAATATTCATTGGAAGGACTGATGCTGAAGCTGAAACTCCAATACTTTGGCCACCTGATGCAAAGAACTGACTCATGGGAAAAGACCTTGATGCTGGGAAAGATTGAAGATGGGAGGAGAAGGAGATAACAGAAGATGAGATGGTTGGATGACATCACTGACTCAATGGACATGAGTTTGAATAAGCTCTGGGACTTGGTGATGGACAGGGAAGCCTGGTGTGCTGCAGTCCATGGGTTCACAAAGAGTCAGACATGACTGAGTGACTGAACTGAACTGATATATATGTATGTATGTGTATATATATATATATATATATACATATATATATATATATATATATATATATATATATATGGTTTTGAAGCCAATATATATTGATTTAATGATGAGCTGAGGATGGAGAGGGACAACTTGGTACAGAGTTTCAGGTTCTGACTTATATGATCCAGTTGATGGAGTTTCCACTAGAGAAGGACCTAGTGGTATCGGAAACAAGATGAACTCAGCTGGATGTATTGAGTTTGCTATACTATTGCAACATCTGAGAGGAGGGGTTGAGGAAAGGCAGGATGGCAGATCAGCTAGTCTAGAGGCCACAGATGAGATTAGGGCTGAGCAGCACCTTGAACATCTCAGACATCTGTAGTCAGGCCCAGATAATGAGTACAAAGGAGATTGAAAAGCAGCTTGAGAGATAGGAGATGTGGGAAGACAACTTGTCGGAAATGTTGACACAGAAGTCAGGGAAGAGGATGTTTCAAGAAAAGTCAAACACTGCTGAGCGTCAACTGTGTTTTTTTGCACCTTGCTTTGGGTATCATTTTTATTAAATTCTTAGGAACTGATATTTTTGAATTGCTGCTTCCTTCCTGTGGCTTGGATTTATCTTGCTATAATTCAAACCATTTTTCCATAAAATAAACTTCCAATAAAAAGAATTTTTGAGAGAATGTCCTGAGGACACTTTTCATTAGGTTTATTAGATTCATTAGCAGCTGAAGTGGGTACTAGACATTTAAAGTTAAGCTACCGTACATGTGTGGTTTTGCGGGCATAAGTGGTGGAGAAGGGGGAGGCAAGACCCCGAGCAATCCTCCCACTTGGTGACTTCAGTGCTCACTGTGTGGTTTGGAGCACAATTTGTCCCCATGGTCACTGTGATGATGACACGTGTCTGAGATGGGGCAAGGAGCTCTGTGTTGAGGACCCATAATCACTCACCACTGCTGACCAAGATGAACTGGTGATGGGCACTCCTTTGGCATTTTAATTAACTTCATCCTGGGTGGCAAGCACAATTTGCATATAATTCACGAGATGGGAGTGTGGTGGAAAGGAGGACAGTAGATGAAAAAACACATAAGCAAATTAATTTTCTTTTAGAAAATGCAAAAACAGCTGTTGGAAGGAACTGGAAAACATAAAATCATCGTGAATATGCTAGAGCTTAAAAGGCCCTCAGAGAGCCATCATTCAGCTCACTACCCTCATTGCATGATGGGGAAACCAAAGGACCCAGGGAAACAGTGCTAGGTTGAGGTCACCCAGTGTCCTTGAGGAAAGCCTTTCGTGGGACTCAAGCCTGTCTGGCTTAGCAGGAGGGTTGCAGAGCCAGCATTGCACTGCAGTACCTTCCTGTTGGACCAGTTGGGGTGGCCTGTATTATGCTGAGCTGTGGAGCTCAGTGTGTTCCAGCAGGGTACTGAGGACAGCTACCCTTGTTTCTGGCAGCCCCTCCAGATCCTGCAAGGAGACTCCGGCCCTGTGGAGGGCTTGGTGACACCCTGGTCACCTGTAGTTTTGAAGGCAGTGACCCACAGGTGCTAGGCTAATAGTGGAACCTCCAGCGGTGTGACAAATAGAAACAGACTCTCCACTGAGGGGCGGGCTTTCTAGCAGGTGTGGTTCCACTGCAGGAAAAGCCAGCCTTCCTCTCACAGATCAAAGGCCCCTCACTTCTGAGTGAGCATGTGTCCTTTTTGCTTTTCTTTCTCCCTTTGAAGTTGACTGCCTTTAAAAAAAAAATGGACTTGCCCCATTACTTCTGGTCGTGGACAGCAGATACTGTGAAACACTCAAATAAGCACTGAATGAATACAATAAACATGGTCACAAAATAAATCACTTGCATTGAGACCCCCTGTGGCTGGTCTCCACCCAACTCTGCTGTCCTCTGCTGCCAAGGGCAGGAGACCCTCACCAGGTCTCAGCTGGTGAGGCCTGCAATAAAGGGATGCTTCTCATATTGAATTTACTCCTCTGATTCAGCTTTAATGATAGTAATAACAGTAATAGTAATAACAAAGTATGAACTAGCTTGGTGTGAAAAATACTCTAAGATATAGACCCCCACAGGTCAAGAACAAGTAATACATGGTAACCATCTATGCTAGTGGAAATAAAACATCATTAGCAGAGGGGCAGTGATTTAAAGAGAATTTCTCCCAAGAAATGCAGGGTCTGTTCTGACTTTCTCAGTGGGCTTTACTCCTCTTGAACATACATTTTCCTCAAACCATTGTTTGCCCTGGGAAGATTTATTCTCTCTGTCTTTTCTTTTATTGTTCTAAAATAATTGATTTACTGGGATTTTGAATATTGAGTACATGGACATCTATTGTGGCAGTATGAATTATTTGTGTTAGCGGAGGAAAACTTCCTGGGCTCATTCATTAGTTTGTTCATTCGCTCATTTACTCATTATCTATCCCTTCTTTCATCTTCACCCATAATTATCGAGCAGCTCTGTGGCCTGCCCATATCTGTCCCTTTTGCCTCTGGCCCCAGCCTCCCTTATGAAGCCCATGGTCTTGTAAGGATGCTATATGAGGATCCACAAAAGCTCACTGGAGTGAGTTGAAGGTTTATGCTGTTACCATATGGGACAGGTCTGCTATATCCATGAGCAAAATATGGTGGCCTCTGGGAAAAAGAATAATTGAAACCAGTCCACAGAAGAGAACTATATACTGTTTACTACAAAACTGACTTTTACACACGCACAAGTATGCACATATGTGAATACTTACATATATATATATCAGTTCAGTTCAGTCACTCAGTCGTGTCCAACTCTTTGCGATCCTATGAATTGCAGCACGCCAGGCCTCCCTGTCCATCACCAACTCCTGGAGTTCACTCAGACTCACGGCCATTGAGTCAGTGATGCCATCGAGCCATCTCATCCTCTGTTGTCCCCTTCTCCTCCTGCCCCCAATCCCTCCCAGCATCAGAGTCTTTTCCAAGGAGTCAACTCTTCGCATGAGGTGGCCAAAGTACTGGAGTTTCAGCTTCAGCATCATTCCTTCCAAAGAAATCCCAGGGCTGATCTCCTTCAGAAGGGACTGGTTGTAGTGATTTAAAGAGAATTTCTCCCAAGAAATGCAGGGTCTGTTCTGACTTTCTCAGTGGGCTTTACTCCTCTTGAACATACATTTTCCTCAAACCATTGTTTGCCCTGGGAAGATTTATTCTCTCTGTCTTTTCTTTTATTGTTCTAAAATAATTGATTTACTGGGATTTTGAATATTGAGTACATGGACATCTATTGTGGCAGTATGAATTATTTGTGTTAGCGGAGGAAAACTTCCTGGGCTCATTCATTAGTTTGTTCATTCGCTCATTTACTCATTATCTATCCCTTCTTTCATCTTCACCCATAATTATCGAGCAGCTCTGTGGCCTGCCCATATCTGTCCCTTTTGCCTCTGGCCCCAGCCTCCCTTATGAAGCCCATGGTCTTGTAAGGATGCTATATGAGGATCCACAAAAGCTCACTGGAGTGAGTTGAAGGTTTATGCTGTTACCATATGGGACAGGTCTGCTATATCCATGAGCAAAATATGGTGGCCTCTGGGAAAAAGAATAATTGAAACCAGTCCACAGAAGAGAACTATATACTGTTTACTACAAAACTGACTTTTACACACGCACAAGTATGCACATATGTGAATACTTACATATATATATATCAGTTCAGTTCAGTCACTCAGTCGTGTCCAACTCTTTGCGATCCTATGAATTGCAGCACGCCAGGCCTCCCTGTCCATCACCAACTCCTGGAGTTCACTCAGACTCACGGCCATTGAGTCAGTGATGCCATCGAGCCATCTCATCCTCTGTTGTCCCCTTCTCCTCCTGCCCCCAATCCCTCCCAGCATCAGAGTCTTTTCCAAGGAGTCAACTCTTCGCATGAGGTGGCCAAAGTACTGGAGTTTCAGCTTCAGCATCATTCCTTCCAAAGAAATCCCAGGGCTGATCTCCTTCAGAAGGGACTGGTGGATCTCCTTGCAGTCCAAGGGACTCTCAAGAGTCTTCACCAACACCACAGTTCAAATGCATCAATTCTTCGGCATTCAGCCTTCTTCACAGTCCAACTCTCACATCCATACATGACCACAGGAAAAACCATAGACTTGACTAGACAGATCTTAGTTGGCAAAGTAATGTCTCTGCTTTTGAATATGCTATCTAGGTTGGTCATAACTTTTCTTCCAACGAGTAAGCGTCTTTTAATTTCATGGCTGCAGCCACCATCTGCAGTGATTTTGGAGCCCTCAAAAATAAAGTCTGATGTATATAAAGGTATACGTAAACTCTGTTGCTCAGTCACTCCGTCCTGTCCATCTCTATGTGACCCCACGGCCTGCAGCATGCCAGGCTTCCCTGTCTTTCAGTATCTTCCATAGTTTTCTCAAACTCATGTCCACTGAGTCAGTGATGCTATCCAACCATCTCATCCTTTATCACCACCTTCTTCTCCTTCCTCAATCTTTCCCAGCATCAGGGACTTTCCCAATGAGTCAGTGCTTCACATCAGGTGGTCTAAGTATTGGAGCTCAGGATCAATCTTTCCAATGAGTATTCAGGGTTGATTTCTTTTAAGATTGACTGGTTTGATCTCCTTTCTGTCCAAGGGACTCTCAAGAATCTTCTCCAACACCACAGTTTGAAAACATCAGTTTTTTTTTTAGTGCTCAGCCTTCTTAATGGTCCACATCTCACATTCGTACATAACTACTGGAAAAACCATAACTTTGACTATCTGAACCTTTGTCAACAAAGTGATATCTCTGCTTTTTTAAATACACTGTCTAGGTTTTTCATAGCTTTCTTTCCAAGGAGCAAACATCTTTTAATTTCATGGATGCAGTCATCATCCACAATGATTTTGGAACCCAAGAAAATAAAGTCTGTCAGTTTCCATTTTTCCCCCTGTCTATTTGCCATAAAGTGATGGGACTGGATGCTATGATCTTAGTTTTCTGAATGTTGACTTCTAAGCCAGCTTTTTCACCCTCCTCTTTCAGTTTCATCAAGAGGTTCTTTAGTTTCTCTTTGCTTTTTGCCATTAGGATAGTGTTATCTACATATGTAAGTCTGTTGATATTTCTCCCAGCAATCTCGATTCTAGCTTGAGCTTCATCCAACCCGGGATCTCACATGATGTACTCTGCATAAAAGATAAATAAGCAGGTTGACAATGTATAGCCTTAACTTACTCCTTTCCCAATTTTGAACTAGTCAGTTGTTCCATGTCCAGTTGTAAATTTTGCTTCTTAACCTGCATGCACGTTTCTCAGGAGGCAGGTAATGTGGTCTGGTATTCCTATCTCTTTAAGAATTTTCCACAGTTTGTTGTGATCCAGTGTATTCTGTAGTAAACGATATAGAGTACTAATATATGTGCAAGTTGATGCATATGTATAGCATAGCACAATTCATACATCTACATGTATATTTATGCACACACATGTAATATATACCTCACTCATGCAAGTGTATGTCTCTATACACATATCAGAGAACACATGCAGACACACTTGTAGCACACATCACAAATGCACCTCCTTTTCTAACTCCCATCCTTTCTTGCTATGGAAGTGCCACACCTAGCCATGCCCTTGCTCATTCCCTGTGCCTGCCATGATGCTCACGGGTGTCTGTGACAGCAGGTCAACCTCTCTTAGGACACTTCATTCGCACAGAGCCCACTCTTGACTTGCAGTTGCTTCTGACTCATGCAGTGAGAGCTGAGTCACCACCCACTGTAATTCTAAGTCTTGAGGAGTAGCTTACTCTTCTGAGAATATTAGTGAAAATGCTGAAACATAAAGAGGGTTATGTCCCTTCACAGTTTACTCTGTAAATATTCTTTGACAGCCTCCTGTCACTTGTTTTTCTTTATGCCCATGTCTTCTATACTGAAGTAGCGTAAAAGATATTTAGGGACTTGCTTTTGACAGGAGAGAGGTAAGCTCCAGATGAGCTGTTTCCACTGTAGGGAGTGTCCTCTGGTTATAATAATTCTCCCTTAGCCTCTTAATTTTCTAGGGCCTCATTGGTTCACCCTCTTATTTCTTGATTACACTCAAGGGTGATGTTCCAAACATCAAGCAGCCAAAGCAGTTGTCTTTGAGAACCTTGTTCCATATCAACTCCTCTTTGAGATTGTCTCTACCTGAGGTTGTGCCTTCATGGTTTCAGGAAGCCATGTGCTTATCTCCATTAATTACAAATATATATTTTTGTAGTAAAAGGACTCCTGCAGAAACCTTGTGCTGGAGCCAACTTTGCCACTCAAATTCATTTCCCCATGAGCACCTCTTAGCATCTTAAAGACGTGAATTTTGATTTCAAATAAGCCTTCAAGACAGAGGCTGTTTATAGTGTTAAAATCTTCAGTGAGAACCTGTGGTTTGGCAGGTCAGTTAGCCGTCCAGTTCTCAGGGCAGGATGCCAAGAGCCAACCAAATTCTGAGATAATTGAATTGTTCTTTCTAATAACTTGGCACATCAATATCTTGTGATTGGTCTTATGATCCTCATTAATTAAAAGTTTATATCTTAAAACATTTAGAAAATCTTATTGAATATCATTTGTTTACTTTTTTGAGGACAAGGGATTTAATAGCTTTCACATAGGTTGAAATTTTTCTTTGTTTAACATTCTGGCAAATTGGGTTTTTCATCTTTAGTTTCTGTCTTTCTGTCCTTTCTGTTTCTTCTGCATACTGCTATTATATTCACTTTCCTGGTCTTTTTAAATTAAAAAAATATATTTTAAATTATAAAAGTGATATACATTTATTATATAAACCACTCAAATATAGAAAATTAGGAGAAATTGATTTTTAAAACTCACTCATAACCGTCATATTCAGAGACAGTATCTGTTTGGTCAATTTCCACAGGAAAGAGTCATAGATTTTTTTTTTTTTTTTTTTAGCATAGATGTCACCAAACCCTTATACTTTTCTTTCATGTTTGGCCTTGGAATGTGGAATGAAGCAGGCCAAAGACTAATAGAGTTTTGCCAAGAAAATGCACTGGTCATAGCAAACACCCTCTTCCAACAACACAAGAGAAGACTCTACACATGGACATCACCAGATGGTCAACACCAAAATCAGATTGATTATATTCTTTGCAGCCAAAGATGGAGAAGCTCTATACAGTCAACAAAGACAAGACCGGGAGCTGACTGTGGCTCAGATCATGAACTCCTGATTGCCAAATTCAGACTTAAATTGAAGAAAGTGGGCAACACCACTAGACCATTCAGGTATGACCTAAATCAAATCCCTTATGATTATACAGTGGAAGTGAGAAATAGATTTAAAGGTCTAGATCTGATAGATAGAGTGCCTGATGAATTATGGAATGAGGTTCGTGACATTGTACAGGAGATAGGGATCAAGACCATCCCCATGGAAAAGAAATGCAAAAAGGCAAAATGGCTGTCTGGGGAGGCCTTACAAATAGCTGTGAAAAGAAGAGAAGCAAAAAGCAAAGGAGAAAAGGAAAGATATAAGCATCTGAATGCAGAGTTCCAAAGAATAGCAAGAAGAGATAAGAAAGCCTTCTTCAGCAATCAATGTAAAGAAATAGAGGAAAAGAACAGAATGGGAAAGACTAGAGATCTCTTCAAGAAAATTAGAGATACCAAGAGAACATTTCATGCAAGGATGGGCTCGATAAAGGACAGAAATGGTCTGGACCTAACAGAAGCAGAAGATATTAAGAAGAGGTGGCAAGAATACACGGAAGAACTGTACAAAAAAGATCTTCATGACCCAGATAATCATGATGATGTGTTGACTAATCTAGAGCCAGACATCTTGGAATGTGAAGTCAAGTGGGCCTTAGAAAGCATCACTACGAACAAAGCTAGTGGAGGTGATGGAATTCCCGTTGAGCTGTTTCAAATCCTGAAAGATGATGCTGTGAAAGTGCTGCACTCAATTTGCCAGCAAATCTGGAAAACTCAGCAGTGGCCACAGGACTGGAAAAGGTCAGTTTTCATCCCAATTCCAAAGAAAGGCAATGCCAAAGAATGCTCCAACTACCGCACAATTGCACTCATCTCACATGCTAGTAAAGTAATGCTCAAAATTCTCCAAGCCAGACTTCAGCAATATGTGAACCGTGAACTCCCTGATGTTCAAGCTGGTTTTAGAAAAGGCAGAGGAACCAGAGATCAAATTGCCAACATCCGCTGGATCATGGAAAAAGCAAGAGAGTTCCAGAAAAACATCTATTTCTGCTTTATTGACTATGCCAAAGCCTTTGACTGTGTGGATCACAGTAAACTGTGGAAAATTCTGAAAGAGATGGGAATACCAGACCACCTGACCTGCCTCTTGAGAAATCTGTATGCAGGTCAGGAAGCAACAGTTAGAACTGGACATGGAACAACAGACTGGTTCCAAATAGGAAAAGGAGTACGTCAAGGCTGTATATTGTCACCCTGCTTATTTAACTTATATGCAGAGTACATCATGAGAAATGCTGGACTGGAAGAAACACAAGCTGGAATCAAGATTGCTGGGAGAAATATCAATAATCTCAGATATGCAGATGACACCACCCTTATGGCAGAAAGTGAGGAGGAGCTAAAAAGCCTCTTGTTGAAAGTGAAAGAGGAGAGTGGAAAAGTTGGCTTAAAGCTCAACATTCAGAAAACGAAGATCATGGCATCTGGCCCCATCACTTCATGGGAAATAGATGGGGAAACAGTAGAAACAGTGTCAGACTTTGTTTTTTTGGGCTCCAAAATCACTGCAGATGGTGACTGCAGCCATGAAATTAAAAGGCGCTTACTCCTTGGAAGAAAAGTTATGACCAACCTAGATAGTATATTCAAAAGCAGAGACATTACTTTGCCGACTAAGGTCCGTCTAGTCAAGGCTATGGTTTTTCCTGTGGTCATGTATGGATGTGAGAGTTGGACTGTGAAGAAGGCTGAGCGCCGAAGAATTGATGCTTTTGAACTGTGGTGTTGGAGAAGACTCTTGAGAGTCCCTTGGACTGCAAGGAGATCCAACCAGTCCATTCTGAAGGAGATCAACCCTGGGATTTCTTTGGAAGGAATGATGCTAAAACTGAAGCTCCAGTACTTTGGGCACCTTATGCAAAGAGTTGACTCATTGGAAAAGACCCTGATGCTGGGAGGGATTGGGGGCAGGAGGAGAAAGGGACGACCGAGGATGAGATGGCTGGATGGCATCACAGACTCAATGGACGTGAGTCTGAGTGAACTCCGGGAGTTGGTGATGGACAGGGAGGCCTGGTGTGATGTGATTCATGGGGTCGCAAAGAGTCGGACACGACTGCACGACTGAACTGAACCTGCCCTAAATCAGTGTATCAAGACTTTGTGTAGCCATTGGGCATCTGGTCCAAGTCATTACCTCTCTGATGTTGTCTTTAGCCCATATTTCTGCTCTGACTCTAAGACTTCTCTGGTGGCTCAGACAGTAAAGAATCTGCCTGCAATGCAGGAGACCTGAGTTTGGTCCGTGGGTGTGGAAGATCCCCTGGAGAAGGAAATGGCAACCCACTCCAGTATTCTTGCCTGGAGAATTCCATGGACAGAAAAGCCTGGTAGGCTATAGTACATGGTGTTGCAAAGAGTTGGACACAACTGAGCAACTAACACTTTCACTTCTTTGAATCTAAGGCCTTATATTTCATCCACTTGTTAATTTGTTCATTCAACAGAGATTTACTGAACATCTACCATGTGCCAAAATTTGTTCTAGAACCTGAGCATTTAGGAGTGAACAAAGTAGACCAAAAAAAAAAAAAAAAAAAGCAACAAAAAACCTCTAATGGAGTTCACATTCTGCCATGGGACAAAAAAAAGGCAAAAAGATAAATACAGAGCAAGATTTCAGTGGTGGTTCATGCTATAAAACTAGGAAGGGTTGGAAAGCAATCTAGTGGAGATGGACATTTATGTAAGATCATCCCCAAAGGCTGTCTGATATGTGGCAGGTGGGCAGAGTGTTTGTGGAGGGTACTCTCCAGCATCTGCCTGTTTAAATCAGGCTTATCTTTGAAATTCAGTTCAGGTTCTCCTTTTCCAGGATGGATGGCATTTTGTTCACTAGAGCCTAGGTCCATTTCCATTTCAGAACAACTGCCATGTTTACTCTCCTTTATTTTGTAGTTTACACTGTTATAAGTTTTCTTTTTGCTGTTTTATTTCTCCAACAAAGATAACTATCTTCAAGGCCAAGACTGTGAATCACCTCACATGGAGTGCATAGTGTCAGGGCCATGGAGGGTGCTATATCAATATTTGTTGTTTGAATGGGGCATTGAGGTCACTCTTAAATAACTTTTGCAGGCTGCAGTTAAAAGATCTATGTTCATAGAAGGAAACTATCTCAAAACAATAAAGGCTATACTTGTAAAGCCCACAACTAACATTACACTCAATGATGAAAACTGAAAGCTTTTCTTTTAAGATCAGGAACAAGACAAGGATACCCAGTCTAACCAATACTATTCAACATTGTGCTAGAAGTCTTAGGTAGGATTTTTAGACAAGAAAAAGAAATAAAAGGCATTGAAATTGGAAAGGAGCATGTAGAATTATCTCTATTTGCATGACCTTGTATGTAGAAAACCCAAAAGACTCAACAATAATATTAGAACAAATAAACAAATTCAGCAAACTTGCAGGGTATAAAATCAACATACTCAAATCAGTTGCATTTATTCTTGCTAACAGTGAACATTCTTAAGTGGATATTAAATATAATTCCATTTTCAGTAGCATCCAAGGAACAAAATAATTAGGAATAAACTTAACCATGAGACCAAAAACTCTTAAACACTGAAAAACATAAGATGTTGCTGAAAGAAGTTAAAGACACAAATAAATGGAAAGACACGTTGTGTTCATGGAGTGCAATAATTAACACTGTTGTCAATACTACCTAAAGTGATCTACAGATTCAACAGTTCCTAAAAAAATAATAATGATTTTTTTTGAAAAATAGAAAAGAATCCTGAATATCAAAAATAATCTTGAAAGAGAAAAAACAAATTGAACTTACTATTCCTAATTTCAAAACTTACTACAGGACTTCAGTAGTCAAAATGGTTGGTACCTGCCTAAAGAAAATCATACAAAACTAGTGGAATTGAATAGAAAGCCCAGAAAACCCTTGAACATATATGATCAAATGATTTTGATGAGTTCCAAGACTATTAAATAGGTGGTCATTTCAATGAATAGTGCCAGGAAAAATGAATATCCACATGAAAAAGAGTGAACTGGAATTTTTCATTAAAGGACATAAGCAACAAAGTGAAAAAGCAAACTATGGAATGGGAGGAAATATTTGCCAATAATGTATCTGATAAGGGGTTAATATCCAGAATACAAAAAAAATCCTAAAACTCAGTAACAATACACTAAAACAACTAATTTAAAATGGGCAAAGGATTCTGCCAAGTTTTACTGAGGTATGATTGACAAATATTAAAATTTTATATTTAAGAAATACCCTGGGATTTCTTTGGAATGAATGATGCTAAAGCTGAAACTCCAGTACTTTGGCCACCTCATGTGAAGAGTTGACTCATTGGAAAAGACTTTGATGCTGGGAGGGATTGGGGGCAGGAGGAGAAGGGGACGACAGAGGATGAGATGGCTGGATGGCATCACTGACTCAATGGACCTGAGTCTGAGTGAACTCTGGGAGTTGGTGATGAACAGGGAAGCCTGGCATGCTGCGATTCATGGGGTCGCAAAGAGTTGGACAGGACTGAGCGACTGAACTAAACTGAATGTGATATTTTATTATCCATATATATTGTGAGATGATTACCACAATCAAGCTGATTAATATATTTATCACCTCACATAGTTACCATTGGCACGTGTGTGCATGCGTGCATGTGTGTGTGTATGTGTGTGTGTGTGGGTGTGTGTGTGTGTAGGGGTGAGAACACTTCAGACCTACTCTCTGGACAAATATAAGTATACAATACTTTATTATTAACTATAGTCACCAGGCTATACAGTAGGTCTCCAGAATTTCCATATCTTGTCACTGAAAGTTTGTATTCTTCGATCAGTAACTCCCCTATTTCCCTGTCCCATCCTCTGGTAACTACGATACTACTCTTTTTTATTATGCATTTGTCTTTTTTTCCTCTAAAATTTCATATAAAATTGAGATCATGGGATATTTGTTGTTCTGTATCTGGCTTATTTCATTTAGCATAGTGTCCTCTACATTTATCTATATTGTAGCAAGTGGCAGAATTTCCTTCATTTTCAAGCTGAACTGTGCTGCTGCTAAGTCGCTTCAGTCGTGTCCGGCTCTGTGCGACCCCATGGACGGCAGCCCACCAGGCTCCCCTGTCCCTGGGATTCTCCAGGCAAGAACACTGGAGTGGGTTGCCATTTCCTTCTCCAATGCATGAAAGTGAGAAGTGAAAGTGAAGTCACTCAGTCTTGTCCAACTCTTAGCGACCCCATGGACTGTAGCCTGACCCCATGGACTGTAGCCTATCAGGCTCCTCTGTCCATGGGATTTTCCAGGCAAAAGTACTGGAGTGGGTTTCCATTGCCTTCTCCATTCAAGCTGAACAATATTCCATTATTTACATATACCACCTCTTTTTTATCCATTCACCCATCAACTGACACTTAGGTGTTTCCATATCTTAACTATTATGAATAATGCTTCAATGAACATGTGAGTGCAAATAGTTTTTCGAGATCTTGATTTCATTTCCTTTGGATTTGTACCCAGAAATGGAATTGTTAGATCATATAATAGCGTTATTAAATTTTTTTTGAGAAACCTTACACTGTTTTCCATAATGGCTACACCAATTTACATTCCCATTAAGAGGATTCTGTTGTCTCCACATCCTCACCAATACTTGTCTTTTGGCTTTATGATAATAGCCATCCTAAGAGATGTGGAGTAAAATCTCACTGTGGGTTTTATTGCATCTCCCTGATAATTAAACAGGCCTAAAACTATAAAATTCTGATATGCTGGTCATCCTTTCATGTGCTTATTGATTATCTGTTAGTCTTCTTCAGAAAAATATCTATTCGGGTCCTTAACTCATTTTAAAATTGTGTTATTTACTTCTTTGCTATTAAGTTGCATGAGTTCCTTATATAATTTGAATATTAACCCCTTATCATATGTTTGGCTTGCAAATGTTTTCTCCCATTACATAAGTTGCATTTTCATTTTTCAAAATTTTCTCTCTGCTGTGTAGAAACTTTTAGTTGGGTATAGTCCCACTTACTTATTTTTGCTTTTGTATGTGTACTTTTGGTCTCAGATTTTTAAAAAAATCATTGCTAAGATCAATGTTCATGAGTTTTTCTCCTATGTTTTCTTCTAGTATTATGATTTCAAATCTTAAAACCATTTTGAGCTAATTGTTGTGTGTGGTGGCAAAGGACTTGAAAAGGTGTGAAAATGGCTAAGAAGCATGTGAAAAGATGCTCAATATCATTAACTAGTAAGTATCCATATCAAAATCAAATGTCATCTCAAATCCACTGATAGCTAATATAAAAAAAAAACATAAAAATAACAAGTGTTGGCAAGGATGTATAGAAATTGGATGCCTTGAATACTACTGAAGGGAGCATAAGGTGGTCGAGTCACTATGGCCATTCCTCAAAATAAAAACAAAAACAGAATTAACATAAGATCCAACAATTCCATTCCAGGTAAGTACTCAAAAGGATTGAAAACAGAGTCTCAAAGAAGTATCTGAACACAGATCTGTACGTCATTGTTCATAGTAGCATTATTCACAATAGCCGAAATGTGGAAGCAACCCATGAGTCCATTAATGGAGGAAAGGATAAATGAAATGTAGCATATACATACAATGGAACAAATGTTATTCAGTCTTAAAAAATAATAAATTCAGATGCATGCTACAATGGGGAAGAACTTTGCATACATCACTGTTCCACTTGTGTGATGTACCTAAAGAATAGTCAGAATCATAGAAACAGAAAGTAGAACGGTGGTTGCCAGAGGTTGGGTATAAAACAAAACAGGTAATTGGTGTTTCTGTTTGAAAGATGAAAAAGTTCTGGAGGCTGGTTGCCCAGAAATGTAGGTGTAATTAACACTCAGTTCAGTTCAGTTCAGTTCAGTTGCTCAGTCATTTCCGACTCTTTGCAACCCCATGAATCGCAGCACGCCAGGCCTCCCTGTCCATCACCAACTCCCAGAGTTCACCCAAACTCATGTCCATTGAGACAGTGATGCTGTCCAGCCATTTCATCCTCTGTCATCCTTTTCTCCTCCTGCCCCCAATCCCTCCCAGCATCAGTCTTTTCCAATGGTCAACTCTTCTCATCAGGTGGGCCAAAGTATTGGAGTTTTAGCTTTAGCATCAGTCCTTCCAACGAACACCCAGGACTGATCTCCTTTAGGATGGACTGGTTGGATCTCCTTGCAGTCCAAGGGACTCTCAAGAGTCTTTTCCAACACCACAGTTCAAAAGCATCAATTCTTCGGCACTCAGCTTTCTTGACAGTCCAACTCTCACATCCATACATGACCACTGGAAAAGCCATACTGGACTACATACTTAAAAATGGATAACATGGTAAATGCATCAGTCTTTTCCAATGAGTCAACTCTTCTCATCAGGTGGGCCAAAGTATTGGAGTTTTAGCTTTAGCATCAGTCCTTCCAACGAACACCCAGGACTGATCTCCTTTAGGATGGACTGGTTGGATCTCCTTGCAGTCCAAGGGACTCTCAAGAGTCTTTTCCAACACCACAGTTCAAAAGCATCAATTCTTCGGCACTCAGCTTTCTTGACAGTCCAACTCTCACATCCATACATGACCACTGGAAAAGCCATACTGGACTACATACTTAAAAATGGATAACATGGTAAATTTTATGTTATATGTATTTTACTACAATTAAAAGATAAGCAAACAAAAAATAGTCTGTGTGTAGAGAATGGCATTTTTTATGGCTGCCTCCACATGTTAAATCCATAATAAGAGAGAGTTGCTCTGTGCAGGGGACTTCCATTTCTCAGATAGTTTAGAATAGGAAAGCTGAGATGGATTTGAATTAGGCAGCTCTTATCCAATTCTATCATGCCACTTACAAGTGGAGTGACCTTGCCAAAATTATTTAATAACCTCACTCAACCTGTTTCCTTATTTATAAGAAGAGGAAAATAATACATAACCAATGTGTAAAACGCTGAACTTAGTACCTTCTCAGGGAAACAGTGCTAATTAAGAAGTAGAGAGGATGATGATGAAGCCTGAGAGACTACAGATAGGGTCATGCATGAGTTTCCTTTTTCTCCACTTCATTTAGATTTTTTGCAAATATACTTTGTGTGATCTTCTGTGGGATAACAAAATTTCATAAAACATTACTGACCAGGTAGATGTATTTCTCAGGAATATAATAATCAATACTTCCTCATAAATTTTCATATTTGATATCTATCAAATTCTTTTCTTAAAGTTGTCTGCAATTAGAATGCCCTTAGAAAGTAAGAATTACAAATGAAAATGGTAGACTATAACACTTATGTTTTAATTAAAGGAATCACTATGGTTGAGTTAGGCTATTTTATGGAAGACCTAAATAGACATTCCTCCAAAAAGGACATACAGATGGCTAACAAATACGTGAAAAGATGCTCAGCATTACTAATTATTGTGTACATGCTTAGTCACTCAGTTGTGTCCAACTCGTTGTGACCCTGTGGACATATGGACACATGGACACATGGAAACACGCCAGGCTCCCCTGTCCATGGGATTATACCAACAAGACTACTTGAGTGTGTTGCCATTTACTCCTTTGGGGATCTTCCTGACCCAGGGATTGAACCCTTGGCTTTTGTGGCTACTGCATTGACTGATGTATTCTTGACCACTGAGCCACCTGGAAAGCTCTCAATAAATACTAGAGAAATGAAAATCAAAACTACAATGAGGTATCACCTCATACTGGTCAGAATGGCCATCATGAGAAAAAAAAAATCTATAAACAATAAATGCTGGAGAAGCTGTAGAGAAAAGGAAACCCTCATGCCCTATTGGTGAGAGTGTAAATTGATACAGTTACTATGGAGAATGGTATGGAGGTTACTTAAAAAGCTAAAAATAAAACTACCACATGACCAAGCAATCCCATTAGTGGCATATATTCAGAGAAAACCAAAATTCAAAATGGCACATGCACCATAGTGTTCATTGCAGCACTATTTACAATAGCCTAGACATGGAAAAAATCATAAATATCCATCAATAGAGGAAAGGATAAAGAAGCTGAAGTACATATATACAATGGAATATTATCCAGCCATAAAAATGACTGAAATTGGGTCATTTGTAGTGATGTGGATGGACCTAGAGACTGTCACACAGAGTGAGGTAAGTCAGAAAGAGAAAAATATTAATGAATATATGTGGAATATAGAAAAATATTTTTTGATAATTAATTTTTATTTTTAGTTTGTTTTGCTTTACAATACTGTATTCGTTTTGCTACACATCGACATGAATCAGCCACGAGTGTACATGAACTCCCAATCCCGACCCCCACCTCCCCCCTCCCGCCCCACACCCTCTCTCTGGATTATCCCCGTGCATCAGTCCCAAGCATCCTGCATCCTGCATCAAATCTGGTCTGGCGATTCATTTCACTTATGATATCACACATGTTACATTGCCATTCTGCCGACCTATCCCACCCTCTCCCTTTCCCACATAGTCCAAAAGGCTGTTCTATACATCTGTGTCTCTTTTGCTGTCTTGCGTACAGGTTTATCATTACCATCATTCTAAATTCCATATATATGTGTAAGTATACTGTATTGGTGTTTTTCCTTCTGACTTACTTCACTCTGTATAATCGGCTCCAGCTTCNCTGGCGATTCGTTTCACTTATGATATCACACATGTTACACTGCCACTCTGCCAACCCATCCCACCCTCTCCTTCTCCCACATAGTCCAAAAGGCCGTTCTATATATCTGTGTCTCTTTTGCTGTCTTGCGTACAGGTTTATCATTACCATCATTCTAAATTCCATATATATGTGTAAGTATACTGTATTGGTGTTTTTCCTTCTGACTTACTTCACTCTGTATAATCGGCTCCAGCGTCATCCACCTCATTAGAACTGATTCAAATGTATTCTTTTTAATAGCTGAGTAATACTCCATTGTGTATATGTACCACAGCTCTTAGGGTTCTTAAGACAAACTTTCCTGGCATTTCCCACTCTCTGGCCTTCCCTCAGATCCTTTTTTAAGCTCTTCCTCTTGTAGGAGACCATTACTTTCTAGTGTCTGCAGGACCTTCTTGAGCCTCTGCCTACCCTTCTTCTGTGTTTTCTCCCTGAGTGATCTCATCCACTTCAGTGTCAATTACCATCCACATTCAAAAACTTCCAAATTTGTGTTTCTAGCCCAGATATCTTGTCCAAACACCAGATTTGTGTGTTTATCTGATTCTCAGCATTGCATGAACTGCTCACAGACATCTCAAATCCAACATGTTCAAAATGAACTTACAATTTTTTTCTCCTGCCAAACATGCCCCACCAAGATCTCCTATGTCGGAAGCCTGGGAATCACTCTCTTTACAGTGGCCTGAAACCATCAATGTAGTAAAAGGATGCAGATTATAATTATAGTGACATCAAATGACCTCATTATTTGTGATATTTCTCAGTCATTTATATGTTTTAAGAGATAACCACTGTAAAGCACGGCGATGCCGTTATACAGATAAAGGGTATGTTTCCCATTTTAAAGCCAATATAATAATAATTATTTTTTTAAAGTCACGACAGCTGGACTTCCCTGTTGGTCCATTGGTTAAGAATCTGCCTGTCAGCACTATTTACAATAACTAGGACATGGAACTAACCTAGATGTCCAACAACAGATGAATGGATAAAGAAGCTGTGGTACATATATATAATGAAATATTACTGAGCCATAAAAAGGAACTAGTTTGAGTCAGTGCTAATGAGATGAGTGAATCTAGAGCCTATTACACAGAGTGAAGTCAGTCAGAAAGAGAAAAATAAATATTGTATATTAACGCATGCATATGGAATCTAGAAAGTAGTACTGATGAACCTATTTTCAGGGCAGCAATAGAGATGCAGACATAGAGAACAACTTATGGACATGGGGATGCTAAGGAGGAGAGGGTGGGATGAATGGAGAAAGTAGCATGGAAACATATACACTCCCACTACCATACGTAAAATAGATAACCAGTGGGAATTTGCTCTATGATTCAGGGAACTCAAACTGGGGCTCTGTGACATCCTAGAAGGGTGGGATGAGGTGGGAGGGAGGCTGAAGAGGAAGGGGACATATGTATACCTACGGCTGATCCATGTTAATGTATGACAGAAACCAATACAACACTGTAGTTATCCTTCAATTAGAAACACATGAATAAAGAATCTGCTCTGTCGAGGCAGAGGACACTAGTTCGATCCTGGTCCAGGAAAATTCCCCATGCCATGGAGCAGCTAAGCCCATGCACCACAGATACTGAGCCCTCATGCCCTAGAGCCTGTGTTCCACGCAAGAAGCCACCCTACGACAATGAAGAAGAACCTCTGCTCTCGGCAATGAGAGAGAGCCTGAGGGCAGAACGAAGACCCAGCATAGCCAAATATAAATATTTTTTAAAAGTCACGACAATACACCCTGAAAATGCTGAAAATTAAATCTTTTGTGGTCTTTTGGAGTGAAAGTGAAAGTCACTCAGTCATGTCCAACTCTTTGTGACCCCATGGACTGTAGTCCATGGAATTCTCCGGAGTGGGTAGCCTTTCCCTTCTCCAGGGGATCTTCCCAACCCAGGGATCGAATCCAGGTCTCCCACATTGCAGGTGGATTCTTTACCAGCTGAGCCACCAGGGATGCCCAAGAATACTGGAGTGGGTAGCCTATCCCTTCTCCAGGGGATATTCCCAACACGGGAATCAAACCCAGGTTTCCTGCACTGCAGGCAGATTCGTTACCAACTGAGCTATCAGGGAAGCCCCAAAGATGTGCTTCACTGACCGGGAATAGAACCTGGACGAGGTAGTGAGACCACCGAGTCCTAACCACTAAACCACCAGGGAACTTTCTGGAGTGAAGGTATCTACATTTCAAAACTACTGATACCATTACACTAAAAGAGTTAAGTGAAAGTGAAGTCTCTCAGTCGTGTCCAACTCTTTTCAACCCCGTGGACTGTAGCCTACCAGGCTCTTCCATCCAGGGATTTTTCAGGCAAGAATACTGGAGTGGGTTGCCATTTCCTTCTCCAAGAGATCTTCCTGACCAGGGATTGAACCCAGGTCTCCCGCATTGTAGGCAGACGCTTAACCGTCTGAGCCACCAAGGAAGTCCTAAGGATACCAAGCATACTATTAAACTAAAATGAGCTGGGTCCCAGATATTCTGGGTAAACAATCTTCCACACCACAGTAAAACTGTATTTGGGTTATGCACATTCAATTATATGTGCTTGATGAAAAAAAGATTCAGAGAGAGAAATAGCAAATCAAATATTGTAGATTTCCCCCATTATTTCACTCAATGCACATATGCTCCAGAGTGAGCTCATGATACGGGGAGTGAAATCTGCTGCTCCCTCACTCATCTCTCATGATCTGAGAATTCTCACCGCCCCTTAAAGAAATGCATGCTTTTGTACTGTATGTTCCCATACAGGACTGTGTGCCCAACAGCACATAAACTGAAGGGATCTTATAGAATTTTTACCTTAAAGCAATGTATCTCATGAACGGACTGATTCTACTGAATTTCTAATTCTCATGATCATTAAAGTAGCACTATCATGTCATCGCATTTTGTGAACAAGGAAAGAAAGATGCAAGCAGGTTGTAAGTAATTTGTCTGCAGTCTTATAGCAAGTGAACAGTGGAGCTAGAATCTGAACTCCTTTCTGTACAATTCCTATTTTATACCAAAGCACTTTAATATAACTTGTTCTTCAGGGCCCTCATTACTGCCTACTTCTTTGCTCCTAATCACTTTCTCTCCCCGTATCTTTCTTCTGATTTCTCTTGTCCCAAATCTCCAACTGTCCAATTCTTTGGGGCCTCTAGAGCTAACTTTTTTTTGTGCTTCTCAGCCCCTCTACCCACTGTTCTCAAAATGAAAGACTGACCCAGTGAACGTAAGTTGAGCTCCCTGTGATCTTGGCCTCCCTGAGCAGCTCCTCCTGGGTCAGTGGCCGCTCACAGTGGGGCCCCTTCCGTCGCCGTGACTGGCCCTGCCTCTCCTGTACCCGAAGGAATGTTTGTCGTGTGTGCTCAGCTGTAGACTGACGCATGGACTTCCGACCTGAGAAGGAAATCATAGAGAAAGAAATCTTTGAACTCATGTCTACCTTCTCTGAATTTAATTTTAAAGCTTTTTATTTGGAAATCATTTCAAACTTACAAAAAAGAATAGTACAAAGAACACCCATGAATCCTTTGCCAAATCCTCTGTTAACATTTTGCCCTATTTGCAATCTGTGTGTGCGTATTTTCTGAATAATCTGAGAGTTAAGTTACGTACATCAACATCATGGCTCTCTTCCCTAACTACTCGGTGTATATTTCCTAATTAGAATTATTCCTACATGCTCATAGTAAAGTTATCAATTTCAGTAAACTTAACACGAATACAGTATTTTATCATAATACTTCAACTTTGTCTATTGACCCAAACATTCCCACTCACTGTCAGTGCCATCATCCTGTAGTTCTAAGGGAAGCAGTGCCTTCTCTTCTCGGGTCTTCTGAGAGCTACCAGCTTGGGTGCTGACCTTTCGAGGCCTCAGGCTCTTGAGAGGCTCCTGGGGACAGAGTGAAATCAGATACCAGGGAAGAGAAGATATTGGGAGACAATGAAGACCTTAGGAAGAGAAAACCAGCACAGCAGGAAGTGGGATTGGTGTGGGCATAATGTGACCGGATGAAAGGGAGAATACAAATTAAGGAAGTCCAAGAAAACCAGGCCTCCCCTGCACCTTATATGCTTTGGTGACTACTCGGCGCTTCCTTCTTGGCTCTTCTGCTTCTCCATCACTGGATGGTTCATCCCCTTCATCGATGTCAAAGTCAGAATCCACCTCATCCTCTGTGTCTGACTGGTCCCCTTGATACTCATCATCTCCTGATTCCTGAGGACACAGGGAGATGAGGTTCTCACTATCAGTTATTAATCCCCTCTAGGAGGAACAGAATCCCTTTGCCTATTGATAAGGGCTGCCCCACTCTCCTTCCCAGCCTAGCCTTACATTTTCCTCAGGCAAGAAGGGCTGATGGTCTTTGGCTCCAGCACCACCCCTTCCAATGTTAACTGACTACCCTTTACCCGCAGTACACTGTGTTAAATGCTGGGGTACAAAAGGATACGGTTTGTTCTCCACCTTCAGGGTCTCACAGTCAAGTATAGAAAAAGATATCATTATAAATGGAAGTTTTAATACAGGGCAACATATAAGCTACCAAATGGCAAAAAATGTTATAGGTGATCAGAGGAAGGCACACCTGCTATGGACTGATGGCCTGGAAAAGTCTAAATGTTAAGACTTCATTCCTTTATACCAATGGTTGGCAAACTTTTTCTGCAAAGGACCAGATTAAAACAGATAGTGGGTTAGATTCAGCCAGCAGGTTGTAGTTTACTAAACTCTGCTTCAGACTTGAAAGAATGAAGAGGATTTGAGCCATGGTTTAAAATACTGCTAGTATTTAGACAGCCAAGAGGGAAGAGGGAATCCCAGGCAGAGCAAATGACAGGAACAAAGGTGCAGAAGCAAGAATGTGTACAGCATGTTTATGGAATAAGGATCTAGACCTAAGCAAAGCAGGTATGTCTCTGGTAAAAGTCTCCCTAGCTGACTGCCTTTGGCTTCATCACAGCCTCCTTCCAACATTAACTGAATTCCCTGTAGGGCTTCAATATTTGAAAAGAAGGTTGCATTCAATCTATGTGCTTAGTCGTGTCCAACTCTTTGTGACCCCATGGACTGAAGCTGGCCAGTTTCCTCTGCCCATGGAATTTTCCAGGCAAGAATACTGAAGTGGGTTGCCATTTCCTTCTCCAGGGATTCAATCTACAGAGAAATGTAGTCAGGACTTAATGACATTTAACTTTTAAACTTATGATCTTAACTTGCAGGACAGTGATTCTCAATCCTCTACTGCTTCTTACTTGGTCCAGCACCAATAATCACCACTGAGTAAGCTAAAGTTACTGAGAAATATGTCTCATTCCTCAGGTGAGTTGGGACAGAAAAAGAGTTGGGTCCTACCACCATGTATGAGCTTCCCTAGTTGCTCAGATGATAAAGAATCCACCTGCAATGCAGGAGACCTGTGTTTGATCCCTGGGTTGGGAAGATCCCTTGGAGAAGGGAATGGCTACCTACTCCAGTATTCTGGCCTGGAGAACTCCACAGACAGAGGAGCCTGGCAGGCTGTATAACGCATGAAGTCGCAAAGAGTCAGACACAACTGAGCAACTTTCACTTCACACCATGCATAATGGGAAGACACTGAAGATTCAGGGAGGAGAGGAAAACTACATACAAGAAGTGTTTCAGAAAGTTCTGGAGGTGGTGGGATGGACTGGAGTAGAAAACACGTAGTAGAGCCTAAGCCTGAGTTTGGGCTAAAACAGCAGCCACACAGGGAAAGAGAGAGAGAAAAAAAATGCCTGGGAGGAGAGGAGTTAACTGAGCAGGGCAGCACCTGAAACATGTGCCTCTCTCTTCAATCACTGACGAGACTGATGGGTTAATCTTGTACACATGGTGGCAAAGCAAGCAAATAACACAGCTGACAAGCCAAGGCAGCCAGTACTCAGTCCTGTACTGGTGACCATCATTTCCTCCCAACTAATGTTTGTGAAAGACAGCCTGAGAACACATTAATCCCCTCAGCCCTGACCTGGTATTAAATCATATCACCAGAGGGTAGTAGTTCAACTACACATTAGCTTAGTGCCCAACTGAAATGCTTTCACTAAGTTATGGATTTACTATCATTCCTTTGGCTTTTATCAAGGGTCATTAAGAGACATGACTAGTTAAGAGAATGCTTTTACATCATCTACCAAACCCCTGTTATTTTATTTACAAGGATGTAATTCTCCTTAGGACTTAATGCTGAATAAGTATATCTCTCTTAAAGAACTTAAATGCTTCTTTCTTACAAAAAAAGAAATTCAGGATTTGGCTGCCAGGAAACTCACAGCTAAATTAATATCAACTGTTATTACCATTTTAGCAGAGGCTCCTGGTACAATTACTTCTCATCTGTCTCTATTTTTACTGTTCCTACTTTTTGTTTATATCATAAGCCTTCTTAAATCCTTTTTGGAAGCATGAAGGGTACATATTAAATAACGACTCGTAAAATGACAGGAATAGGAAAATGGCCTTTGGAAGAGAGATGAGAAGGTTCTATTTTAAACTAATTGGTTATGGCTGTGTTAAGTAATGATTCCTAATCAGTCACCAAGTCCTGTGGATTCTAATTCCTTAGTTTCTCTTGCGGAGAAGGCGATGGCACCCCACTCCAGTACTCTTGCCTGGAAAATCCATGGACGGAGGAGCCTGGTGGGCTGCAGTCCATGGGGTCGCAACTGAGCGACTTCACTTTCACTTTTCACTTTCATGCATTGGAGAAGGAAATGGCAACCCACTCCGATGTTCTTGCCTGGAGAATCCCAGGGACAGTGGAGCCTGGTGGGCTGCCGTCTCGGGTTGCACAGAGTCGGATGAATAGGAAAATGGCCTTTGGAAGAGAGATGAGAAGGTTCTATTTTAAACTAATTGGTTATGGCTGTGTTAAGTAATGATTCCTAATCAGTCACCAAGTCCTGTGGATTCTAATTCCTTAGTTTCTCTTGCGGAGAAGGCGATGGCACCCCACTCCAGTACTCTTGCCTGGAAAATCCATGGACGGAGGAGCCTGGTGGGCTGCAGTCCATGGGGTCGCAACTGAGCGACTTCACTTTCACTTTTCACTTTCATGCATTGGAGAAGGAAATGGCAACCCACTCCGATGTTCTTGCCTGGAGAATCCCAGGGACAGTGGAGCCTGGTGGGCTGCCGTCTCGGGTTGCACAGAGTCGGACACAACTGAAGCGACTTAGCAGCAGCAGCAGCAGCAGCAGTTTCTCTTGACTCCTCCTGTTCATGTTTCTCTACTCACACTGCCTCCTTCTACCATTTTCCTCATTATAGAGTGATCTTTCTAAAGTACAAATCTGATCATGAAATAATCTTCTCAGTCCTCTGAATGAAGAATAAAACATGGCTCACAAAATCCTACAAGAACGGGCCCAGGCCCACTCCCTCTACTCTCCTTCCTGGTTTGGAGTATGCGAGTAGCTGTGCAGGTCCCAGAGCAGGAGGCCAGTGCCTTTACATATTCTGCCCCACCCTCCTCCAGGACTAACCTTCCTTCTTTCCCTGCTTCCAGTCCTACTGCTCTCCATCCAGCCAAGGCTCACTTTTCAAACTGTCCTCAGCTTAAACATCACCTTTCCCAGGGATGCCCATCCCAAACAACTTTGTCTCCCAAGTGCTACCATAGCACCCTATGCTCAACACTTTCCTTATCACACGATATTTTAACTGACTGTTAACTCAGCCAGGTCCCCCACTGGAGTCTGGAAAACGTAAGGATAAGGTGGTGGTGTTTTTTAATACTCTCCGTTTCCACAGCGCCTATCACAGTGCTTCGCTTGCTTTAGGCACTTAAGACATTTAAAGAATGGACAGATTCAATCAATACAAATTTAACAAGTGTCAACTCAATCCGGTCATTGGACTAGGCACTCGGATGTACACTGTTAAACAAAACAGATCTCTAACCTTACAGAACTTACAGTCTATTGGATGGTACAAACAAACAAATCTAACTACATATTGAAATATGTTCTATGAAGGACATTCATGGGGTCACTTTTCAGGACAGTCAAGACACAGTTATCTAAGAAAACATTTACAACGATATTTGAAAGCTGAAAAAAGGAGTTGGCTAAGTCCCTCTATCTTTTTTTCTGAGAGATTCTTTTCTACAGTTCAGGTGAATAACCAGGCAGTAGGCAACGAATATATACCGCGTGACTAGGATGTGCCTGGCGTAGGCTAGACGTCAGAAGCGCTGAGAGATGCAGTTAAGGAAATACACAGTAGTTTTCTGCCGTAGTCTGGGGTCCTTCGGACAACTTCTCCATTCCTGACCCCTCCAGCACCATTCAGGGCTCCCCCTGCTAGGACTCCAGTTTATCGCCCCATCTCGCCCACCCCATCTCCGGTGCCAGCTACCAGGGCTCCTCTCCCCCGCCCCCTTCTTTGTCCGAGGTTTCTCTCTCCGTCAGGACTCCTTTTAGCTTTATTCCCTCCCTCTTCTTGGGCCCGGCTCTTGCCTCAGTGAAACCCCCATAAGTCGTCTGGTAGAATTCATCTTCCTCCTCTGCTTCCAGAAGCCCAGAGAGCCGGTTCCCCGCGGTCTTCCGGGGGGCGCGGCCCCCAGCCAAACTCATAACGCCTATGGAGACTGCGCTGCCAGCACCAAGCCCCTCACCCAGCGCCGTTCTCTAGGCTCGGCGCTCGATACCACTACCTGCGGGCGGACGGCGGAAGCCGGTCTTCTACAGACAGAAGTAGCAGAGCGTCGAGAAGTTCCCAGTACAGTCCCCTCAGTTCAGTTCAGTTCAGTTCAGTCGCGTCCGACTCTTTGCAACCCCATGGACTGCAGCACGCCAGGCTTCCCTGTCCATCACCAACTCCTGGAGCTTACTCAAACTCAGTTCCATTGAGTCACTGATGCCATCCAACCATCTCATCTTCTGTCGTCCCCTTCTCCTGCCTTTAATCATTCCCAGCATCAAGCTCTTTCAAATGAGTCAGTTCTTCGTATCAGGTGGCCAAGGTATTCGAGTTTCAGCTTCAACACCAGTCCTTCCAATGAATATTCAGGACTGATTTCCTTTAGGATAGACTGGTTGGATCTCCTTGCAGTCCAAGGGACTCTCAAGAGTCTTCTCCAACACCACAGTTCAAAAGCATCAATTCAAAAAAAAAAAAAAATAAATTCTTCCGCGCTCAGCTTTCTTTATATTTCAACTCTCACATCCACACATGACTACTGGAAAAAAACCATAGCTTTGACCAGATGGATGTTGGCAATTTGATCTCTGGTTCCTCTGCCTTTTCTAAAACCAGCTTGAACATCAGGGAGTTCACGGTTCACGTGTTGCTGAAGTCTGGCTTGGAGAATTTTGAGCATTACTTT
>SJXQ01006013.1:207888-227272 GCA_006408695.1 Aepyceros melampus | reverse complement strand
TTTTTCCTGTGGTCATGTATGGATGTGAGAGTTGGACTGTGAAGAAGGCTGAGTGCCGAAGAATTGATGCTTTTGAACTGTGGTGTTGGAGAAGACTCTTGAGAGTCCCTTGGACTGCAAGGAGATCCAACCAGTCCGTTCTGAAGGAGATCAACCCTGGGATTTCTTTGGAAGGAATAATGCTAAAACTGAAACTTCAGTACTTTGGCCACCTGATGTGAAGAGTTGACTCATTGGAAAAGACCCTGATGCTGGGAGAGATTGGGGGCAGGAGGAGAAGGGGACGACCGAGGATGAGATGGCTGGATGGCATCATGGACTCAATGGACGTGAGTCTGAGTGAACTCCGGGAGTTGGTGATGGACAGGGAGGCCTGGCGTGCTGCGATTCATGGGGTCGCAAAGAGTCGGACACGACTGAGCGACTGAACTGAACTTGACTAGACGGAGATTTGTTGGCAAAGTAATGTCTCTGCTTTTTAATATGCGGTCTAGGTTGGTCATAACTTTTCTTCCAAGGAGCAAGCATCTTTTAATTTCACGGCCTTCTCAACTCTTCAGCCCCACCCATTCCTGCGTTGAGGCCACCCCAGGCTCCCCGCCTCAGTAAGCAAGTTTATCCGGGCTGTGGAATGATACGACAGCAGGAGCCCTTTACTCCATGGACAGAATTTAGGAATCAATAAATTTTCATTTAGAAAAGGTCAGTTTCCCTCTGCTCCCCTATGTTTTTCATTCCGTTGTCAATAGAAACCTTTCTGTTATTGTTCAATCGCTAAGTCGTGTCAGACTCTTCGACCCTATGGACTGCAGCGCTCCAGGCTTCCCTGTCATTCACTGTCTCCTGGAGTTTCCTCAGATTCATGTCCACTGAGTGAGTGATGCTATCTAACCATCTCATCCTCTCTCTGCTGCTCCCTTCTCTTTTTTTTTTTTTCTAGAAAGAAAACTCACCTTTAATAAAGAAAATGTCCAATTTCTTATGTATCTAATAACATGTTTCCAAATACATTAAATGAGATGGCTGGATGGCATCACCGACTTGATGGATGTGAGTCTGAGTGAACTCTGGGAGATGGTGATGGACAGGGAGGCCCAGCGTGCTGCAATTCATGGGTTCGCAAAGAGTTGGACCCGACTGAGCGACTGAACTGAGCTGAACTGAAGTAGAATCTCCTTCTATTTCACCTGTTCTTTGAAGGTAACCCTGGGATTGTGTGTTCCTATGTGCCCATCACCACTAAGGGGTTTGACTGCCCCATTATTTCTCTTCATCAGGAAAGACTCATCTCTTCACATTTAGTGCCTGGAGCTGGGCTTCCCTGGGGATCACGTGGCTAAGAGTTTGCCTGACAGTGCAGGGGACACAGGTTTGATCCCTGATCTAGAAGATCCCCGTGGCTCAAAGCAACTAAGCCCATGCCCCACAGCTACTGACACTTGTGTGCCCTACGGCCTGTGCTCCACAAGAGAAACCACTACAAAGAGAAGCCCGTGCAACGCAACTAGGGAGTAGCCCCCGCTTGCCACAACTAGAGAAAGCCCATGCACAGCAGCGAAGACGTAGTGCAGCTAAAGATAAATAAATACATAAATAAATAAATTCTTTAAATGCCTGGGGCCTTGGTTTGACTCCCCGTTTCTCCCAAGTGTCAGGGTCCTGAAACTGCCTGTATTTGCAGCGTGTGTGACAGACACTCTTGAAGCCAGGGTGGAGCCAACCTGGAGACTTCCCTGGGCTCCTGCCCACACACTCTCCCTAGGAATGTCCAAAATCCAAGAACCAGTTTAGCAATAGAGATGACACTGTCCATCAACAGTGTGAGAAGTTGTTTACTACCCACTTCACCCCGTTCCTCTCTCTCCGGTGTCAAAGCTTTCCAAGTCCCTGACCCTTTACAGAGGCCATGGGTAGACTGTGCAAAGCTGCCTGCCTGGCCCTCAATCTGGTCAAACCCTGCCTCTGCCCTTGCATGACCTCTGACCCCTTCACCTTCAACCCAGATCCATTCTCCCTACCATCTTCTCGGCTAAAGGGAACTTCATTAAAGTTGCTCCCTGGACCTCCAGACAAAGAGGCATAACCTTTTCAGAAACAGATAGGTTTTATTAAAGATCTAACATAGTCAAGATATTTTAAACAGCTACAAGGTACAAAGCACATGTTTGCTAAATAGATGGGTTAGTAAAGGGACAGGAGCTGACTGAGTTCCTTATTCGCAGAGCAGCTCTGGACATCTGGGGAGCATGAGCTATGACGGGCCATGGACACGGCCTCATTAGACTTCCAGGTCATTTCAGGGACTTTCAATGAAAAGCAGGCCGCTACCCTGGGCGGCATCTTCCGGTTTTGGCGTGCTGAGCAGTTGGGTATGCAGCTGTTGTACAATGGTGCCACCAGGTGGTCCTTGGTGGAATAACCGCTGTAGTGGCTGCTTTCCCATCATGGAGTTCCCGACAGATGGAAATGTCTGATTGATTTTTTCCCTATGGTCTACTGTTGGCTGGTGTGTCCCCACAAATGAAAGGAGCAGACACTGGCATTGCCCTCTTTGCTTTTGTCTCTCTGAAAAATGAAATCGCCCAGTTATCTTGACCAATACATTATGGGAAGAACACTAAAATTAGGAAATTCACGGACTTCCACAGTGGTCTAGGGTTAAGAATCGGTCTGCCAATGCAGTGGACACGGGTTCAATCCCTGATTCAGGAAGATCTCACATCGCTCGGGACAACTAAGCCCATGCGCCACAACTCCTGAACCCGAGTGCTGCGACTACTGAGGCCCGTGCACCTAGGGTCCTTGCTCCGCAACGAGAGAAGCCGCTGCAGTGAGAAATCCCCACACTGCAACTAGAGAGCAGCCCCGCTCACCACGACTGGAGAAAGCCCCACACAGCAATGAAGTCCCAGTGGCCATAAAGAAATCAATTATAATTAAATAGTTCTTTTTTTTTTTTTTTTCAAGTTAGGAGATTCACTCTCATATTCTACTCTGTCAACCTTCTTTTTAACTACAGGACTTGGAAAAGTTGCTTAGCACTCTTAGCAAACTTTTTCTATCTGGAGCAGGAAAGTAATAGTTGGATTCTTCTGGGGGATGATGTGAGACAGTACACATACCACTGTGAGCATGGTGTGTGGCCCGAGAGAGGTGATCAGAATCAAGCACTCCAAGCTATAGAGTCCTCAGCGGTGATGCGTTCCTCAAGATCACTTAGCCTCTGTCTTCAGAGGCTGGAATGTAATCGTCTCTTGGTCATGTCCTACCTGCTTGCTGACTGTGGCTAAGGTTGTGACAGAACGTGTGTCTCAGCAGGTGGGTAACTGCTTGGAGCTCTGTGGCCACAGGTCAGAGCAGTGCCCACCATCTGTCACTGGTTCCACTGAGTAGTAAATGGTGGGGCCAGTATCTCTGCAAACTCTGATGTGAGGCCAAATGGCAGCTGAAGTAACTAATCCGTCTAAGCCTTGGTTTCCCCATCTGTAAAATGAGGTTAATGGAACAAGGTGAGCTATTTAGTAAAACAAAACAAATTGGTCTTTGGGATTTGGTTTTGTTTCAGGGGTGTGGGCAGAGGATGAGAGTGTTGTTTGCTAAAGCTTTTGTTCTGAATTCTCAAAGGAAGAGTAAAGTGTCTTTTTTTCCTGCCCTGCCTCCATTCTGGGAAGAAGAGGCCATTTTTGTGTTTAGGAAAGTCTGGGCTCTCTCATCTACTCATCCCAGCTCTGCAAATTAAGAACTGTTGTATTTTAGGTCCATGGGGAGAAGGGAGAGAGAGGAATCTGTGTGGTCCCAGAGGGAAGAGGGATGAGATTGGACTCGAGTTGAAGAGGGGCGTCGAGCGTGCCAGAATGAGGGGGGAACAGAGGTTGTGGTCTCAGCAAATGGGGAGGAGTCCGGTGGGGGCGGAGTGGCCATGGTTGGTCACAGGGATGGGCCCTGAGGACCCCGGGGCGGAGCCAGGGACGAAAATGTCTGAAGAGCCAGACCCTCGGCCGTGCCATGGCGACCGGAGTCCCAAAGCTCCACTTTCTTGGACCCGAGGAGCAGAAAAGCTCCCCACATACAACAGAAGGGGTTCCTTTCAAGCCCGGGGACTAGAAAGTGAAAGGAAGCTGCTCACTTTCGCACCTGAAGGCCACAGAGCAGATCCACAGCCCCTGCCACCAGGAGGGCCCGCTGCCCCGCCACGCGGCTCGGGGACCGCGGCTCCTTTCCTGGCCACGACGGGCCGGTGTTACAGACTCTGAACACGGAGGCCCCGCACACAGGAAGGCGCACACTCAGAGAAGAATCTTTACAGTCCACCTACTGAGGCACTGCCAGCAGAAGGCACTTTTTCAGAATCAAGAAATTCTGGCCCCAGGGCCCACATATTTGGTGAGAATGTGGCCAGTCAACACGCATCCTCTGGACCGCTCTGGATCAGGATTTTCTCCTACCAAGGAGAAAAATGTCCTCCGAGTCAGGAAGAGGAACTGGAGCCATGTTTGGGGGCTCAGCTCACAACAGGGGTGTCTGTCACTCCACGGGGAAGCTGCCTCCCCCTGACGTCAGTCAGAAGGCTCAGTGCCACCCACCCCTCCAGGACTCAAGGGAACCGTGGAGATGGGCCCTGGCTGGCGGGGCTTCCCTCCTCTCGGCAGAGGGACTCAAGGCAGCTCCTGGGGGCTTGGGCCAGCCCTCCTGCCCTTTTACTCTCTGAGCCTCAGCCACACACCCCCATCCTAGCCCAGAGCTCTCTGAGCCCCTCCACTCTAGCAGGAAGTGTGCTGTGGTGGGGGTAGGGAGGACAGTCTCCAGCAGCTCCCCAGCCCCTAATGTCCCCACTAAGGCCTCAGTGTACTCCAAAGTGTCCCAGAAGAAAAGTGAACTCTATCTCAGAAACACGGAAAAAGCACTCAAGAGTGTGAACTCACCTTTGTGACTTGGTGAACAAGCATAGCTCTGTTTCTTCTGCAACACAGTTTTTACCCCCAGGAACTGAGAACACAGGATAGCTGTGAGAATCATGTTAGGAGCGGATCCCCACTCTCCCCACTTATCTCGGGCAGGCTGGGTTCTTGTCTGTGAACCCCCATGGCCAGGCCAGCCCTTCCTGGGCTGCTGAACCAGACATGGCCTCTCTCCTTGCTCCAGGCCTGGCCCTGGAGATCCACAGGCCTCAGTCCCACATGGTCCTACAGGCCCTGTGGGGGCTGAACACAAGGAAGGTGTGGACCTGGCAGGCCTCCCCTGGGTGCCTCCCAAACCCCATGCCCACCCCACAGACTGCCGGGTGGGGAGGACAGGGACAGCCACGCCATTTGCTGGGCCTGTTCTCCCTCCAGTCTGATGCCAGGAGGGCCAGGATCCCAAGCCCTTCCCCACAATGGCCCTCGATGAGGGCTTCTAGCATCATCCCATTATCCCATGACTCACAGATTACGTGTGAGACAGACTCTGAAAGAGAGCTGCCTTTTGATAAATGAAGAAACTGAAGAACAGAGAGGTTATGGGATTTGCTTCAAATCACACAGCAAGTTAGTGGCAGAACTGGGATGGTTCCTCTGCCCCCGGGGCCATAGGCTCCAGCACAGTGATTCTCAGCCCCTGTAGCCTATTAGAATCACCTGGGGGCGCTCTAACCTTCCCCTGCCTCTGCCAAGGCCCCGCCCATGAAATCGGACCATCTGGGGCAGCTGCGAGGGGGGTTGGTAGCTGTAAAATTGCCGCTAGTGGTTTCCCGTGCATCCGGAGTGGAGACCCCTCTAGATTCAGGCATGAGGCTTCCATCCTGGCTCCAGGTTGTGTGGCTGTGTGATCCTAAGAAAGTAACTTACCTTTCTGAGTCCTGTGTGCAAACTACTATAGAATGATGCTCATCTTCCTGAGGAAGGACAAACAGATGGCTCAGGATCCTGGAGCTCCCCTGAAGACCAAAAAACAGGCACTGTGAGATATGATAGAATATGGAGAGATTTTTTTACAAGCTTGGTGGACTGTGGTTATTAGATTCAAAAGAATGGTTTTCTGGGACTTCCCTGGTTAAGAATTTGCCTGCCAAAGAGGGGACATGGGTTCAATCCCTGCTCTAGGAAAATTCTGCATGCTGCAGGGCAACTAAGCCCATGTGCCACAACTCTGAGCCTGTGCTCTAGAGCCTGCAAGCTGCAACTACTGAGGCTCATGCACCTAGAGCCCGTGTTCCACAAGAGAAGCCACTGCGATAAGTCTGCGCACCACAACAGAGAGTAGCCCCCACTCGCTGCAACTAGAGAAAAGTCCACACAGCTACAAAGCCCCAGTGGAGCCAAACTTAAAAAGAATGGTTTTTGTTTGTACAAGGAATCATTTAAAAGGGGAATGGTGGCCCTTCTTTACTAGAAACATATTTGGAATAAGCCTGTCTCTACAGAAACCAATTTTGAGCAGTCTGGCCACAGCACAGTGGCAGGCACACAGTAGGTCCTCAGTGAATGTTGGCTTAGTGGATGCAGATGGGGAGGGAGGCTGATGGTCTTTGAACACACCTTGCTATGTTAACAGCCATCGGGCCTCCCGTGGAGGGCCACTGAGTCCAGGCCAGGTCGGTGAACACAGCTATGCTCACAGAACTGCAGTCTCTCGGGCCTGCCGCTCCCTGTGGGACAGAGAAGTGTCTCTAAGTGCCGGGACAGCTAAGGCAGCACTGATTCTGTGGCTCAGAGAAGGTCAGAGGATCATTTTCTTGGGGAAAAATTATTCATTAAAGCAGGTCTTTCCCTCTTAGCAAAAAATAAACAAGTAATTTCCTCCAGCAGTCTTAGCCAACATTTTTTGGCAAATCATCACTGCACAGGGAGACCTGAGGGGCATGAGTGATCACTGTGGCAAAGGGTCAGCTGAAGAGCAAAACAGCAGGCAGTATGGAGTCGCTGTGGGCTCTTTAGTAAAGGAGGGGCCTGGTAAACCAGGGCAAGAAGGCAGGTGGGAGAGCCTGGGAAAGCAGAACCTCAGCAAGCCGCTTAGGGCCTTGGCTCCCTGATTGTAGGAAATCACAGAGCCTGTCATCATGTGGGCCTCCAGCCCCTCTGACAGCTCCAAACTTCCACCCCAAGACCCCACCACCCCATTCCCAGTGCCGCGCCTCATGGCTTCTCTTACAGACAAGTTGCTGAGCATGAAGTGTGCGGCTACTCAGCCATGGGCTATCCCATCTCGTGCATCAGGCCTTGGGGGCACCTCCTCATCTTGGAAGACCCTGCGAATAGTGGCAACTGTCATCTTTCTAGGAAACCTGTGCTCCCCTCTAGTACTCTACCAGTACTAGAACACTGGTAATAATACAGAAAACCACCACCCACGTGACTCCGAGTCCATCCAGGTCCTCACCCCGACCTCACCTTGGTCACTCTCCCCTTGCCTACCCTTCCCCAGTGCACTGGCCTGATGTTGTCCTTGAAACTGAGAGGCAGGTTCCTACCTCAGGACATTTGCACATGCTTTTCCAAGTCCCTGGGACTCTCCTCCCCTTGGTGTCCTCAGGGCTCCCTCCCTGATTTCATTCAGGTCACTGATGAAACAGCACCCAGCTCCCACCTGCCCTCTCTTCCTCTTGATTTGTTCATCTGCCACTCCTGACATAGATGTTTCTTTGTCTTTCTTTTATCTCCAGCCACACTTCTCTCTGCCTGGTTTATGAGCTTGTGGGAGCAGGGACTTGGTTTTGTCACCATCTCCTCTCCAGAGCTTATGGCTAGCTGGATCAAAGGCATGCAGAGGACCTTCTGTGGAGTGACCACCACCAGGGCAGGCACCGAGAGTCACCCAGCCCTACATGAGGACCTTGGTAAACACTGACCCTCTAAAACCCAGAGGCGGAGGTGGTGACCTTGAGGGTCCTTGCAGCTCCAGGCCTCATGGCTCAGTGGGGAGTCTGTCCAGCTCCCTGGATCTCTGCACGACTCCTTTCTTCAGGACACAGGCCCTGGTACCTCCGCAGTGTGGAAAATGCCTTATTCTCATGGTTATAAGGGCCTTCTGCCTCTCCTTATTTGCTGCTCATGACCCGAGGTCCTGGTCGCCTGTGTCTACCTGCCGGTCCCCCTCAGCACACCACTTGCGTTATTTCTTCTCCAGCACTTTCCTCTCCCCACAGCCACCCCTCTTCTATATTTGTTTACTTGCTGAGAGGCTGTCTTTCTATCAGAGCAGAGCTGCTCCTCAGAAATATAAGCCACACATATGAGCCACGTAATTGATTTTACATGTTCCAACAGCTATATTTAAAAAAGAAAAAACAGGAAATACTATTTTTAAAAACACTTTTTCTTTAATCTACTATATCCCCAAAATACGTAATCTCAACATGTGATCCATACAAAGTATAGGGTATTTTACATTCCTTGTTTCTTACTAAGTCTTGGGAATTCTATGTGTATTTTACACTCACGGCACATCTCTACTCAGATTTAGCCACACTTCTGGTGCTCAGAGACACACCCGGGGGCAGGGCCCTGAGCTCTCCTGCTTGCACTGGGCGCCCAGGCCCAGGGAGGGGCTCACAGCATGCAGAGCAGGTGCTCAGAACACTCCTACCGATGAGGGAAAGTAAATGTCAGTGTGCGGGTCAGTCACTGGAGGGGCCAGTGGAACAGAGGCATCTGTTCGTGTGAGTGTGTGTGTGTGTGTGTGTGTGTGTGACCTGGGTGTGTGTGCCTGTGCCAGAGAGACTTTGGGGCTCTGGGATCAGACCTACCTTGGGTCAATCCCGCCTCTGGCACTTCCTTTGGGCTTTGGCTTTCTTTTCTGTGCAAGTGAGAACAGAGGTATCCTCTTACCACATTGTATAGTTGGAAGGATTAAACAGATTAAAAGGACCTCCCTGGTGGCTCAGTAGTAAAGAATCTGCCTGCCAAGCAGGAGATGCAGGTTCAATCCCTGATCTGGGGAGATCCCACATGGCGCAGAGCAATGAAGCCCCACGCGCCACAACTATTGAAGCTGTGCTCTAGAGCCTGGGAGCCGCAACTACCGAGCCCACATGCCCTAAAGCTTGTGTTCCACCACAATAGAAGCCACTGCAATGAAAAGCCCACACAGTTCAGCTAGAGAGTAGCCCCTGATCACCGCAATAAGAGAAAGCCTGCACACAGCAGTGAAGACCCAGTACAGTCAAAAATAAATAAAAGTATATTAAAAAGATAAATAGTGCATGTAAAAGCATAGCCACTGACCCATCACTTCATGGAAAATAGGTGGGAAAAAATGGAAACAGTGGCATGTTTTATTTTCTTGGGCTCCAAAATCACTGAGGACGGTGACTGCAGTCATGAAATTAAAAGATGCTCCTCGAAAAAAAGCTTTGACAAACCTAGACAGCATATTAAAAGGTAGAGACATCACTTTGCTGACAAAGGTCCATATAGTCAAAGCTATGGTTTTTCTAGCAGTCGTGTATGGATGTAACATGAGAGTTGGACTGTAAAGAAGGCTGAGCACCAAAGAACTGACGCTTTCAAACTGTGTTGCTGGAGAAGACTCTTGAGAGTCCCTTTAATGGCAAGGTCAAACCAGTCAATCCTAAAGGAAATCAAGCTTGAATATTCACTGATGCTGAAGCTGAAGCTCCAATAGTTTGGCCACCTAATGTGAAGAACTGACTCATTGGTCAAGACCCTGATGCTGGGCAAGATAGAAGGCAGGAGAAGAAGAGGATGGCAGAGGCTGAGATGACTGGATGACATCACTGGACATGAGTTTGATCAAACTCAGGATGATGAAGGACAGGGAAGCCTGGAGTGCTGCAGTCCATGGAGTTGTAAAGAGTCAGATACAACTTAGCGACTGAACAACAACTGACTGGTAAAGAGAAACTTCCTTTTTTCCTTTCTTTTCCTTCCTTCCTTCTTTCCCAGCTCACAGGGCTGTTGTGAAAATAAAATGAGATGATACCCTGATGAAGCACAGAGAACTCCAGTGATGCTTTCTCTGTGATCATCACTGCAGTGGCGCCTGCATCACTCAGCCATCCAGCGGTTGCCTCACAGACGTGGGGCCTTAGCACACATCCCCTGCTGAATCGCAGCCCCTAGCATGCCACCTATACTGACTTAACAGGTGCTCGGCGTAAATATTTCATACAAGAATGGATGGACGCTGGGGAGGCTGCAACTTCTGCAGCTTCCAGAAGCCACAGGGAGGCTCCACCTGTGGGGGACCCCGGGCCACGAGGCTGCACCATCCTGGGGCCCGGTCTGTGAGCTCCCTCCCACCTGTGTCCCCAGAGCTGGGAATGGTTTGGGGGAGTACAACTGCCAGGAAGCTCACCCTCCCTGCTTGAAGGGAGGCAGAGCCTGTCCTCCATTCTTGGAACATTTCTGAGGGGAGAGAGGCCTTGGGCGTTGGCTGTTTGTCTTTGGAAATGAGTAAAAGGCATCACCCAGATTTGTTTCTAAAATGGGCCTGGAAAATGTTCAGGGGAAGATTTATTTTTGCAAGCGGGCTTCTGCCAGACAGAGATTGTATCTTCTGGGAAAATGTCCTGGCTGATGAGAGAAGAGCCGAGAAGCAAGGCTGGGTGTTGAGGTCCAGGCCGTGGCTGAACGGGGTTGGGGACTCAGCCTAGGGAGGGTGCTTCGGGCTGTACAGGGCTTGGCCCAAGCACTTTCTTCCCATGGAGGAGCCCCCTCGCACTTCAGGGAACGGGGCCGCCCCTGCTGCACCCATAGCTGCCCTCACAGCTCTCCTGCGAAGTCCAGTGGAGCCCGGATCATAGGGCTCCTGGTCTCAAAACGAACTAGGAGAGTCTCTATCAAGACCCTGTGGTCCCTGGTGTCTGAGGCTGAGCTCCACGGCGCCCAGTCTCCCAGAGGAGCTAGAGGGGGACCGCTAGGCCGGGATGAGCTTCTTGGGCAGAGGTTCTTCCTTCTGTGTTAGGAGGGAGCCAGCTACAGAATGGAAGGTGGCACCTAGAGGTTTCAAGTCTCCAAGGGCTCCATCAGTACCCACACGGGTGCCCGAAATGAGTTCAGGCGCCTCCTAGTAGCTCCAAATGAAAACTGCCCGTGTCCGGGCGGCCCGGGGAGAGGAGCCTGGTAGAGCAGCCAGCAGCCCCACGAAACACTGCTTTCCTGCGCCCCACCTCCCTGGGCCTGCCATCTTCCACAGCCCTTCTGGACATGGAGGTGTAGTGGGTGCATGGAGGGGAGAGGCTTTACCCAGGTTCTTGCCCACATCTGGGGAGCCTGACGTGTGTGTGTGCCTTTGGCCAGGGCTTCTCATCTGTTCACCGGGATCTGGACCCCATAATCCATGGACTCTCGGGCTTCACAGAGGCTGCAGAGGCTCCCCAACCCCCACGCTGTGGTCCTCACTGCCCATGGCAAACCCTATAACCTCCACTTCCCTCCTTCCTCCCAACCATGTGTCTTCCTTGGCTTTTCACACAGTCCTGCTTCCCACCCACCCTTTGCTCTGGGAAGGCAGGGAGGGGGGTCTGTAAGCTATTTTCAAGATTTCAAAAAAGCCCGAAGGAAATCATACATTTACCTCAATGAGGTTCCCAGACTAAATAAAACATTAAGTTTATTTGCTTTGGGCTGGAGTCATATCAACTCAGTGTGGTAACAGTGGTTATCTTGACTGATCAGAAGCACTAATTGGCAGTTATATGTCTTTGATGAATAAAACTCAAAGGAACAAATTATTATTCAATAAATGTAGTTTGTTGGGTAGATAAAAGCTTTCAAAGCATGGAATCCCTTGAGGAAAGAACTAAAAAGGATTTTTCTGGTGAAAGGGGTGAGGACCTCTGATCTACACAAATGTCATATTTTCATTAAAGCACAGCACACACATTTTTCCATAGCCCTTTGATGCCAGAGTTCTCATTAGTGAATTTTGACTTCACAGCATTTCTACAAATCATACATTGTTCATGCCAGCTTTCCCCAAAGCGTAGTTACCCAGACCGTGCTAATAGGTATTCCTTGGGAGTTCATAGGAAAGGGTCCATGATCAAAAAGGTCTTGGGAAAAACTAGCTAAGCAATGTTAAGCTATTTATTATGGAATTTTTCAGAGCTCTCAATAGGTAATATGAACTGATAATCTCTGAGAGGGACACAGAGTATGGTGCATTCCTGGTCATTGGCCAGGAATCTGACTTTTTAAAGATTTTTAAGAATTTTTAAAATTTATTGTAATTGGAGGATAATTACTTTACAGTATTGTGTTTGCCTCTGCCATACATCAACATGAATCAGCCACAAGGCATACAGGTGTCCCTTTCCTCTGAACCTTCCTCCTCACTCCATCCCTCCAGGATGTCACAGAGCACCAACTTTGGTTCCTTGCATCATATTTCACCTATGGTAATGTATGTCTCAGTGTGATTCTCTCAAATCATCCCATCTTCTCTTTCCCCCAATGTGTCCAAAATTTTGTTCTCTATGTCTCTGTCTCCTTTGTTGCCCTGCACATAGGATCGTGGGTACCATCTTTCTGGATTCCATATACATGCATTAATAAATGGTATTTGTCTTTTTCTTTCTGTATAATAGGCTCTAGGTGGGATCTGCCTTTTTGAGGTACATCCTCAAGTAAGTGTTCCACAGAGCACACTTTGGAACCCATGAGTTTATGACAAAGGTGACCCAAGAGCCCCCTGACAGCCATAGGGACAGATGAAAATAAAGAGAAACCTAGATGGAGAGACAGTGGAGGTGGACTTGCTTGGTGGCCTAGTGGTTAAGAGTCTGCCTTCCAATGCAGAGAACATGGGTTCAAGCCCCAGTAGGGGAGTTAAGATGCCACATGACTCACAGCCAAAAAAATCAAAACATAAAACAGAAGCAACATTGCAACAAATTCAATCAAGACTTAAAAAAAGAAAAAGACCTGCGAGAAGAGTCCGACATGACTGAGCGACTTCACTTTCACTTTTCACTTTCATGCATTGGAGAAGGAAATGGCAAACCACTCCAGTGTTCTTGCCTGGACAATCCCAGGGACGGGGGAGCCTGGTGGGCCCGTCTATGGGGTTGCACAGAGTCGGACACTACTGAAGCAACTTAGCAGCAGCAGCAGCAGAGAAAATATGGTTTTATCAGATTATCAAAATAATGCAAATTCTTTGTAGTAAACCCAGGAAAATCCACAAAATTATGAATGTTTATTTAAAATTTAATTCCTCATACTTCCTCCATCGAAAGATGCTCATTACCTTAATATTTTGTTAATTTTCCTTATAACTTTTTCTTGAAATACACATGTGTGTGTATATTATACATAGTGAAGTAAAAGTGAAAGTGTTAGCACTCAGTCGTGTCCAACTCTTTGCGACCCCATGGACTGTAGCCCACCAGGCTCCTCTGTCCATGTAATCCTCCAGGCAAGTATACTGGAGTGGGTTGCCATTCCCTTCTACAGGGGATCTTCCTGACCCAGGGATAGAACCCAGGTCTCCTGCATTGCAGGCAGATTCTTGTGTATAGATAGAGTGAACATTCCATCTTATACACACAGCAATAAAAAGAAAAAAAAGAGAGAGAAAGAGACAGTGAGTGGAGCGCAGGAGATGGGGAGTGGACGTCATGGTGGGTGGGATGCAGATGTCAACGGCAGCACTTCTGTGATCATCCCTCTGCTCTCCTCCTGCTCCCTTTGCAGAATGGAGATGGAGGACAAGAACAAAACGGGTGGCTGATGGGCCGTGCTACCCCAGGGCCCTGGATTCAAAGGAAGAGCAAAATGTCTTGGGAAACCTTTGCTTAGCTTCCAGCCCTCATCATCTTTTCTCTTGTGAAAGCAGCAGGAAGTGGGGAGTTTATGAGAAGTATGTCGACAGCCTTCAGTGAATGATCTGACGCCTCATCTCTGCAAGCGCTCAGAGTTCCCTCTTGCTTCCTCTGGGCCCACGCCAGCGCCTCCCAGCATGGAGCACAAAGCCATCTCTAGGCCTGTCGGCAGCGCACATGCCGTGATGCTCAGGGCGTGTTACAGTGTGGCTGGGTGGCACATCCAGGCACAACTGGAGAGTTAGGGTCCACATCCAGATGTCTCTCCACCCCACACTCCAAATGTGAAGACTCTAGAACCACACAGAGAAGGCCAATGTGGAAGGGGAGACAGCCTTGTGAGGGCTCCTCCAGGAAAAGGCACAGACAGGTGGCTAAATCTGCTTTTTGCACCTCCTTTGCAAAGACAGTAAACAGAGCACCTACTCAGGAGAGAGGCGACAGTGACTTGCAGGCAGCTGAGTGGGGAAGGAACGCGAAAAGAAGGAAAAAGGAAAAGAATGCATTTTCAGCTCCTACAGTATGCCAAGTCTGAACTTCCTGGTGGTCCAGTGATTAAGAATCCACCTGCCAATGCAGGGAATATGGATTCAATCCCTGGTCCAGGAAGATTCCACATGCCTTGGGGCAACTAAGCCCTTGCACCACAACTACTGAGTCCACGCACCCGAAGCACACGCTCTGCAAGAAGAGAAGCCACCGCGATGAGAAGCCGACGCACCACAAATAGAGAGCAGCTTCTGCACCACAACTAGAGAAAGCCCCACACAGCAATGAAGACAACACAGCCAAACATGAATAAAGTAAATGCCGTGTTCTTTCACCCATGTTCTTTTATTCCATCCTCACAGATTCCTGACAAAGTAGATTTATTACCTCCATTTTACAAATAAGAAAGCCAAAGCTCAGTAAGATTGCTGGATAATTAATAAATGATCTGTAGCCCAAAGTCTCACAAGCTGCCCCGTGCTCGGCTCCCTCTAGGAATTCAGGAGACTAGACTTGGTTTCAGGAAAGTGGTTGCCCAGTCAAGAATTCAAAAAGAAGACTCTGGAAGACACACTGAGAAACTGTGAGGAAGACAGTTTCAGGAGGAAGCTGAGAGGTTCATCTCTGTTTCTTGCTTCCCCAGTGTCAGAGGCAGAGAGTGTGAGGCAGTGACGAACCAGCAAGAAGGCCAGGCCGACCCCCAAGGAGCTGGCCAGAGAAGACACCACTGACCACTGGGTTGTAACGTTTGAACAGGTACAGGCTCAACAGCAAGAACGTGCTGGATAAATTCCTGAATCTGTGATTGGAAATGACTGAAAAGTTTCATCAGACTCTAGAAATAATCTCCATTTGTGGTTTCTGTTTGTGTAGAACTTTGAATTTTTCATGGAAATTTCAAATCTATGTTCTCTTTTTACTCATGTTAACAGAGTGAAAAAGAGTACCCTGGGAGGTAAGCAAGTAATTAGTGTTTCCATCTGACAGATAAGGAAAGGAGGGCTCGGAGAAGTACGAGGGGGAAGGCACCCTTTCTGCCTGACAACCTGTGAATGCGAACTGCTTACTTTTCTCACCTCTAAAAGCAGTACAATGTCTGAGCAAGAAACATCTCTAAGATGAGCCATTCAGCGACTTGAACTGCAGTTATTAATAACATCTGATGTTATTAATGAGCACAAGAACCAGACTTTGAGCCTCCTGGCACCAAGAGTCACAGGCGCCCTTCCTGCCATCCCTTTTCTAGATTTAACATAAGAAGCCACCTTCCACAGATTTCCAAGGTTTTACACACCAAAATGGCACCCTGTCTCTGCAAATACTTTCTGGTGTACTGGGAGGTGGTCACCAAAAGTCACACAGGCCAGGGTGCAGTGACTTCATGGCCAAGCTATCTGCAGCCCAGGCAGTGTCTGGAAACTACCCAGCGGTCTTCTGGAACCAGAAGCAGATAACTGTTTAGTAAATGAGCCCCCAGCATTAACGGGAAATTTAATGCCACTCCTTCTTCCCAGTGACCTCATTTGTTGAGTCAGACTTAATTCTATCACAATCCTCTGAGCTTGAGGATCCAAGTCACTGCAAGGCGTGCTTCAGAGGCATTCTCAGGCTGGGTACTGCACTTCATCGTCTTAAGGGATGGGAAAAAATTCTGTCAATCAACACTTGCAGGGTTTCAATGATGTATCCGTTTGGCTGTGCCTCTTGCCCTTGTGTTTTACACGGCAAATTTAGCCAGGTGCTTTGGAATGTAGGCATTAATTCATCATTAATTTTTAGATAATGTTGTCATCAAATGTTGGTAGGGTTGAGTGAAACTGAAATATTATTCTTAGAAGACCATTCTAAAATCTCTGCTAGGGACAGGAAGCCAATTTTGGGCAGCTGAATTCAGGGGCTCAGGGCTGTCTGCTTGTTATGGACATGGTTTCCGTGCCATGGGAACAGAGATGGGCTGATTATGAAGTCCATTATTATGTTCCCTTGGTGACAGAGACAATGGACATTTTGAGACAGGAATAGAGAGTTATAGAGTTATCAAGTCATGGGTTAAGATAAGGAAAAAAAAAACAAACAAGAAGAGTGTTAAAATAAAATGCCCAGTGAAGCCCACATCAGGTAAACAATTCTTTGTAATTAAGGAAGAAATTTAAAGCACAAGAGAAGAGAAAAAGGGCTTAGAGACAATTTCTGTCAGTGTGAGGTATTTCCAGGAAAGAATTAGGACAACCAGGGATTATTATTTTCTTAAGCGTTTGACTGAAATCTCGGGACTTTTATCCATCCTGCTGTTAGAAAATCAAGAGACGGGAGGCTCAACCTCCAGAGGGGGAAACCAAACAAAGGCCAAAAATAAGCTGGAGGGACTGTAATTCCAGGGCAAAGTCAGTGGGAAGAAGGGGGCTATGCAGCCAACACAGTGAATAATCCTACTTTCTCCTTCTTAGCTTCATGTCTTGGCCACGGGGCACATCATATATATATATATGCTGCACCTCGTGGCTTGTAGGATCATAGTTGTCAGACCAGGGATTGAACTCCAGCCCTGGGAGTGAAAGTGCTGAGTCCTAACCCCTGGACTACCAGTGAATATCTGACTTGGTAATTTCTGACATCAGATAATTTCTGACTCTGCAGTTTCCTTCTAGATTGCCCTCTCACAGGGTGTAAAGTTGAGCCTTGGCTCCTGCAGGCGTAAGTTTCAGGGACCACTGTCTAAGGACAGGGCTCCATCTCTGCATCATAACAGAGTGAACACCGCAGAGCAAAGCCCATTCTTTGTCTTTACCAACAAACTCGTACACAGTGGGTGCCAGTCTAGGTTCTGGAACCATACAGTTTAGCTCCCTGCCAGGTAAACAGCCCTCACTAAAGTCTCCAGCACTAAAAAAAAACAAACAAACCTCTATTTTATCGTTGGGAAGAAAAATATCTTGTCTATGTAGGAGTGTTCTCTTAAGCCCATACCATGGAGTATAACAAACCATTAAAAAGAAAAAGGTCTTTATTTGCTCATGCAGAGGGAGTTTCAGGATGTATTTACTGCTCAGGGAGCCAAACAAGTGGCAGAGAACTGTATACGGTGTGATGCAACTTTGGTAAAACAAACAGTGACAGAAAGCGTGACAGCCTTTATGTGTCACTGTTTGAAATGTTTGAATGTGGCTTCCTAAGTGACGCTAGTGGCAAAGAACCCGCCTGCCAATGCAGGGGACGTAAGAGACTCAGGTCCAACCCCTAGGTCTGGAAGATCCCCCGGAGGAGGGCAGGGAAACCCACTCCACTATTCTCACCTGGAGAATCCCGTAGACAGAGGAGCCTGGCGGGCTACAGTCCACAGCGTCACAAAGAGTCAGAGACAGCTGAAGCAGTTTAGCACACAGGCACACATGTGTGAATGCACAAGGAGAAAAGGGCAGGTTTTCAGACTGTTACAGATATAGTCTAGATAAAGGGACTGAGGGACATAAGAAAACATGTTTTGGGGAAAGCGCTAATCAACAAACACACAAAAAGTGTATGTATTAGAGGAGTCATTATGGGTGTTCATGTGGGAAGTAAAATGACAAATGAAAACAACTGGAAGTTCAACCTTGGAGTTTCATTCTAGCAGACACACCTACTATCTATGAGATAAACAACAGGTCTTACTGTATCGCACAGGGAACCACATTCAATATCCGGTGATAAACCACAATGGAAAAGAATATGTATACAGATGTGTAACTGAATCACTTTGCTGTATGCCAGGAACTAACACAATACTGTAAATCAACTATGCTTCAGTTAAAAGAAAAGACAGAGACAAAGAGTAGTAATTGCGGTACAAACGCTCTACAATCCCTCCTGCCCACAGGGGTAGTGCGGGGTGGGCGGGGGAGGCAGGCTTTCTCCTCCGCCCTCTCTTCCTGCCCTCCCCCAACTCTCCCTCTCCCTCCAGGAAACCTGGCCAGGTTGCTCTTTGCCTGGAGTCTGTCCCACTGCTAGAGAGCCGGGGAGCCTTCAGAGAGGGCCGGTCTGAGTCTTCCTCCTGCATCCGTCCCTCCCAGGATCTCGTGAGCTAAGTGACTTCCCCAAGGTCACAAAATCTGTCACCATCTCCCCCCCACCTCAAACAAGCCTCTCACCCAGTTCCCTCACTCCGATTGCATTAAGTAGCTGGAGGAATTGAAGGTGGACAGGTTTTCCAACTGCTCTGCCATCCCTGCTCTGCTCATCCGAGTGAGCTGATGGCTGTGTCTGCCTGTCTGATATGAGGGAAGGCGCCTGCCAGCTCCCATCACCCCGTGGAGCTGGTTACAGGGAGCTCACTGCCTCTTCACTTTCCTGCCCGAAGGTGCCCCGGATCCGGAGGCAGCTAATGCCCCACTGACACCCACTCCTGGCCTGGGGATCACTTAGTACCATTACTCTTTCCAAGTGTGCTGGAACACTGGGCTGCCTGGGCTCTGCTAGCCTGAGCGCTACTGGCCTCTAGGCCTCCCTCTTATCTCCATCCCCCAAGCCTCTCTGACCCACTCCGACTCCTGAGGACAAGTGCTCCTAGGGGCTGTGGGGGACCCAGCTAGGTGCGGCCTCCAGCCCTGTGCAGGCACAGAGTATGGGGAGACGCCGGCCAGGCTGGGGTAGGAGGCTGGCATCTGTGATTCACTCCCTTGCCCCACCAGCAGCCCATCGTTGCCCATGTTCTCATCTTAAAATGCCACCCTTTCTATTTGCTTGCACATGTCAGGAACTCAGGGCTCAATCTTGACACCTCCTCCTTCATCTCCAGGGGAATCAACTGCCAAACCCTGCCCCTTCCAGCCCCTGCCCCTTCCAGCCCCTGCCCCTTCCAGCCCCTGCCCAAGGTGCCCTTGTCTCTTGGGTGCACCACTGCAGGCTCTCCTGCTGGGCTCCTGCTTCTCTTTTGCCTCCCTCCAGAATAACTGAATGGGGACATCAGGAGGGGAGGCCATGCTGCGGGTCCTTCTCAAGCTTCTCTGTGCTTCCAACACATCTGGGGCTACAAAGCACCACTCCAGGCCACCTTGCGCAGCAGCCAAGATAACTGTTCTGAAACACATATTTGATCTGTCACTCCCCTCTTTAAACCCCTCCGAGGCTTTCCAGATGGTTCCCCTGATCAAGACA
>SJXQ01006013.1:185177-206864 GCA_006408695.1 Aepyceros melampus | reverse complement strand
TCAGCTCGATTCTTTGATTAATGTCTCCCTTTCCACACCATGAAGGCAGAACTATGTCCAAATCCGTCATTGTCAGAGCACATGCTAATCATTCAGGAATAGTTGATGGACTGAATGACTAAATAATTACAACACTCATTCAGGTGAAGGCAGTAACGGGGGATACAGACTTGGAAAGATTACGAGGCCAAGCTCAGAATTTTAGGAGGGGCGCCCGAAGAACGAGGCATCTTAACTGAGAGGTAAAGTACTAACTGGACTTTTCTGGCCAGGGTCCTGGGGCAGGTGGAGACGACCTCTCACAGGGGGCGCAGACAAGGCTGTGAAACAGGTGATCCACAGGAAGTAGCTAATGGGAGACCAGACCGGGGAGATGAGCTACGACAGATCATACAGAGCCTTGAGCGCCAAGCCGAGGGGTGTGTGGGCTTGATGCTGTGGGCCACGAGGAATCTTTGAACAGAAAGTTTAGCGTGGAGAGGCCCTCGCTAGTATTTCCAGCACGGGGGCAGTATACAAGCATGTCATCATGGGAAGGGATCTGAGCTCATTCAAGCTCAGCCATGTAGCAGGTGAGAAAGCTGAAGCCTTGGGCTTCCCTGATGGCTCAGATCATAAAGAATCTGCCTGTAATGCAGAGACCTGGATTCAATCCCTGGGTTGGGAAGATCCCCTGGAGAAGGGAATGGTTACCCACTCCAGTATACTTGCCTGGAGGATCCCATGGACAGAAGAGCCTGGAGAGCTACCATCTGTGAGGTCACAGTGGAGTTGCACACAACTGAGCGACTAACAGCTGAAGCCCAGGGAGGGAAAGTGACTTCCTCAAGGTCACACGGCTGACTCCCAGTGGAATGCTTTTTCGAAAAGAAAAGAAGGATTGCTTCTATCACATGTCAGTCTAATTTCAGTTCAGTCGCTCAGTCGTGTCCGACTCTTTGTGACCTAATGAACTACAGCACGCCAGGCCTTCCTGTCCATCACCAACTCCCAGAGCTTATTCAAACTCATGTCCATTGAGTGGTGATGCCATCCAACCATCTCATCCTCTGTTGTCTCCTTCTCCTGCCTTCAGTCTTTCGCAGCACCAAGGTCTTCTCAGATGAGTTAGTTCTTCACATCAGGTGGCCAAAGTATTGGAGTTTCAGCCTCAGCATCAGTCCTCCAATGAACACCCAAGACTGATCTCCTTTAGGATGGACTGGTTGGATTTCCTTGCAGTCCAAGGGACTCTCAAGAGTCTTCTTCAACAACACAATTCAAAAGCATCGATCCTTCAGCATTCAGCTTTCTTTATAATCCAGCTCTCATGACTACTGGAAAAGACTGGAAAATAAAAGACTGAAGAAGGTCTAATTTCAGCCCCTTATTGTTTCTTTACGTTGCTTCCACCAACCAACCTCCTTTCCTTTGGCAAGTATTAGACTATGTGTGTGTTCATAAAAGCATTCCTCCCAGTTCCTGCTCTGCTGGCCACAGCTTAGAAAGCCTGACTTCCAGGACTAGCTCTGCCTCTTATACACAGTGGGACCTTGGGTCATTCCCTTCCCTCTTGTGGACACTTAGTTGGCGCTGTTAACGGCAGACTTTTCAGAGAGTCAGTACAGGAAAGGTCCTCTGCTAGGCCAGTTTGATGGGGATGAAAGTTCAAAGGCCGTGTGGCACCCTCAAGCTAATAACTTTGTCCAGCCAGCAAGGCCCAGAAATGGCCATGAAGACACTTTCGAAGACCCTGATGGTAACTCCCTGGTGAGCCTAGCTGGGTATTTCTAACATTCTTTTTTAACACCTGCCCTTAGATGTTTCAAAGAGGCAAATGAGGTGTGGGGCTCCAGCTAGAGCTCTGTGTGCAGAATGAGGTTCTCTGAGGGAGTGGCTGGCGGGCCCCAAGCCTGCACAAGAATCCAAGAGGAGAGAGAAAAAGTACACAAACTGAAGCCAGTCATCATTCCTCTTCTAAGCCCTGTTAGTTACATCATACCTCCCCAAGGACCAACTCTGTTCCTCCTCAAAGAACTTGTGAATCATCCTTTCTTTCTGAAAAAGTTCCTCTACAAATGCAGGAATCCCTATAGCAACCATTTTATGTCCTTGGAGCCCTAGGAAGGAAGTAGAGAGGGAGCCCTCTGCCTAGGATTTGAGGCCTCTCGTCTATATAAGCCTGAGAGACCAAGAAATTGGCCTAATTGTCAGCCTTCAGCTTAGGTGAAGGCTGAGCGGAGCCTCTGAGAGGAAACAATAATCAGAGCTGTCCAAGTGCAAGCCAGACCCACAGGCATCTGAGGAAACGTGGGAAGCATGGCGTGGGGCGGGCTGCTCCGAGCTCTGCAGGCGGGGGAGCCCAGGCCATCTGTGTCCTTGGCGGCTGGGCCTTGGCTGCCGCCCAGGCCTTTTCCCCAAACTATGCTGGGGGGATCTTCCCTTCTCATCCCTCCTCCCCACTCCTTTCCCCCATGTCAGAAAGCATCTCCTTTCCTCTGGACAAGATGGGAAAAGAAAGAGGAGGGCTGCCTCTGGTCAGACTCGGCCTCCAACACTCCACTGGCAGAGGAGAAATGGGGCCGGGCGCCCTGGTCCGGTGGGCAGGGATATGTGGGCACTGGCCTGGGGGAGTGGAGGGCAAGTGAGGGACCCGGCCACGGTGGCGACTGCCTGGAGCTTCCAGCTCTCTGGAGAGCGGTCCCTCTCCTTCTTATTCCCCTGTGCCTGTCCCCCTTGTCCTTCCTGTCCACAGGGCATTCTGCTGGAATGACCTGGACACATTTATAGCTGCAGGGGCTTCTAAGGCAAGTAGCTGAGGTAGGTGCATCTGACTCGAGACTATCAGCACCTCCCCTCATCCCCAGGCCCTCCCCGGACCTTGCAGCAGGGAGAGACAGGAAAGGCTTGGGGCATGCGAGGGCTGAGTCTGCACCAGCCAGAGGCCCAGGGAGCTTCTCCAAGGCTGGGGACCTCTCTTGCCTCCTGAAACCCGGGACACTTCTGTCTCTTTCTGTCTGTCTCTCCTGTTTGCCTCAGAGCCTTCACCTCCATACCACTCACCTTAGCATCCCATTCGGGCTGCCTCTCACCATGTGCAGGACTCGAGAACCATCTCTCTCCTCATCGGGAAGCTCTTTGCTTTAGAGCTTTATGTCAGGAACGCAGTGAAGCAAAACGACCTGATGACAGGTGGTCTGGGACGTGGGCTTCCCCGTCACGGCACAAGGGGCCGCCGGCTGCTTCCCTCTCCGAGAGGCTCACCACAGCCAGATGGTCTACCTGGGGCGCTGGGTTTGCCCACCCTGGAGGCTCTGGGGAGCAGAGGGAGGGGAAAGGCGACCATCCCCAGTTCAGGGATAAAGCCAGCGGCTCCCTCAACCTCCTTCCGGCCAGACACCCAGAGGTCTGGGCTGCTGGCCACGCCCAGGCACACAGGCGCGGGCGGTTCCGCTAAACGCCAATCAGGTGCCCTTGGGCTTCGGCATTAGCGTCTCGTGGCTTCGGCATTAGCGTCTCGTGGCTTCGGCATTAGCGTCTCGTGGCACGCACAGTTCACTACTCACCGCCCTGAAGAAAAAGAAAAATGAGACACTCTCACTCACCTTTGCCTCCACTTCACACTTGAGATTGCGACCCTGCCTCCTCCTGATATCTGGGTAACTGACGTCTGGGGCTTTGCAGGTGGCTCCAGGGAAGAGCTTCTTCAGCCCACGGACATTTTTTGAGCACCTCTGTGCTGGGTGCTGGGGCACCAATGAGCGCTTGGTGGGGCAGGGAACAGGGAGCAGTGATGGAGGCAGAGAAGGAGGTGAACAGAAATGGGTGGGCACGAGCTGGACAGACAGGATCCAGAGGGGTCAGATGAGCAGCCAGGGCTGCAGCTACCCAGCCAGCATCTTCCCTGGGCCTGGGCACAGGAGAATCATGGGGAGCAGCATCTTCTCTGCCCTCAGGTGGGGATGGTTGGGGCAGAAGGGCCATGTGGAGAGTCACCGATGGGCTAAGCCTGAGAGGATGTGAGTTCAGCCCCCATGTCTGCCGGAATGGTGGCTCTGACTTCAAGCCAAGGAAGGTGGCTCTGAGACTTGAAGGGAAAAGACTTTCTGCGGCCTTGGGAGGTGGAAAGGGGGCCTGAGCCAAGGGCTGGAGCTGCTTCCCTGGAGCAGAGGAGAGTGAGAGCAAGCAGCATGCCCAGAACTGGCTCCGTGTGGCCTGAACATGGTAAGACTGGGTTGAGATCACCCTGCATGGCAGGAGAGTGGGGGACACGTATGAAGTGGTGCTGTCAGGCCCAGCAAGGCCAGCAGGCGCTGGACTCGCGATGGAGCAGAAACCTCTCCTTGGATGTAAATTCATACTATGTCCCTTCCACACAGCAAGCCTGGGGGCTTTTCCTGCTTCCAAATGAAATGAAGTCATATCTTTGACAATCAAGAACTTCCACACTTATCCTCAGTCCGCTATACAATACAATTCAAACATCCATCAGTGGCTGAATGGATAAGTGAAATATGGTATATCCATACGATGGAGCATTGTTTGGCCATTAAAGGGAATTTAAAGTACTGACACAGATGTGACATGGATAAATCTTGAAAATCTTATTCCAAGTGCTATAAGCCTGACACAGAAGTTCACATATGATTCCATTTATATGAAATGTCCAGGATAGGTAAATCTGTAGAGACAGGGAGCAGACTGGTGCTTGCCCAGGGCTGGTGGGGGTGGGGGAGGAGGGCAAGGTAGTGACTGCTGAATGGGTAGGGGATTCATTTGTGGTAATGAAAGTACTTTGGAAAAGACTCTGATGTTGGGGAAGATTGAGGGCAGGAGGAGAAGGGGGCAACAGAAGATGAGATGGTTGGATGGCATCACCAACTCAATGGACATGAATTTGAGCAAGCTCCGGGAGATAGTGAAGGACAGGGAGGCCTGGCGTGCTGCAGTCCACGGGTCACAAACAGTTGGACATGACTAAGTGACTGAACAATAAGTACTTTGAAACTTGATATAGGAGGTAGTTGTACAACACTGTGAATGTAACAAGTGCCACTGGGTTGTACATTTTAAAATGATTCACTTTATGTTTTTGTGGGATGTGAAATTTGCCTCCATTAAAAAAAAATTGAGAAGAAAGAAGAGAAATGAAATGCTTTCACAGGGGCTCTGATGCAGGCAGGCCCTACTTCAGGAAGCGACGCTGACTTCTCCCCTTCCCGCCTCCTGGGATGCTGCCCACACACAGGCCTGGGTTGTCAGCCCCTCACAGGGCATCCCCACAACACCCCTGCTTCCAGGGGCCACTCTAATGCCGGACTGGCCTGGGGTATCAAGTTCTGACCTCTTCGGCCCCTGTGCTGCTCTGAGGGGTCACCCAGCTTCAGAGCACCCAAAGATCTGCTGAGATGCACCCCAGCTTGATTCCTTCCTCCACCCACACCTGCCCCCTCCCAGATGACATCCCAAGAATCCTCCCTAACCCGCCCAGCCGTTCCCCTCCAGAGCCCACCTCCTTGGGCTGGCTCCCTGGGGACCCATGGTGGTAGACTCCCACTTGGGAAAGCATTGCGAGCCCACGCACAGCCGCCAGGTGACAGCCTAGACCACCTAGGGGCCTGGGGCCAGAGCGTCCTCTTTGTGGCCACGTAAGACAAACCGTGGAGGTCTGGGAGCTTCTGGCATTTCTGTTTTTATCATGAGGAACAGGACTGCAGAGCCAGCCTGTCTTGGCATTTTGGTTTCACAGTTGTGTTGGGACCCCTGCCAGGACAGGGAGAACTTTGGAAAGACATTCACCCAACCTCCCTGATCTCCCAGGTGACTTGTTCCCAAGGCTTTTAAAATAGAAGTGTGAAAACCATATCATCGCCAGGGAGCTCTGGGGTTCCGCACTTCTGTGGCCACGGTCGTGTTGGCACGCAGCCTCGGGATGCAGGAGGAAAACAAGTGACTCAGACCGCGCAGGCACACGTGGTCGGGTGCCAGGCCACGAGGCCTGCGCAGGCAGCCATCACGGCCAAGCTGAGCTTGTGCTGGGATCACACGGGGCGCTGGAGGTGTCGGGCAGCCTCCCGCCACCCTGGCCTCTCCCTCAAGCCCAGGACTGTGAGCAGAGGGCATTCTTGCCCAGTAAACGAGGAGATGAGCGATGAGTGTCTGGGAACTCAGGCAGGTCATGAAGTCACAGCCTTCACATTTCTGCCACTTTTATCTTCAAGAAGAAACATATCAGAACCACCTATTTCCACAGATCCAAGCAGTTTTCTTTAAAAAGCATGTTAAGAGCCTGGAATAAGGCAGGATAACATATCAAGAATTTACTTAAATGCAGCAATTTGAAATGTGTGATGTTTTGCAGAATCGGGTTGACGTTTACATTGGTGGAAATGATGAGGGTGGAGTGGGCTGAGCAAACGATGGTGTAAACAAGATATCACTGCAGGCTTTTCCAGAATGAAGAAATCTTCCATTTCCTTGCACTAACTGATAAGCTAGCGATAAACCATTTTCCAGTCTTCATTAATGATCCCAAAGGAGTCTTCCCCCCTGAGATTTAACTTGCCTAAGCTTCTGTATGCTCTTGGAGCAATAAAGCTGTTTAGTTTAAAAGATGGAATTCAGATTTCATTTTACTAAGTTGCTGAGACTTCCTCCACTCAAGTGGGGTACTAAGTAGTTGGTAAAACGCCATACCAATTATTTAAAATATTAATACACTGGTGATTTTGAAAATGATGTAAAATAACAAGTGATGCTAATTTAGGTAAGGGGTTGGGTTAGTTTTGTGGGTGAAATGCAATCCCAACACTAGGCTCTGTGCCCGTGGCCATCAATTTGGAGAGCCACACTGTGTGATGAGTTACCACTTGCACACACATATATTGTGCCCAGCTCCTTGTCAAGGATAAATTGTAGTGTCTCCCAGGTGGATGATGGAGACTAAACATGCTGACTGCCTCCCTGACACCACCTCTCTGGGGTTTGGGACCTGATTTTCTTCTGGGGTTTCAGGAACTATATGTATTTTTGCTCCTTTTTGGAAGCCACTGGGGATATATTTTCTGGGCTTGTGACTTAGAAATAACCTTTTTCTTCCTCTCTCCATGGTTGCTTCTGGAAGTGTCCAGGTCATGCCGACATTTTCACACCTTGAAAATGACTTTCCCATTGTCTATTGTTCTCAATTAGGGAAGTGTACTTAGGCTTCTCCTTGGCTTTGAAAAAATGCTTTAAAAGAAAATCAGAAAGCCTCTGATTTGAGGAAAGATTGAGGAGTTTTCTTGGTGTGTTCTGGAAAAATAGCCTCTTCCTGGAGAGGAGTGTCAGGACCTGTGACCTGAGCAGCCACAGGGGGCCCAGTGCCCATACGGCCCCCATACTTGGTTTAATACTCAGCTGTCACATTGAAAAGCCTTGGCACATTAAGTTCAGTGGAAGAAGGACAAATACTGCGTGATGCCACTTATCCGAGGCATGCAGAAGAGTCGAATTCATTGACAGAAAATAGAATGGTGGCTGCCAGGGGCCAGGAGGACTGGTAATGAGGAGCTATTGTTTAAGGGAAATAGTTTCCATTTGGGAAGATGGAAAAGTTCTGAAGATGGATCGTGGTGGTGGTTTCACGACAGTGTGGATACACTTAATACCACCAAACTGTACTTTCTGAAAGGGCTCACATGGCAACTGTTACGTTATAGAGATGTTACCACAATAAACACAGAATTCTGCTGCTGCTGCTGTCTTGAGATGGTTAGTTTTTTAACGAGCCCCCTATTTTAGTTCTGTGTTGGGCCTCATGAGTTATGTAGCCAGATCTGAGCAGTGTTGTTGGACCTGAACGGACACAGGTGTCCTAGGATCAGAAGATACAGGTTCTGAGTCACTCTCTGGGGCGAGGCCCAGGGGCCTGTCTTTCTAACAAGCTCCCAGGTGCTGCCGATGCTGTGCTTCATGGACCACACTTTGTAGCCAAGACACAGACTGGTGAGATCGAGTGCAGGGCTGAGAAAAGTCTTTTGGAGGAGGGCATGACTTTCTTGGTCCTTTGGGCAGCCACAGGATACAACGAGGTTTGAGCAAAACCTTCTGCCACACACCCCCCATGCCACGCACACACACACACACACACACACACACACAGAGAAGTTAGGCAGCAAACTCACCAAGTCTGCTTGTCTTCTGGGGCTCCCTTTCTGCTGGGTTAATGGCATCCCCACTACACTTCCAGCTCAAATCCAGTTCTTTTGTTGCTTCTGGTGAAACAGAACACTGGCCCCAGAGATAAGTCTCAAGGCAGGTTTGCCTTGGCTCCCTGCATCTTCTGCAGGCCCCTAGCCCTCATAAGCCAGGCCTTCAGAAGCATCCAGGACCCAGGGCTTGGCTGGGACTAGGTGTCTCTTGTCCTGTTCTATCCCTGCTCCAGCTCTCGGGACATTGAAGCCACTTTCTGGTGTTTGGTTTCCCTAGACAATGGACTAAGGAGGGCATGACTTTCCATTGTCCACTGTCTGTGCCCCGCAAACCCTGGGTCAGAGTTGGCCTGGCAACTTCAGAGTTTTTCCTACTTCGAGATTTCATGGCTCATTTGACGTGTATGCCTGAGTCCCTTTGCTGTGCGCCTGAAGCCATCACAACATTGCTCATCAGCTACGCTTCAATATGGGCTCACCCGTGGCTCAGCAGGGAAGAATCTGCCTGCAGCGCAGGAGACCAGGTTTGATCCCTGGGTCAGGAAGATTCCCTGGGAGGAGGAAATGGCAACCCACTCCAGTATTCTGGCCGAGAGACTCCCACGACTAAGGAGCTTGGAGGGCTATCGTCCACAGGATCAGAGTCAGACATGACTGAAGCAACTGAGCATGCACTCCAACATAAAATAAAAAGTAAAAAAAAAAAAATGATTTCAAGAGCCATGGAAATTGAAAGCATTTGCATGCTAATATAATGGAGGGCATTGGTGGGGGGTGGCATTTGGGGCACTCAAGAAGTGATCCTTGTCTCACTTCTGCTGTGGAGACCACAAAGAACCCAGGCTGAGGTCAACTTACCAGTAGGCATGATGAGATCCCTGGACAGAGGGACCTCCAGAGATGGAAGTGTCTCTGGCAGAACTAACTGGGGGGAGCCCCAGGTGAGCCTAACCTGGGTTCCAGCATAAGTGCATCTGATGAATCTGTGCAGCCCCTGGGACTCATAACCATTTACCATTTATGTGAGAAGGAAGCAAGAAGTGTGTTTGGATGAAGGTGCCTGGGAGCAGAGATGGGAGAAGCAGGGAGTAAAAGAACAGTGTGGGAACTGCTCAGGAACTAAGTCTGAGATTTTCATGGGGGGTCTCTGTGGGGCCCAGAGCACAGTTAGAGGGCGGCTGTCTCTGGGTTCAAACTCCATGTGCAGAGTAGTTTGGGGGATGTTGTTATTCTGCACAAGGGACTCTGGGCTGAGTGGCAATCAGGACGGGATTTAGTGTTCCTCCAAGGCCTGGTCAGCATCTGGAGACGTAAGCAGAGGGCTTTGCTTTGAAGGCGATGACACAGCTGCAACAACGTCCCCCTCCCCCGTCTCCCTGTCTCCCACCGCCAGGAAAAATGTGGTCTGGTGAAGGGAGGCCAGAGAGGATTGCTGCCAGAGTGGGTAAAATTAAAAAGTGATCCTCCAGCTCGTTCTTATTTTACTAGCAGGAGAATTGATGGGCTCAGAACAGAGACCAGGAACTGTAATAATTAAGAGGAGCACCAGGCCTGGAATACACTGAGCAGCATTTTATCTCAGAAAATAGCATTTTAATTTGCATTTGGCTTTGGAATACAGGGAATTACTCTCTTGGAAAAGATTAATCTTCCCCACAGTGTTCCTCTGTGGATGAACTTGACTCCTTGAGCATGCAGCAGTCAGATGGGTGGGGTCAGGAGACTGGGGGTGGGGGGCATGATGTGGGAAGCTGGTTGGAAGTTAGCATCTTTCCAGGAATGTTCTACCCAAGTACAGGATTGGTGCAGACTGGGTTCATGCCAGGTTCCCCTAGAAAAAAGAATCCTCTAGGAGGTTCTTCATAAACTCAATTGATGAATCTAGAGATATCACTGTTGAGTTATTGGACCAGAAATTCAGACTGAATCAGACCTTTTGGTTAAAAAGACAGATAATGTCTGGGCTGAGGCTCCATGGACTAGGAAGGCCTAGGGGACGGGGTGCTACTGGTCTTTAGGATAGGCCTGGAATAAAGAACACCCACACATTAGACTAAAAAGTACTAAATCCTTCCCATTTTAATTATGATTTTACAGCCATCGAGAGGCAGTCTTCTCTAGGGCTGGCCAAGTGGACACCCTCCCCCTGCCATGGAAAACCTGCTGCACACTGAGGCACGGTGTCCCCTCTAGGCCCTGATGCTGGCAGCCTCGGCAGCACTTGGCCTGTTGGCAACCATGCTTCCCATCGCCGTGGCCCACAGCCCTCAAAACCCTCTTTCTTGTGACTTCTCAGACTGTCACCCTTCACACACGCATGTTCCGTAGCTCTGGCCACCATCTCTGTGTGTGGAAGGAGAGGTGGTGGTGGGTGTCACGGGGCTGAATTGTGGCCCCATAAATCCCCATGTTGAGGTCCAGTCCCTCAGAATGTGACTGGAGACTGGGCCTTTCAAGAGACGATGAAGCTAAAATGAGGTCATTAGGGCCAGTCCTAATCCAAAGACTGGGCTCCCTCTAAGGAGAAATGAGGGCACGGAGAGATGGAAGACCAGGTGAGAACACAGCGGCAGCTTGCCGCCTACAGGCCGGGGAGCAGCGCCTCAGAAGACACCGCCCACCGGTTCCGGGCTGTCAGACTCTGAGCTTCAAGAGCTGCAGAAGAAGGGACTGCTGTGGTTTAGCCACACAGCCTGTGTGCTTTGTTCTGGCAGCCCTGGCAAATTAACACAGTGGGAGAAATAATGAAATAGATACGGAAGAGGTTTCCAGAACCCCTGAGAGGACACGTAGGAGGGGGTGGCCCGTAGGAAGAAGAAAGGCCACTTGGGCGTGGAACTGGGAATCATCGGACGCCCGAGGGCAGATGTGGGAACTGGAGGAGGGCCAGCCTGGAAGGCAAAGCTGGGATTCCAGGGCCATCAGTCGAGGGGAGGGGCTGTCAGGGGGACCTGCCTGCCCTCTGCACCCATTGCTGGGGGTTACAAGTGCCTATCCTAAAGGCTTCACACTATGGGGAATAGCTCTACTAAAGCCGACTTCTGGATACATGTTTTATTACTGGGGGGGAGGGATTGTTATATTTTAAGTGGCCTTTTGATTTTATTTATGTCTTGACATTTTATGTCTTGACAGTACTCACCAGCATCCTGAGGTACTGTCCCTCCATTCCAAAGAGGCCGGATTATAACTACCAGGAACATGAGGGAACAGCCAAAAGTACATGAGACCCATTTCCTAAGACATGAAACACAAGCCAAGGTTCTGTTTGTTCTGCGACAATGTAAACATCACACATTTTTATTAAGAGACAAAATAAAAAGCCAGGAATCCACATGAGGCCCTTTAAAGAGAATCCTGTCACTGCCACGTCCGAGGAATCTGGCCTTTCCCGGCATCAGAACTTGGATGGGCCCTTTTCACTCTCAAAATAGTATTTGGAGTTATATTTTACAACTGAGTTGGTATAAAGATGAAAATGTTACTATTGTATACCAAGATGTTTTCTTCAGCCTAAAAGTTTGTTTTTGCCTTCTGATCTTACAAGACATGGAAACATTCCCACAGGCTCTTGAGGTACGGAGGGCCTCTTGGGGGTTTCGTGGGTGAGTGGGCCCTGGTCCTGGTGGGAGTAGCTAGGGACAGGGCTCTGGACCCTGGAAGGTGGAAAAGCTGGCTCAGTTCTGAAGCGGGGCAGGGAGCAGGGCCAGAATGAGGGGTCATCACTGGCACTGCTTGGCCCCTAGGGAAAGAGCGTCTGGGAGGCTGGAGGGCGGGGTCTGCTAGGATGGGACCCTGATGCTATCTCACTGGCCCTCCTCACCCAGGGGTCTCAGGTCTCTCTTCTGCAGTGGCCAGGCTGGTGTGGAGCCTGGGGTCTTGCTGATAGCTGGGTCAGGTGGCCTGGGGTGGGTCTTCCAGGCAGGAGGTGGGCAGGGTGCAGGCAACACCCTGGGTTGGAGTCCGGCAGCCATGGCCCCGGTCTTACCCTGCTTCCTCCACAATCCCCAGCAGCGTGCAGGCCTGCAGATAACCCAGGGTTTTTTTGACTAACTGTTGGCCACTGCTTGCTGCCCTGTGGGGTGAACCCAATAGCCCCTTACTGAACCCTCTGCCCAGTGTTCACAATAATTTTAGCAGCAGGGGGAGCCCCAGTGCTGGAAGTTAAAGGTTGGCTGGGCCAGGTGTGCGAGCCCCAGGCTGGGCTTGGGTGACCAGGGACTCCAGGGAAACTGTTCAGGAAGGAAAAGCCTGAGGGCGGGGCAGCTGGACTACATCCCAGCACTAGGGCAGCCCCGACAGAGGCAGTTAGGGCTGGAAAGAGCCCCGCGTGGGAAGGAGAATCCAGTTCGAAAAGTAAATCAAATACGAAGAATAAATTCCTCAAACGCACTCCAGCTCCACCTCTGAAAAGTCCTTTTTTTGTCTCATGATCTTCCTCCCTGGAGGGCAAAGAGATCATCTGGGCTTTGGTCTAGGAATATACATGTTCAGGTTATGAGTGACAAACTCCCCTCAAGGCCAGGAGCCCCTTCGATTGCATCTTTGTCTAAAAATAAACACGGAGGAAATGGAAGGATACGATCGCCATTCAGAGAGCCGGTGGGGACCCTTTGAGAATGGGACAGGCCTGTCCCCACCTCAAGGATCTTATTGTAATTAAAACAAACGTGGCCCTTTCAGCAGCTGAGGACAAACAGGAGACTAGACCAGTCAGGGTGGATGAAGAGAAACCCAGGGAGCGCGTGCAGGAAGCACAGAGCAAAAACAGGCGGAACAGGGACAGCAGCCTTTACCATCCTGCATACGCTGGCAAGCTTCCAACAATGCCCTGGGTCTTCAACACGCGCCAAGATTTCCACATTTGCTTTGAAAGCACAGTAAGGAGTCCCACAGTTAGGCAGGATCATAGAAAGTGGGGTGACAGAGGAAGAAGAGGGGCTGAGTGCTTTGCTTCTACAGCCTGGGCCTAGTCCCCATCTCTCCACAATTTCCTCACGATTCACACAGATGGAATACGAAGCCCAGACAAGTTAGGTGACTCACTCAGGGTCACACAACAAATTGGCAAAAAACCCCCCAAAACCCAAATAAGCCAAAAACCTGGACTGAAAGCTCGAGTAACAGGAATCCCAGTCCAGTGTGCTTTGTCTAGTTCCCACTGAGCCATTCAGCCGACGACCAGTAACTGAGAGCTCACTCTGTGTTAGGCTCTGCTCTGGTCTCAGTCTCCTGAATGGTTCTCAGTTGCTTGGTTCTTACCATATTTTTGACTTCCCTGGTGGCTTAGACAATAAAGAATCCACCTAGATTGCAGGAGACCCAGGTTCGATTCTAGGGTCAGGGAGACCCCCTGGAAAAGGGCATGGCAGCCCACTTCAGTATTCTTGCCTGGAGAATCCCATGGAGGGAGGAACCAGGGGTTGCAAAGAGTCAACCTGACAAGACTGAGCGACTAACACTTTCACTTACCACATTTTTATCATCTTTCACCGACGCCTAATCCACACAGCAACCACATCTCTGTTCTCTCTGACCAGCACCCTCTTGGCCAACAGGGTTGTACCTTCAGTGGCTCTGGGGCATCCTGTCTCCGGACCTCCCCTCTCATTTGAGGGGCTCAAAGAAGGAGTAGAAAGCAGCCCAACACCATCCTGGCCCCAAACTGCCCCTTGGAGGGGCCTGCACTGCCCATGTCTGGAGACCAATGCTGACCGCCGCACAGTGGGACAAGTTAAATGACTCCAATAGTTTGATGTGTCTTTGGGTCATTCCTGACCATAATATTTATCCTTAATGTGGGAGGCCTGGGTTCAGTCCCTGGGTTGGGAAGATCCCCTGGAGAAGGAAAAGGCTACTCGTGCCAGTATTCTGGCCTAGAGAATTCCATGGACTGTGTAGTCCATGGGGTCACAAGGAGTTGGACATGACTGAGTGACTTTCACTTTCAGTGCTTACCTTGTAGCTCAGTGGTAAAGAATCCACCTGCCAATGAAGGAGAGTAGGGTTCAATCCCTGGATTGGGAGGATCCCCTGGAGTAGGAAATGGCAACCCTCTCTAGTACTCTTGCCTGGGGAATCCTATGGACAGAGGAGGCTGGTGGGCTACAGTCCATGGGGCTGCACAGAGTTGGATGGACTTAGCAACTAAACCCCACATTCCTCCCTGGTGGTCCAGTGATTAAAAATCCACCTTCCAATGCAGGAGACACTGGTTCAGTCACTGGTCTGGGAAGATCCCACAGGCTGCGAGGCAACTAAGGCCCGTGTGCCACAATTACTGAAGTCTGAGAGCTCCAGGACCTGTGCTCCACCACAGAAGAAGCCCTTACAAAGAGGAGCCCACACCCCATAGCTAGAGGGTGGCCCCTGCTCACTGCAGCTAGAGGAAGCCCTCATGCAGCAACAGAGACCAAGCACAACCAAAACGTAAATTAAAAGTAAGGTTTTTTTTAGGATTCGCTCTCTCAGCAGGAGAAAAGAGAGGATGCCTGCAATCTGGAACAGAGAGCTGTCTGAGGACCCCAGATATTTCTGGAGGACTCCCCACTGAGAGGATAAATAAAACGCCCCTCCCCTATTCCAGGCCCTCCATTGTTTTGAGCTCCCTCATTTTATCTGACCCACTCAAGTATTCTTGCCTAGAGAATCCCTAGTGGGCAGAGGAGCCTGGTGAGCTGCTGTCTATGGGGTCGCACAGAATCGGACACGATTGAAGCGACTTAGCAGCAGCAGCAGCAGCAGCATTTTATCTGACTTTGCTCACCCTCGATGGAGGAGCACTCACCATCTCTATAGAGACCCTGGGTTGGCAGTTCTCAGTGGCCATGTTCCTTTTCTCAGGGAATCAGCCAGCCAGTGCTTTTTACTAGGCACCTTCAAAGATCCACCCCCACAACTTTCTTGCTTTCTATAGGCCTTTCAGTCTCTGGATAAAGTTGAGACATTAAACATTTTGAAAAATGAATCTATGTGCTAAAAATAGTGTAACATATTTAATTAGTCTAAATAACTAAATCCTTTATTCAATGATTGAGAAAAATTTCTGGCCCCAATCCACATCCCCATCCACCTACCACCAAACCGTAGACAAGGGACTGAGCCACACGTCCTCATTGCTCTAGAAAGGAGTGTGGGGGAGGCTGGCGGGGGAGGTGGGTTTCTCCCTCCAGGACAGGTAGGTTCAGGTTGCCAGGCAGCAAATAAGAGCTGAGAGCCAGGCAAGGAAGCAGCCCAGTTGAAAAACCCACGGGGCCACCAGCTAAATCCCACCACGAAGGGTTCCCTGGTTGCAGGTTCCCTGTGGTTCCTTCCACTGAAATATCCCCAAACTAGCTTAGAGAGACCAGCCTGTCCCAGAGGGCTGCCCGGCATTAAGGGAAGATCCGAGAGTGTCTGCCAGGGCCTGGGGAACCCCTTCTCTGCCCAGGCCTGGAGAGAGAGGGTGGGACAAGAATTCCTGAGCCACAGAATCATGAGAAACACAATTTCACTTTTAACTGTGGGGTCACCTGTGGCCCGAGTCACCTGCTCCCCAAAGGACTGCCTTCCCTCCTCTCCCCTGAGTCTCACTGAGTACCTAGGGAGGGGAGCTGGCCCAGAGCCCTGCCTCCTTGGGCTGCCCCCCATTTTATAACCAGTGGAGGGGCTGGGGTGTGAACTCCAGACATCCCCATCTCCCCTCAAATTCTCAGTCTTTCCTGTCCATGCACACCCCAAAGCTAGGACGACGCAGGGGCCTCTAGCTACGTTTAGTGAAGTCTTGGCGCCTGATCACATCAGGGAGATGCACTGTGGGAGCCTTGATTTGGCCGTCTCCCAGACACCTTCCTCCAGGATGTGATGGCCCTTCCCCTCTGTCCACCCAAAATGGTCCTGGGTGATTGGCCCAGCTCTGGTCAGATACAAAGAGGACACACGGGAAGAAGAGGAGGCAGGGAAGAGTCAGGAAGGAGAAGGGGCAAGGTGCCTGCAGCTAGGCTAGCTGTGGAATCATTGGGTCAGCCCAGTGGGAAGAGGTCCTAGGACTCCCAGCCCTGCATAGGCAGAGTAGGAGGCAGGGGTTACCTCCACACACCCCACGCCCTGCGTGTTGTAGAGGATACGACTTGAACTAGGAGCAAAGTACTGCATTGTACATTCTCCAGCCTCCGTGTGTACTTAGCTGGCTAACAGAGTAATCTGTTTAACCCGGAATGCTCTCATCCACTAGAAACAGCTCCTACCCATGAAGATGGAAGGTGTGAACATTTCTCGAACTTGGTGTTAACCTGACACCCCAACTAGACTGGAGCTCCCCCCAAGGATAGGGTGACCCCAGCCAGTGCCATGTGGAACAAAGGAACTGCCCAGCTGACCCCCCCCCCCCCCGCCTGATTCCCTGACCCACAGAGTTGTAAGAAATTAAAAAAAAAATTATTTGTAACTGAAAAATTATATGAATGGGGGAATGGGAATGAGGTTTGCCCAGGAAACCCCAAGAGGACCCAAGGTCAATGGCTGGACTGAGCTTTTAACTTCCTGCTGGCTCAATGGCACGTCAGACTCCTCAATCATGGGTCAATCCGAATGTATTAAGTTAGAATTCAGCTCAGCTTGGCAAGTTTAAGAAACGCCACAATATAGTGAATGGGCCTATGCTCTAAAGCCCCCTCACGTGAGGCCCGCAGTCGCCTAAGCCAGTGTTTGCTGCTGCTGCTATTAATTTGTCACTGTGGTCAGCCTTTTCCCTTTCTCCAGCTTCCTTCCTCAACACTGTGCCATTGTGACTTAAGGGTTACTGTTTCATCTTATAGGCAGTTAATGCTTAGCGAGGCTGAATGACTTGCTCAGGTTACCCAGTCAGTGGAGGCAGAGGCAGGATTCACTCAGTTCAGCTGAATCCCAGAGTTCCACCAGCTGGGCAGGCCCCGGTCCTCAGTTTATCTTCAAGAACCCTTTGTGAGCACCCTTTGGTATATAGCGGAGGTCAGGCTCCTGTGTTTCTCCTGGTTGGTGGTAAATATTGCTTTTGAAAAGGTAGTTTTGGGGGAGGTTTTAGGAAGTGTGTTAACTGAGTGGGAGAAAGCCTTAGTGGGGAGGAGGCTTCAAAGCGATGCTCAAACACACACTATAGAGAGCTCTCCTCCTCTACACCCAAGTCTCTGCTCTGCCCTGCCCACGCTGCCCGTGGGCCTCATTCCCCATTGTGTCTCCTGTCCTTTATGTCGGATAAACCCAATTCATCTCTTTCATATCACTACAAAGGAGCGTCCTAATTACTTTGTTTAGACAGTCTCTTTTCCAAATATTAAATATTTGGTCTTCTCAGGCCGCCCCCACCCAAGCTTTTAACATCATCGAGCTTGTTGCAAAATCCACTTTTCCTCAAACTGGTTGGCAGAGTCATCTCTCCCCATTACCAGCCTCCCCGAGCAGATCTGGACATGTTACCCCGACACATTCTTTCCCTCGTGCCAGCTGCTCCGGGACACAGCCCTTCCTTGAGGAAAGGTCACTGCAGGACGCTTCTCAGTCCTGTGGGGACCTCAGGGAAGTGGGGCTGCTCCGGTCCTCTGAGGGCTCAGGGTGCCCGTCTTCCCCATTGGGTGGCAGGCCCAATGCCTAGAACCAGCGCCATCTGTCAGTTGGTGGGAGCATGGAGGGGTTGGGGTGGGGTGGGGGGTGCAGACATATCCATTTTCCAGACCACGAACTCTTTTGAGTGGCCTGTGTCTCTTCAGATACATCCACCTAGGGGTACAGTTGCCTCTCTTCCTCCTTCAGAAGGACTGCTTTAATCCTGGAGGACCCCACCCCGACCTTGCCAGCCCCCCACCCTTTCTTCAGGTAGGATGTTGACTCCACTGCTTCCTTCTCCACAGCTGTCAGTATTCTCCCTTCAAACGCACCTCTTCTCATCCCGTGACCCTTAAGCCCCTAGTGTCATGGGCCACCTGTGCTAGGCTCCACTGTCCATTGTCACCCTGTCCTACTGTCTCCAGGCCCCCGGAGGGACTTTGCAGCTAGGGGATGCTCCCTGGATGTCCCTCCTGTCTTCTCAGGGACCTCACTGCTCTGGATGAGAAAACACACTCCATCCCTGCCAGTGTGGGGATCAGGGAAGCTTTTGGAAGGGACACTCAGACAGTCTTTCCTCCCCCACTCCCTTCCCCCTCTTCCAACTTAAGAAAAATGTCAAACATCTCTACAAAACAAAGAGCATAACAAACCCCTGTGTATCTGTACCCAGTTTTAACAATTATAACTCACAGCCAATCTTGTTTCATCTAAACCCTCTCATCCCATCCCACCCGCAATGCCTACCTTATAGTTTAAGCTAATTCCAGACACCTGATCATTCCCTCTGTAAACACAGCAGTATATGCGTCTCTGATGACTTATTAGAAAAGATCCTGATGCTGGGAAAGACTGACGGTAGGAGGAAAAGGGGACGACAGAGGATGAGATGGTTGGATGGCATCACCGACTAAATGAACCTGAGTTTGAGCGAGCTCCAGGAGATAGTAAAGGACAGGGAAGCCTGGTGTGCTGCAGTCCATGGGGTCACAAAGAGTCGAACATGACTGAGTGACTGAACAACAACATATGCATCTCCAAAAGACAAGGACTTCTAGAAAAACAATCGCATGTAAAAATATAGACAACTATTTTCTTAACAGTTCCATCATTTTCTGGTCTGCTGTTCCCTTGGTTTGCTTTTGTTAGGTGGGTCAGAACGTGCCTACTTGGGCCACGCACACGCACCTCTGAATCCCTCAGTTGGTTCTCATAACCATCACATGAGCTGGCTGAAGCACTGAGGGGTTAGGTTTCGATAGGCCAAATCTCACGGCTATTCAGTGAAGTCCCTCCTTCTTCCCATTACCCTCCCTACCCTCATTAGTCCTGGCTGGAAAGTTCTAGAAAATGCTAGTAGGGCTTCCCTCGTGGCTCATAAGGTAAAGAATCCGCCTGCAATTTGGGAGACCTGGGTTTGATTCCTGGGCTGGGACGATCCCCTGGAGGAAGGTTTGGTAACCCACTCCAGTATAGTAGCCTGGAGAACTTCCATGGACAGAGAAGCCTGGCCGGCTATAGTCCATGGGGTTGCAGAGTCGGAAAGAACAGAACAACTAAGTACAGCTATACCAGTGGTTAGGTCTCCGAGCTTACCCTCCTGCTCTCTGCCCAGGCGTCCCTTCCCAATATAGTCTCTTGCTTTGTCAGCACGTGTGTCTTCTCAGACAATTCACTTCTGAGTGTTAGGCCCACTCTTGGGCCCTGGAAGGGGTTAGGGTTAGGGCTCTTCTCCCCTGCAGCATCCTCAGCTCCTGAAGGCTGAGCAAGCCTAGGGCAGTTATTTCAAAGCGTCTGGTTTGATCGCACCTTCCTGTGTGTGGTTAGGCAGGGAGCAAAGCAAAGAAACTAAACACACATTTTCATATGCGATCTTTGCAGGAAGACACCCCCTCCTCAGACTGTTTGTGCTCTTCGGCGGGCTGGGACTGGGCAGGAGGCACAGGGGTGCTGGGACATGTTTACCTGTTTCTTCCTTGGTTTCCTGCTCCTCCTCCTCCAGCTTTGGACAGAATAGTTCCTTTGTGCTTTCTTTCCTTTCTTCTTGTGCCTAATTAGGGATTATGCTAGGGAATCAGGCTAATTAATCTCTGCCAGTCTGGGGTGAGATCAAGCTCCTGGCACTATCAGGGTTGATCAATACCTCCCTGCCCGAGAAAGAGTCTGAAAAACAACCCGGCTCCTTTCAGCACAGGCTTTAATGAGGGCGAGGCGGGATGGCCTGGGGGTGCCCTGGAGTGAGTGGGTCTGGTGGTTTAGCCCCACAGGACAGAGGTGTCAGGAGAGGCTCCAGGGGCTGCAGCTTGAGTGTGGGGTGGCCCCATGGGAGGGCCTCCCAGTGCCCACAGCCCTGCAAGGGAGGGGCCAGAGCTTCTCCACTGCGCTGCTTTGGAATACCATCCAGCTTCCCTAGCTGCAAGGGTGGCCACTGGGAGTACTTAGACAGAGACTGTATGTATTTCAGGACAAGGTGATCCCTCCAGCTTGCAGACCAGACATCTTGTCCTGGACCAGCTCCCAGCCTGGGCTACCACCTCAGTCCAACAACAAAAACCAGCTTGTAAGACAGGGCTGAAGAAGGCCAGAGCAATGAGACAAAGCAAAGAATCTCAAAGGGCTGCATGGGACAGGGGAAGAAAGGCCTCACCGTGGGAGGAAGGGAGGAGTGGTCTGTTTAGCACTTCTAAAGAACTCGTGCTCTCTGGGGGTCCCATGGCCTACGCACATTAGATCTTCAGAGGCACACTGGTGGCCCTCGCTTCCAGAGGCGAAGACATGGTTGTATGTCTTCCTGAGACTACTAAGAAGCCAAAGACAAAAGTATTAAATGAGAGAGACTGGAATTGAAGGAACTGAGGATGTCAGGTCTTCAGAAGGTCTTTAAATCCTTTCCATCATATTCTTTGCTCAGCCGCTCAGTTTGTGTCTGAGTCTTCAGACTCAACCCTGAGGACTGTAGCCTGCCAGGCTCCTCTGTACATGGGATTTTACAGGCAAGAATACCAAATATATTAAATGAGCTCAAATCCAACATTAAATAGTTATTTTAGTTTGCTATAAAAATTTGAAATGATTTTTGTAATTGTTTTTAAAATTAATTTCATTTTTGCAGTTTTTTAAACTTTCAGCTTATTTTTAATCTTTCAGCACTTTTCTAGGTTGCATTATCATAGGCTTTAACAGGCTCGGAGACCTTGGTCATTGTGCCTGCAGTGCTCGAGGATAAAAATGGTCTAGAGCCTAAGAGACCACACAGCCAGGCACCCTGTCCGGGGGGCACCCGCTGTCAGGAGTGGGAAAGGAGAAACTGGGAGCATAGAGCAGTGCCCCACATCAGCTCTAGATCAGCAGTCCAGACCAAAGGCAACAGGAAAGCCTGTGAAGTGCGTCTTCTCGATAACTGGTTAAAGAAGGAAAGAAAAAGGACAAGAAATTTCCACTTACATGAACATGCCCCAAGTACAGAGCAGAGATAAAGAGTTCCAGGGACTAGAGGCAGAGTAGGGAAACATCTTAAAACAATGAGGACATTATGGCCTTCTAAACCCAGCTGGTCATAAAAACCCCGTGGACCATCTTCAGTTCAGTTCAGTCGCGCAGTCGTGTCCGACTCTTTGCGACCCCATGAATCGCAGCACGCCAGGCCTCCCTGTCCATCACCAACTCCCAGAGTTCACTCAGACTCACGTCCATTGAGTCCATGATGCCATCCAGCCATCTCATCCTCGGTCGTCCCCTTCTCCTCCTGCCCCCAATCCCTCCCAGCATCAGGGTCTTTTCCAATGAGTCAACTCTTCGCATGAGGTGGCCAAAGTACTGGAGTTTCAGCTTTAGCATCATTCCTTCCAAAGAAATCCCAGGGTTGATCTCCCTCAGAATGGACTGGTTGGATCTCCTTGCAGTCCAAGGGACTCTCAAGAGTCTTCTCCAACACCACAGGTCAAAAGCATCAATTCTT
>SJXQ01006013.1:22611-184323 GCA_006408695.1 Aepyceros melampus | reverse complement strand
TAGTGATGCTTTCTAAGGCCCACTTGACTTCACATTCCAAGATGTCTGGCTCTAGATTAGTCAACACATCATCATGATTATCTGGGTCATGAAGATCTTTTTTGTACAGTTCTTCCGTGTATTCTTGCCACCTCTTCTTAATATCTTCTGCTTCTGTTAGGTCCAGACCATTTGTGTCCTTTATCGAGCCCATCTTTGCATGAAATGTTCCCTTGGTATCTCTAATTTTCTTGAAGAGATCTCTAGTCTTTCCCATTCTGTTCTTTTCCTCTATTTCTTTGCATTGATTGCTGAAGAAGGCTTTCTTATCTCTTCTTGCTCTTCTTTGGAACTGTGCATTCAGATGCTTATATCTTTCCTTTTCTCCTTTGCTTTTTGCTTCTCTTCTTTTCACAGCTATTTGTAAGGCCTCCCCAGACAGCCATTTTGCCTTTTTGCATTTCTTTTCCATTGGACCATCTACTGACCCAAAAGGCAGAGACCATCACAGTGTCCAGTGAAGAACAGCAGATTAACACAGCAACTTCAGGGACTCAGAGCCAGATTATACCAGTCCACATCATGGCCCTTGAAGATGGAGGAGTGGGATTATCCTTCTTGATGACACATGTAGGTTTCTTTGACTGCATAATGCCAGGGGAGAAAGAAATGCAGTTTTGGAAATTCTGATCAGCCTGTTGAGGTCAGCTGTGGTCCCAATAACTGCAGAAGACCCTCTGGTTTTGTTCTGCCATCTCTGTAGGAAGTAGTAATGAAGTCCTGTGGAAGCTATGGAGGTTCACCTCTGAGATCTCCCTTTAAGGGATAACCTGTCAGGGGAGGGCAGTTAGCTGTCAGCCTCCAGGTGCAGCACCTTTGGAATGTTCAAACTGAGGCCTGTTTCCCCAGGTTACTCCCAGATGACTGCTCAACTCAGGGACCCTGGCACCATACCATTTCTGTCCAACACAAAACCCAATGGGCAATGTTCCTGGCCCTCAGGACTGCCCAGGACTTTCTCCAGAGTTACAGAATCATGGCTCTCCCTACCTAATCCTCCTTCCTCCTCCTTTCACAGATGTCAGACCTGCATTATGGTCTGAAGCCCATCCTTATACTACTGATTCTCTCCCCACAGGTACTACTTCCAATAAATCCCTTGCACTTCTAATTCCATTTTGGTATCTCCTTCCTGAAGACCCAAAGTGACACAGCTGTCAGCCCATGAAGTGTGACTGGGCAAAGCTTACTGGCTCATTCTTTCAAATTGTGAAATTTTTTTTTTTTTAAAGAAAATGTACTCATTGGAGGGCATGGAATGTAAATGTTTCATTGAATTGCCCCAAAGAATCCAGATTCCTGCAAAGATGGGCTGACATCACCTTGCAGTTGATTTTACCATTTACCTTTCTTTGCAAGATGGTTGGAGAAGAATCTTCATGGGAGCTCATTACAAGGAAAGCTATTATTTATTTTAAAAATATTTATCATGTATTGAGTACTTATGTGACAGGAACCATGGTAAGAGCTTTCCATACATTGTTTCATTCAATACTTACACAATTCTAATAGGATCTCCATTTTTCAGATAAGGAAATGGAGCTAATTAGATGTTGAGCTCAGACTGAATTGAAGACTGATGGTAAAGCTAATACTCTTTAACCTTCAACACACACACATGTGCACACACACACACACAATGTGATGTACATTTAAATTTTTTGAGTTTCCATGGAAGAAAAAGTAAATGAACTAGAAGAGAAAAAAAGAAAGAAAAAATGCAGTAGAGGAAAGAAAGTGAAGCTACTGAATAGAACTGGCCTAAGGATCTATCATGGGAAATAGATGGGGAAACTGTGGAAACAGTGTCAGACTTTATTTTTTCAGGCTCCAAAATCACTGCAGATGGTGACTGCAGCCATGAAATTAAAAGACGCTTACTCCTTGGAAGAAAAGTTAGGACCAACCTAGATAACATAATTCAAAAGCAAGACATTACTTTGCCGACTAAGGTCCGTCTAGTCAAGGCTATGTTTTTTCCCGTGGTCATGTATGGACGTGAGAGTTGAACTGTGAAGGAAGCTGAGCTCCAAAGAATTGATGCTTTTGAACTGTGGTGTTGGAGAAGACTCTTGAGATCCCTTGGACTGCAAGGAGATCCAACCAGTCCATTCTGAAGGCAATCAGCCCTGGGATGTCTTTGGAAGGAATGATGCTGAAGCTGAAACTCCAGTACTTTGGCCACCTCATGCAAAGAGTTGACTCATTGGAAAAGACTCTGATGCTGGGAGGGATTGGGGGCAGGAAGAGAAAGGGACGACCGAGGATGAGATGGCTGGATGGCATAACTGACTCGATGGACGTGAGTCTGAGTGAACTCTGGGAGTTGGTGATGGACAGGGAGGCCTGGCGTGCTGTGACTCATGGGGTCGCAAAAGAGTTGGACATGACTGAGCGACTGAACTGGATTGAAAGATCTATCAAGACAAAGAACAGAAAGGCAAGGAGATTTTACAGAACACATTTTTAAGTATCTTGGTCTATTACTAGCTATGTGCTCTTGGAGACATACACCACCTCCAGGCCTCAGTTTTTAGAAATCTATTAACGAGGAACTGACGAGACAGTCTCGAGATTTAATTTCAGCTCTGACATTCCGTATTTTATTCTGAGATGGAGCTTTTTATATTATCAATTTGTATAAAGAGAAATCAGACTAAAATGTTTCTTTTCATTAACTCCCACAGGTGAAATGACCCACCCATTGGCCCTATAATGTGAACAACAGATTTTATAATTCACCAAGAAAAGCAACTTGCCAGTATTCCAAGAGGGTGTGAGGATGACCCAGGTGTCTCACATATAGACCCTCTCACATATAGACCCTCTCACATATAGACCCTACAAATGTTTGTCCAAAAAAGTTTATCCATTGTTTCTTTTAGGCTCTTGCTTGGCATGAGGTCCTTGTGGATGATCATTATGCATATTTTTGGTGGGGGAGTGTTAGTGGAGGTTTAGGTGGAAACTGGAATAAACGCAGAGCTTCTAATCTGAAAACAGTAAAATACCACCCCCTAATACACAGGCTTTTTGTGAAGAAGGAGGCATAAAGCATATGAAAGTGCTTCAAAGAATGTCAGTTTGAAAAGCTTCATCTTGTCTTTTTCTATCTTCATTTTTGCTCTAAATCTGTAAATAAGTACATTTTAACTACTGATCACTGTTTGGTCAGCCTTCAGGAAAAGGCTAACTGGCCACTATCAGTAGAGAGAGTAAGAGGAGAAATATATAACCTAGAGAAGCTATAGACTTACATTATCAGCTTCCTTCTACAAGCCTGATTCTGTCTTGATGGGTTTTCCAGATAAGGTCACAGACAATGCACAAAAGAAAAGCAGCATGGTCCTTAAAAATTCTTGCCCCCACCCTCACACACAAAAGAACTACTACATTAAGTAATGCATATGTTAACTCAACTTACTGTGGTAACTGTTTTGCAATATATACATATATCCATCATGAAGTTGTACACCCTAAACATTCACAATATCATATGTCAATTATATCTCAAGAAAGCTAGGAGAAAAGAAAAAAAAGCAGTATGGGCATTCCTGGGAACAATGAGATGGTGGGGGCGGGGGGGAACCAGAATGCATTACTGTTTGAGAGAGGAATGTAAAAAACTCACTAGTTTACTATGTTAAAAAAAAGATGGCACATTTATTGCTACATAAATGTTATATACATATTGTGTTTTCTGTTACAGTGACAGAAAAAATTTGAACTTCTTGCTGCTGGTTGAAAAGGTTTATCAATAATACCTTGAATTTGACACAGGATACAAATCTGCAATAAACCAACAATGGAAACTGGAGAACAAGATGAGAAGCAATTCATCTCGAACAATTAGCTCTTACAATACTCCATAGGTACTACACGGTATGCTAGAATCCTACTATGGTCTTAAAATGCTATTGTAAATTTCTGATATTAATGAACAGGTTATGGTAAATAACCCTACATTTTTACTACCTAATATAATAAAATAAAGTAAGAAACTTTTTACTGAAAACTTTTCGATTTCAAAAATCTAGAAAGAGTAATATTTAGAATTCAAGAAATTTTCTTACAAGATTATTGTATAAAAGACTAGCTACAGTGAAAAATAAGCCAAATGTTTTTTCTTTCTATTTTATGAAGGAAAGCTTCTGGGCATACTGCAGAGTCTAATATAGCGAAAAAGACAACAAGCTCCGAAGAAAAAGGCCAGGCAGTGGCATATGTTCACTCACACATCATAAGCAACAACTTCTGTTTAGCTGATTAACACTGAAATGAAGAACAAGGCCACAGATAAGAGTCTGATGTAATCGGAGAATACAAGCAAATTAAAGTAACCAAAATGTCCACTACGTTTACAAAAGAGTGATTTGTTAGGAACCATCCTGATTGGAGGATCTGAAGTTCTGTCTTAATTGTTTTTGTTCTTTCAAATTAACAGAAATCTTTAAGTTACATAGTGATTTGGGTCTTTTCTTCTGTGTGCTGATTGCCACTGTTGATATTGGCTATGAGGAATTATTAAGCCAAGACAACCTTGTTCAGCATGTTTTTCTCTCCCAGGGTTGCTGTGGTGGAAGACAGGTTTCATGGAAGTTCAAAGTGATTATTATGTCTTAAAAAACAACTCTTAAGGATTAGAGACAGAGGGGTGCCTTAATGCACAGTATTAAGATGGACTGACTAGGACTGGTTTGATGCTAATCTGGCTCATCTTCTTGGGACGGGGCAGACGATTTGCAGTTGATTACATCACCCATCCAATTCCTCCCCACTGACCAGCCATCCAAATGACAGAGAAGTAAAGGTGAGAAGGAGGACACACGCGTGACCATTGCTCTTATATTCCATTAGGTAATTAGCTTCAGAGTGGTGTGTTCATTTATCACACTACCTGCCTTATTGACTACTGGGTTGTTATGTTCAACATAATCACAGCCTGAAAAATCTTTGTATTTTAAATCCATTTTGTGCTTACTTACAGCTAACACTTTACAAGTACTATATGTAGTACTTACTGCTTGGAAAACAAAGCAATTTCTAAAAAGTAAATTCTTCACTTGTAATTTACACTTCTTGCTATTACAAGCTTTACTATGAAAACCTAGAAGCTTGAAAAGTCTTGGTTATTATTGGAAATAAGCAAATATTTATTTTGGGGAAAATCTAGGGGACAAAATTTCCCCTTTTAAAATCTTAGCTAGGCTATGGTCACAGATGGTCTCTGCTTATCTTTGTAAGGTAAATATGCAAAGCACATAGAGCTACATGGAGGACTCTGGACTGTGACCATAATCTATTCAGATTCAGAGACCAAATACAACAGCCACAACAAAAAAATAAAAACGAATGAAAAAATGAACACGAAAGAAATGCTATACCAAGTAATATTTTCCTATTTCATGGAAAACACTATTCATATGGCAAAAGGACAGGAGAGGGCAACAAAAGACTTTTCCCTTCCTTTTTAAGACACTAATAGGTATGCCGGGAATGCTAAGGGCCAATGGTTGTCACTGCTTTGTTCTCTGCACGTGAACAGCTTTAACTAATGCTGGCATCAGCTGAGTGGAGATCAGCTTTCCACATTAACTTTTTCCCTTTATATGTAGACCTTACAGTTCCATAACAATAAATAAAATTTGTAGTTACAATGCATTTGTCAATTCAGTTTAGGCACAAGGCAACTTCCACGGTGAGTGGAGAGATCGAGACAGTCTCTGATTGTGCAGAAGCGACACACTGCTTGCAACAAAATGATGTGTTGCAAACATCTCATGGGTTGACGTTCTAGCTGATGAGCTTCCTATCTTCACTTCTGATGGAAGTGTTGACCAGTTGCTTTGATCATAGGATTATATTTGCATTTCTTGCTTCAAGTGTTTTTTTTCTTCTCCCTCCTATCAGGTTTGTGTCTTCAGATAATCTGAGTTGTCCAAGTCCTTATGAGGAGAGGTCACCTTCTATCTAGCCTATTGATAACTCTGGAACTGTGGCAGAGAGAGCCAAGGGAGAGAAGAAAACCAGTTAGGACATCACTGATAAAAATAAACACCTTCCCAGAAACAAAACAACTTGGTATTCCTCATTTATGCCTAGGTTGACAAAAAATTCACAGTTACATAACTTATACATGTTCTTTCTTTAAAGGTATAACCAAAATGTTTTTCTTGACGTATGTGGTAAGATTTTTGAAGGAACTCATATAAGTATAGAATCCCAAAATATGGGATTCTATAACAGCTGTGGTAATTATGCGAACCTTAGTTTTGGCAACATGCAGGTTGGCAATACCTGAGCTCTGAGATTCTGTTTGTTCAGTTCTCAGTGGGGAGACACCATTAAAACATATATTTATTGCTACATCTAGTTCACTGTACTTTGTTAAATGTTTACATCTCTCTCTTTTAAACTGAAAGTTTCTGAGGGCAGGAACCTCAGAAAACAAAAGTTTTGAATAAAAAAACTTTCACTTTGAACTCATTTTCACATTGGTTTCAGCTCCTGGTCCATAGTAGGTCCTCAAATAAATGTTTGTTTAACAAATTTATTAAGAGAATTTTACTCTATTAGTACAAATTTTATGTTTATATTCTTAATATAATATATATAGTAGTAGCTCTGAAATTTCCCATTTCAGCCATTTTGGATGAAACAGTTTTAGGAAGAATCATACCTTTCACTTTCTTATTAAACAAGGACCACAGAATGGGTTTATATTAGAGTGATGCTCTTTAGGGATGGATAACCGCAACAGTCAAAGCTACTTCGCCTTATATTATGTGGTGGCAAATTCTTGCACTGTTGAGTCAGTCATTCTGCGGTCATCCATTTTTATCACTCATTTCGATTCTAGTAGTTGATGATCTCTTACTGGTTTTAATCTGCTATCCAGTTCTATAAAGAACTGAAGGTTATCAGGTGAAACCAGAAGACTGACTTCATGAAATCAGCTAACTGTAAATGTATTTTAATTTCATCAACACTAGGTCTTTGAAATCTTATGGAACAAAGTGCATTTACTACATTTCTTATAACCTTGAACAACTCCCACCTCCCTGCCTCATACTTTTTAAAAAAAGGATTCTTTTTGATAGGTGACAATGTTCAAGGCTTACTTTTAACATAAAGTTGGGGAGTTTCCTCATAAAAGATATAAAAATAGAACTATGAAAGCAGTAGGAGTACAGAAGCAATCAAAGAACAGGAGTAAACAGCAGGAGAGGAGAGAGACGTGAGGCAGGGAAAGCTGACTGAGAAGGAGGGAGAGAGACTGGGAAGAGAGTAAGAGGAAATGTGTGCAGCAAACGAGAGAGAGAGACAAGAAGAGACGACAAAGCCCGAGAGAGAGAGAGAGAGAGAAGAGAAGAGAAGACAAAGCCCGAGAAAGAGAGAGAGAGAGAGAAGACAAAGCCCGAGAGAGAGAGAGAGAGAGAGAGGAGAGAAGAGAAGACAAAGCCCGAGAGAGAGAGAGAGAGAAGACAAAGCCCGAGAGAGAGAGAGAGAGAGAAGAGAAGACAAAGCCCGAGAAAGAGAGAGAGAGAAAGAGAGAAGACAAAGCCCGAGAGAGAGAGAGAGAGAGAGAGAGAGAGGAGAGAAGAGAAGACAAAGCCCGAGAGAGAGAGAGAGAGAAGAGAAGAGAAGACAAAGCCCGAGAAAGAGAGAGAGAGAGAGAAGACAAAGCCCGAGAGAGAGAGAGAGAGAGAGAGGAGAGAAGAGAAGACAAAGCCCGAGAGAGAGAGAGAGAGAAGACAAAGCCCGAGAGAGAGAGAGAGAGAGAAGAGAAGACAAAGCCCGAGAAAGAGAGAGAGAGAAAGAGAGAAGACAAAGCCCGAGAGAGAGAGAGAGAGAGAGAGAGAGAGAGAGAGGACAAAGCCCGAGAGAGAGAGAAGACAAAGCCCGAGAGAGAGAGAAAGAGAGAGAGAGAGAGAGAAGAGAAGAGAAGACAAAGCCCCCGAGGCAGGCCACGCGACACTGAAAGTGAAAGTGAAGTGCTCTTCTCCCAAGCAGCAGGTCACCTGGTCATGGGAAGGTACCTTTACACAAACTGCCAGCTTACAAAGTCGCTTTTGCACAGAAAAACACTGGCTTGTTTTTAAAGACCTTTTTTTTTTTGACATATTTTTGAATAAAAATATTTTTTCATGACATTCTATTGTCTCCATAGGACATGAAGCAATGGCTTGGGTTTTAGAGGATCTGTAATTAACTAGCTCTTCTCTTTGACAAGCATAGTCTGTTATATTGCTGATTGTCTTTTCTTTTTTGGTGGGAAAGGTGATTGAGAGCTTTTTGCTGTGTGCTAATGTTAGAATTATAGTTGACACCTAAATAATTACATCAAGACTTCCCTTTCTTTGTCCCCAAATGAAATCATTTCTGTCTAGTTTGATCCTAAGAAGGATATATGAAGAGGTGGTAGGAAATCAATTTCTTCAAGTAAAGTTGGGTTATTAACTAATGTTTGTAGTTTACAAAATATTCTATCAAATGCCAAATGAAATGAAATTCAAAATGAGATATCCACAAAGTTAACAAAATGAAATCGCACTGAATATATTTTTCCTGCTCCAAATCTCACATCCATTTACTTTTACTTATTGCTTTTACTCTGTGGATTAAACTAGGAAAATAACTATACACTGGTGAAGGCAGGTTATAAAAATGAAGTTCCCATTTCTATACCTAATCCATGCTGCAAGCTGTATTTTGTTACTGATCCAAATATTTAATTATGTTTTATATTAATTTCTGTCACAGCAAACATTAACCTTACAACTTACAGATAAAATGAACCTATATATTTTAAGAAAAAGATGGTTCACATTATCTAACTACTTGGACAACAAACTGCTACCACTGTTGTCACTTTGTTAAAAAAAAAAAAATCACAAAGAAGCAAACTGTTTTTAATTCATGAAGAGGAAGATAAAAAAACCAGTCTTTTAACAAGTAAATTCCCAAGAGAAGGATGCTCTGGTTCTGTCGTACACAACACTTTTACAGTCCTGAATAGATTCCTGAAGGTGTAACTGATATTCTTACAGGAGAAGGAATATGAGTATTACAGACTTGCATTAATGATTCAAGTGGAAGAAAGCACTGTTTTATGTATAAAGATCTCATGATAAAGAAGAGGCAGATGGCTAACAAAAAAACTGGCTGATAATGCCACCAAGCACTTCTAGGTAGGGGAATGAGGACCACCAGTGGCAGCAGAAGTATTATTGACAGATAAATCATAGTACTGTTTTTTTCTTGGATCAGAATAATATTCATGTAAGGGAGTATACATGGTGATCTAGAATATAACAGTTCCAAATTCTTTATAAATCAAAGTATACTTCCCTGGTGGCTCAGATGGTAAGGAATCCGCCTGCAATGCAGGAGACCCCAGTCTGAGAAGATCCCCTGGAGAAGAGAATGGCAACCTACTCCAGTATCCTTGTCTGGAGAATTCCATGGACAGAGGACCTGGCAGGTTACAGCCCATGGGGTTGCAAAGAGTTAGACATGACTGAGCCACTAACACACACACACACAGTATCACATTTTAAAGAGAATAGTAATTTGGTACAAAACGGCATGGGTTCTCTAACTATACAGCAGAAAAATAAGCTGTTGGATTCCAAATTACATGTGACCTTTATTATGACCAGTGCCACCAGAGAATATAAAGGTTAGAATTCAAAGGTTCTAACTCAACTTTGAGATGAACTGGAGGACTTCCATGTACTTTTTCATACACATACTTACCTGGCTGCTGTTTACATATGACCCATAGGGTTGGTAGTTTCACTAAGCCCAGGATGGGTTCCTGGCAGTGTGGTTGGTGGCTCTGCCGATACGGCAGAAACTTTTTCTTCTTCCCTTCGCTTAAGGCAGGCTGCTTTGGGGTTAAGGTTCCTCTCTGAAATAAGGAAAAATAATTTTCTCATTAGAGTCACAAGTTATGAATCATAGACTCTTGGGTCTTAAACTGAACAAACTGCTGCTATTTTTTCTTTTTGTGGGGATTACCAATCTCTCTGTAATTTCTTTCCCATAATGAATAACACCACAGAGGCAACAATGATATGCTCACAAAACACCTCAGCATTAAATGAGCCTTGAAACTTATACTTCTTACTGACCATACTGTGTATTCTTATGATTTGGTTTTCCAGGATTTGACTTGATCTACATCAGTATCTAAAAGCCGTTCTTCTACTGTTTCATCCAAACACCGTAGCAAGTGCTGTTATTAGGCTATGAAGCTCCTCAATGTCCTGCACAGGTATGATACTCTGAACTGCTATGAATGCTGACACTGTCTATGTACTGGAGAGGGACATCTGTGCTTTATCCAGAATTCTGCCAGTTCAGAAAATGATAAACTAAGAGACACCCTCAGCCATTCCTCTATAGGAAAGCATGCCAATTCCTCCAGGAAGAGAGGTAGTCTGAGTATATCTGTTTTTCTTCTTTGATTTATATGTAGGACGAGATGACTGAGATGTTCTTTCTACAGTTGGGGTTGTGACTGAGAGGGTTATAAAAACCTTTGCCGCTTTGTATATAAATTAGATAGCAGAGAAGACCAAATGGAACTTCTGATGCGGGCATTTTCAAAGGCGCTTAAAGTATGGGATATTACCATATAAAATAAAAGTAAAGAAAATTCACTGAACTAAAGACCCACTGGATGAAAACCTACTCAGGAACAACAGTTCCTTTATAATTTCTTTAAATGAGTTGTAAGTACAAGATATTTAACTCACGATGCCTCCCGGTGTAGTTTTTCGTTTCAGTTTATAATATACAGTATAAAAGCTGCTACGTTTACTCTTATAAGCTGATTAAAATATCTTAATGAATATAATATAAAAAGATCACTTAGTCTGTAATGAAAGTAATACTTTGTATAATTTGTGATTTTTTTTTTTTACACATTAGATTTTCTTAAAATGATGGCCCAGCTGAATGCAACACAGCAGAGTTTTTTTTTTTAAATGCATCTCCTCTTTCCGGGAAAGTGAAAACATATTTGAATGTGCATATATCAAGATACATTTATAGTTCACTTCTGTAAAAAAGTAGATAAAAGACTTTACTATAAAAAAAAGTTTACCATATAGTAAAGTCTTTTATCTACTTTTTTACAGAAGTGAACTATAAATGTATCTTGATATATGCACATTCAAATATGTTTTCACTTTCCCTGAAAGAGGAGATGCATTTAAAAAAAAAAACTCTGCTGTGTTGCATTCAGCTGGGCCATCATTTTAAGAAAACTAATGTGTAAAAAAAAAAAATCACAAATTATACAAAGTATTACTTTCATTACAGACTAAGTGATCTTTTTATATTATATTCATTAAGATATTTTAATCAGCTTATAAGAGTAAACGTAGCAGCTTTTATACTGTATATTATAAACTGAAACGAAAAACTACACCGGGAGGCATCGTGAGTTAAATATCTTGTACTTACAACTCATTTAAAGAAATTATAAAGGAACTGTTGTTCCTGAGTAGGTTTTCATCCAGTGGGTCTTTAGTTCAGTGAATTTTCTTTACTTTTATTTTATATGGTAATATCCCATACTTTAAGCGCCTTTGAAAATGCCCGCATCAGAAGTTCCATTTGGTCTTCTCTGCTATCTAATTTATATACAAAGCGGCAAAGGTTTTTATAACCCTCTCAGTCACAACCCCAACTGTAGAAAGAACATCTCAGTCATCTCGTCCTACATATAAATCAAAGAAGAAAAACAGATATACTCAGACTACCTCTCTTCCTGGAGGAATTGGCATGCTTTCCTATAGAGGAATGGCTGAGGGTGTCTCTTAGTTTATCATTTTCTGAACTGGCAGAATTCTGGATAAAGCACAGATGTCCCTCTCCAGTACATAGACAGTGTCAGCATTCATAGCAGTTCAGAGTATCATACCTGTGCAGGACATTGAGGAGCTTCATTAGCCTAATAACAGCACTTGCTACGGTGTTTGGATGAAACAGTAGAAGAACGGCTTTTAGATACTGATGTAGATCAAGTCAAATCCTGGAAAACCAAATCATAAGAATACACAGTATGGTCAGTAAGAAGTATAAGTTTCAAGGCTCATTTAATGCTGAGGTGTTTTGTGAGCATATCATTGTTGCCTCTGTGGTGTTATTCATTATGGGAAAGAAATTACAGAGAGATTGGTAATCCCCACAAAAAGAAAAAATAGCAGCAGTTTGTTCAGTTTAATATTTTTTTTTTTTACACATTAGATTTTCTTAAAATGATGGCCCAGCTGAATGCAACACAGCAGAGTTTTTTTTTTTAAATGCATCTCCTCTTTCCGGGAAAGTGAAAACATATTTGAATGTGCATATATCAAGATACATTTATAGTTCACTTCTGTAAAAAAGTAGATAAAAGACTTTACTATAAAAAAAAGTTTACCATATAGTAAAGTCTTTTATCTACTTTTTTACAGAAGTGAACTATAAATGTATCTTGATATATGCACATTCAAATATGTTTTCACTTTCCCTGAATGGTAAACTGCTCAGGCTTCCCTGTTGGCTCAGAGGTTAAAGCATCTGCCTGCAGTGCGGGAGACCCAGGTTCGATCCCTGGGTTGGGAAGATCCTCTGGAGAAGGAAATGGCAACCCACTCCAGTACTCTTGCCTGGAAAATCCCATGGACTGAGGAGCTGGTGGGCTACAGTCCACAGGGTCGCAAAGAGTCGGACACGACTGAGCGACTTCACCTACACCTACACCTATATGGTAAACTTACTGACTCTATTGACTATTACTCATACATGATAATACTTCATCATCTAGGCCCCTGGATTTAGGAAAAGACACAAAGCCTATACAACTCTGGGGAAGCAATGACAGAAGGAAGGTACTTAACTTATCAGGATAACTTATAGTAGAAATTGGCATGTCCATCATTATGTAAAAATACTAGGAGCTGCTTTCTTAACAAGTGATTGTACACCTCTGACTAATGAGAAGCTTGTCTTTCATGAGGTATCACATCCCTTGTATTGTGTAGGCAAGAGTCTCATACGATGACCAGAGAGACTGAAAAGAGGGCACAAATTAATATGTAAAATCCAAACAGGATTTGAGCATTTCCTAATCGAAACATTCTCACATTTCTCTTACCATGGAACATCACTCTTAGCTAAATATGTGTCACACTTGACCTAGGAGGTATGATTAAGATAGCCGGAAAGGAAAGGACAAGAGCCAAAAACTCAAGTTAGACAAGATATTGTAGACTCCTACAATGAGTAAGGCAACACTTAGGACTGGAAGAACCAAGAGAATATGCTACAGTAAGCTCTACTAGTAGCTCAGACAGTAAAGCATCCACCTGCAATGCAGGAGAGCTGGGTTTGATCCCTGGGTCAGGAAGATCCCCTGGAGAAGGAAATGGCAACCCATTCCAGTATCCTTGCCTGGAAAATTCCATGGGCAGAGGAGAGTGGTGGGCTATAGTCCATGGGGTCCCAAGAGTCAGACATGACTGACTGACTACACACACAAGCTCTACTAAATGTGAAGTAAAGTGAGCTTTGATTCAAAAAAAGCAAAAGCTAGTGCTGTTGATTCATACTTCCTGGTCTGTGTGAGCAGCCCATGGCAAACATGTTATGTAGTTAAGAAGGCCTGATGTAAAGCTAAGACGACTCTTGTGACCCCATGGACTGTAGTCTGCCAGACCCTCTGCCAATCGAATTTTCAGAAGAAGTCAGACATTCCCTGTTGGGCATGAGAAGTGATTGTCATTCCCACATTTCTATCAGGTGTCTATCTCTTACCCTCTGGTAGATGGCTGAGAATTTGCCTCTTTTATAATACGATCTTCTTCTTAACGTGTTTATAGCACAGTTTTTGGTTAATTCAATAGTTACTTCTTATAATATCATGATTAGGTAAATATGTGTCATTATATCTATGTGGACATACATATAAGTCAATAATTTTATATTGATTGTTTCTTTGTTCTGTTTTTACTGTAGCTTATAGTTGCTTTGCTTTTCATTTGTTAATAATGCTAATTTTTCCCCTTAAAATGATCTAAGAGATCTAACAAATGCCTCTCAACATTTCTTCCTAAAATCTCAAACACATCATCAATTATTTATTAATTCTATCTTATTTCCAGGGAAACCTTTCTTCAAACAGTATTCTGTTTTCAGTATGGACTGATTCTTTTCTAGTCCTAGCAGTTCTTGTTACAGGATTTTCTTCTGTTACTCCTATGTGGTAGATCCTTTCTTTTCCAGGTGCTATGCCCTTGGCTTTGCTGATTACGTCCTTACTTGGTTTAAGCATATGTTTCAGATGCTCTCTCAGAAGTGTTCAAAGGAGGCAAAATTTTAAGGCCTTTGTGTATCTGAAATATATTTATCTTTACATTTTAATAAATGGTTTGGGTAGGTACAGAATACTAGGTTGAATATGATTTTTCCTCAGAATTTTGGAGGTATTGCTCCACTATCTCCTGGAATCCAGCACTACTTCAGAACTCTGATGACATTTTGACTCTTGTTCCTTTTTCTGTGAGCTATTTAAATGTTGTCTCTAAAAGCTTTAGGATATTCTTTTGTAACTCTGATGCTCTGAAATTTCATAATGATATACTTTAGCTTGAGGTAATTTTAAAAATTATTCTTAATAGAAGATTAGATTTTATGAACCTTGAGACATGTATTCTTCAGTACTTATAAATTTCCTATATTTTACCATGATAATCCCCTTCATTCCTTTCTGCTCTTATACTATAAATCCTATTGCTTAGATGCTAGACTTCTAGATTAATCCTCTCTAATTTTACTAGTTCTTCTATTTTTCATCTCTTTCTAGATCTTTTCAGCCTTATCAACTAACTTCTCTACCATATTTTTTCTGCTATCATATTACCTGAATATTTCTTTTTCATAGCTTCTCTTTTATGCATACCTTTTCTCTTAGAAGATATTTTCAAAAGTTTCCTAATGCTTTTTGCATGTTTTTGTTTTCTTCTGAGTTTCTCCTTTGTTTAGTTTGATCTCAATTTCTTTTTCATGCTGGTTTTTCTTAAATCTTTGGTTGTCCTTTAACATTAAAGTAAGACATTAACTGGTGGGCTTTACTCTACAGTAATCTAAAAATGAGACATTATTACTCAGGAATTCCTAAACCTGGAAGTCTTTTCTCTAGAGCATTTTATTTTCTCTGGAAAAGAATTATCCCATTTCCTTGAGGACAGCATTAATATACTCTGCTGCTGGCATAAGGGAAGCAAGGCAGAATATAGGGCTAGGGGTCCCACTGTTCAGCTTCATGCTTCACCCATTCCCTGTTCTTCTTCGTGTTCCAGATTTGCAGTCTTTCAGATTTCATTTTTTATAGTAAATAACCTCTCTGACTTCTATGGTAGAAGGGAAGAGAGGGCAAAAGTAATATGTAGTAGAGAGGAGACTTAGGGATCCAGCCTTACACAGCAAGCTCCAATGAATCTTTCTGTTTTGGGGTCTGATGCCTAACTTCTGCTTTTTCCCAATAATGAGTACCTCCAAAGTCCAGAGACTTTCAGGGGATGGGCTATCTGCCTCTTGTTGGTATTCCTCTCTGCTCCACTTAATTTCTTCTAAGTCAGTCAGTTACCACTACTCTATCTACTATCTTACACATATTTTTTACTCTCTCACCTGCTATTATGTCCCCTTTATCCTTGTGGGTTAATGCCAATTTTATTCATTTCAGTGGTGTATTATCAATGATATTTTTGACCACTTATTACTATGTTTGAAAATCTCATTGCAACTAAATTAAATCTACTGAGGGTAGGAAATTTGTCTGGGAAAAGGAAAAGCCTCAGGTGATTCTGAGACCAGTGAGATTTGAGAATCACTGTCCCAGTTTATTCATCTTCAGATTCACTAAGAGACTGGGGAACTAAAATCCTAATAGTTCTACTGTCCCTAAATTATCACAAGAAAAGAAATGAGTTTATCAAGCTGACCTATGAAAGAGTTTGAGGAGGAAGAGTTTGACCACTAATTTAATCTTTAGTAAAACTGAGAAGACAAACTTGAAGGTAATATGTGAAATCTGCTGAGGATTAGTAAAACAGTAATGATAAAATTATAGTCATGATAATGAAGAGGTTTAAACTGCCAATGACAGACCAGATGGGATTCTGATATATGGGGTACCAATGCCCAAAAAGTGTTCTGGGAAAATCTGAGGCTTGGAAGGGAAGCCACTTCTTGTTTTTCTTAAGGATGTACTTAGACCCAGGTCTGGTTGTCCTCCTGGTGTAACTACTTGTCTAAGGATGACAGGATGTAGATAGCTAGATGTGGTCTTGGAACACCACCCCATTCCAAAGCAGGTGTTCAGAGAGCCTAGAGGGTGTCCAAAGTAGGTCATGTACATCTTTACAGAAATTGCTGGGTCAGGGGCCACTGGGTGGGGGCCCTGCAGCGATGAAGAGACTTTCAAAAGTGAATATGTTACCAAAAGAAGTCAAAACTGCTGCAGATAAAGTGCAGGGAAAGAAAGCAATTACACCAAAGTCTAAAGTGCTTCTGTAGACAAGGAATAGGCATTATGGGCCACATGAAGGGTTCAAAACGCTCTGAGATAGCCAGCAGTGTTTTCCAAGGAATCTTACATGGATCTCACGGTTTTTACATAAACCTGTAAAATAAGGGCTTTGGGTTTTGAGGTCCAGAGTTTAAGGGTAGGAGGAAGATAAGCTTTTATTAACATTAAAGCAGTCCCTAATGAAGTTACAGTCAGTGTACTTAAGTTTTATTCATTCTAATCAGTCGATAGGCTCCTTATATAGAGTTTTCCAGAATAGTGTGGAAAAAGTCAGTACCCATAACAATGACCAGGAAGTTAGCAGGCAGCTGGATAAGTCGAGATATTAGATGCTCTTTCAGACTAAGGTTTTCTACTGTAGGGGCTTGCATGGAATCAAGACAAGGTCAGATCTTACAAATGATTGCATAAGATCAGGTTTCACTAACATCTACACTCTATAGATACTTCAAAAGTCTTAAGACAACAGGAGCAAGCATCTGGTTTTAGTGGTAGGTGTGTTACTTATTGATCTTCCTTATTTATTAAAAACACTGGAGAAAAAAATAGATGAATTAATTACTAGTGTATATTTTTCTAAAACTGTGTTCAAATTCTAACTCTGGTTTCCTTAGAAAGAGTATTCCTTCTATGATCAGTGTTGAGAGTTCCTGTTGTAGTTAACATGCATCTGTTCATTCCTATTCTTTTTTCTTTTCCAACTTTCTTTAAATAAAGTATCATATAAATAGCCAATAAATAAGGAAGAAAAGTTGCTCTCAATGAGAGAGGTTAGCGATGGGGTCTAGAACCAAATGCCACAATCTATAAATTTTTTGCAAAGAAGCCTAGGATGAGGCATTCGTAGCTTCAAATAAGAAGATATATATGTATATGCAAAAAAGCAATCTTGATGATAGAACTGCTCAAGGGCTGGAAGCTTGTATTAATTGATAACCCATGGTCTAGAACATAGCTGCCTGTGACAGAGGAGATGTGCAATAAACACTTTGTTAAAAAATTTCAAAGCTCCTTTAAGAGTCCATTAAGGGAGTTCCCTGGTGGGTTAGTGGTTAGGGTTCTGGACTTTTCACTGTCATGGCCTGGGCTCAATTTCTGGTTAGGGAACTAAGAATTTACAAGGCAAGCCATGTGCCACGACGGCCACCCTCCCCGCCAAAAAGATTCCATCAAAATAACAGTTGGGAGAGTTGTCTGAGTCAACCAGTTGGGAGGTTGTCTGAGTCAACAGTGGATAAGTCTGTGTAAAGCAAACTTCTGTCCTTAGGGACACACAGGCATGCCAGTACACATTCATTCAAGAAGCTCATGGCATTCCTGATGAGGGATCAATGAAGCAACTCTTGACACCTTACTGTCATGCATACAAAGGCCATTCATAGGAGGCAAAGTGAAGAGAGGCCATGACCAAACATCCTATTAACCAGCAGGGCCTCACAGATGCCCCAGGGGAAAGCAGGCAAGAAACTGACTACAGAAAAGTAGGGAAGACAGGAAGGAGCAGGGAGAAGGACAAGTGCAGGCAGGTAAATTCAAGAGCATGGGATTCCAGTGTCAATAAGAACAAAGAGGCACAAGACACTAATCCTGAGCGGCAGGTTGGCTGTTCATTGCACTGTTTCATAGCATTGCTCTCTACTGGTTTGTGGGAAGCACTGACTCTACAGATATTGACCAACACAGTGAGACACATAGGTGAGAGAACCAGGGAAAATCTGATCTAGATGGTGCGGTGGCAGGAGTACTAGGAGAGCACATAAACAACCTGCCCAAGCGGAAGAGTGAGTGAACACACAAATGTCTGCCCACCAGCAACAGAACAGCTCATGTCTGCTGAACCTACTTACCTCTGACTTGCTGTTCTAGACTAAGGATGACTGCCACGGCCTGATGAAGAATAAGGAGTTTAGTTTGGGGTTTTTCACTCTTTAAATGAAGCTGACACATTCGACCAAGCTCCTTGAATGCCTCATTAATATCTCGTACACGCAAGCGTTCTCTGGCATTGTTAGCCATCCGCCTTTCTTTCTCCCTTTCTATCTTCTGTTCTGGGTTCAAATCCTCATCTTCATTAGTACTGCTGGAAATGAAAGTAACAACAATGTCCATTAGGTTCCCTATAAAGTAACATATATTAATTGCACAAAATTATGAAGTATAAAAATTAAAATGACCTATACGTTTTATCAAACGGTAACAGCTACACTTAAATAATGTATATTAATTTTCAATCTTTCTTGATGTAAATATATAGCTATATAGTTGAAGTTATACCACACACACATTTAAATGCATTTTCACTGTACATTACTACAGAAAGACTTCAAACTAGTGAAATACTTCATAAATGTAATTTGAATGACCACATATTATAGCACCCTGCTTTTCCAAATATGATTAGCAGCATCAGCACTATTGTTTAAAAACTTTTTACTTCACTGTAAAAAGTGTTGCATTACTGTTAAAAATATAACATCTCAGGTTCTACTGAAAACCTACTGAATCAGAAGCTTCATTTAACAAGATTTATATGTACATTAACGTCTGAGAAACACTGTCCTATTACAGTAATATATTATAGTTTATGTTCTTAGGTTCTTCTCCCCAGTCCACTGAGGAGGAGGAAGAAAAGCTTAAGATAGGGAATGAAAGAAGTATTTCAGATAATTACTACTTTCTGTTTCAGAAAAAAATATTACCATCAGTGGTGATGATTTTAAAACATGGTTGAACTGGAACATTTTTTTCTGAAGGACAAATTGGTAAAAAAAAATCCAAAGCCTTTTCCAAGGAGGCCTTACAAATAGCTGTACAAAGAAGGAAAGCCAAAAGCAAAGGAGAAAGAAAAGATTAACCCATTTGAATGCAGAGTTTCAAAGAATAGCAAGGAGAGATAAGAAAGAGATAAGGAAGCCTTCCTCGGTGATCAGTGCAAAGAAATAGAGGAAAACAATAGAATGGGAAAGAATAGAGATTTCTTCAAGAAAATAAGAGATAGCAAGGGAGTATTTCCTGCAAAGATGGGCTCAGTAAAGGACAGAAATAGTATGGGTCTAATAGAAGCAGAAGATTTTAAGAAGAGGTGGCAAGAATACACAGAAGAACTGTACAAAAAAGATCTTCACAAACAAGATAATCACGATGGTGTGATCACTCAAATAGAGCCAGACATCCTGGAATGTGAAGTCAAGTGGGCCTTAGGAAGCATCACTACAACTCCTAAAAGATGATGCTGTTAAAGTGCTGCACTCAATACGTAGCAAATTTGGAAAACTCAGCAGTGGCCACAGGACTGGAAGAGGTGTTTTCATTCCAATCCCAAAGAAAGGCAATGCCAAAGAATGCTTAAACTACCGCACAATTGCATTCATCTCATACGTTAGTAGAGTAATGCTCAAAATTCTCCAAGCCAGGCTTCAGCAATACGTGAACCATGAACTTCCAGGTGTTCAAGCTGGTTTTAGAAAAGGCAGAGGAACCAGAGATCAAATTGCCAACATCCGCTGGATCATGGAAAAGGCAAGAGAGTTCCAGAAAAACATCTATTTTTGCTTTATTGACAAAGCCTTTGACTGTGTTGATCACAATAAACTGTGGAAAATTCCGAAAGAGATGGGAGTATCAGACCACCTGACCTGCCTCTTGAGAAACCTGTATGCAGGTCAGGAAGCAACAGTTAGAACTGGACATGGAACAACAGACTGGTTCCAAATAGGAAAAGGAGTACGTCAAGGCTGTGTACTGTCACTCTGCTTATTTAACTTCTATGCAGAGTACATCATGAGAAACGCTGGACTGGAGGAAACACAAGCTGGAATCAAGATTGCTGGGATAAATATCAATAACATCAGATATGCAGATGATACCACCCTTATGGCAGAAACGGAAGAAGAACTAAAGAGCCTCTTAATGAAAGTGAAACAGGAGAGTGAAAAAGTTGGCTTAAAGCTCAACATTCAGAAAATGAAGATCATGGCATCTGGTCCCATCACTTCATGGCAAATAGATGAGCAAACAGTGGAAACAGTGGCTGACTTTATTTTTAGGGGCTCCAAAATCACTGCAGATGGTGACTGCAGCCATGAAATTAAAAGACACTTACTCCTTGGAAGAAAAGTTATGACCAACCTAGATAGCATATTCAAAAGCAGAGATATTACTTTGCCAACTAAGGTCCGTCTAGTCAAGGCTATGGTTTTTCCAGCAGTCATGTATGGATGTGAGAGTTGGACTGTAGGGAAGGCTGAGCGCCAAAGAATTGATGCTTTTGAACTGTGGTGTGGAGAAGACTCTTGAGAGTCCCTTGGACTGCAAGGAGATCCAGCCAGTCCATCCTAAAGGAGATCAGTCCTGGGTATTCACTGGAAGGACTGATGTTGAAGCTGAAACTCCAATATTTGGCCACCTGATGTGAAGAGCTGACTCATTTGAAAGACCCTGATGCTGGGAAAGATTGAGGGCAGGAGGAGAAGGGGATGACAGAGGATGAAATGGCTGGATGGCATCACCAACTCAATGGACATGAGTTGGGTAAACGCCAGGAATTGGTGATGGACAGGGAGGCCTGGCATGCTGCAGTTCATGGGGTCACAAAGAGTCAGAGACGACTGAGCGACTAAACTGAACTGAATTGATACAGCCTCTAAAACCCAAGCTGCAGATTTTGCAGCAGAAGACTAAATGCGCCGTATGATTCCATTTACAGGAGCTCCTAGAAAAGACAAAACTAATGTAAGGGAAAGCAGATCAATGTCTGCCAGAGGATGACAGAAGATGACTGATTATAAATGGGTATGAGGAAACTTTCTATGCTGGCAGAAATATTCTACATTATTAATATCTATGTATATATATCTATGTATATCACCATATACATTTGCCAAAGGTCAAAATTCATGTACTTAAAATTGATGTATTTTACTGTGTTTTGAATTAAACCTCAATAAAGCTGCCTAAAAGCAAAAAAAAAAAACAAACCCCCCCCCAAAAAAAGATGCTGCAGAAAATACTCATGGATAGATGAAAAGGTTAAAAATACATTATTAAATTTAAAAGCTGAAATTATAAAACTTATATCCAGTTTATTTCCAATTTAAACTGTATTTATGGAAAAAAGATATTCCTTGAAAAGTAAACAGCGGTTAATTCAAGTGTTTTCTCTTCTGTTTTCTTGGTGTGCTTTTCTATAATTTTCAAATTTCTGTAATGAAAATGGACTAATTGGAAAAATATTGAGAAAAATGCTTTGGAATAACTTCTAGAAAATTCCATTTATATTCAACATTTCAGGAATAAATTACTGGTAGAGTCTCTTAGAATCTGGAAAATCTATGCACAAAGAATCAACGCTCCACCTCTTGTCTAATACCTTGAGTACTTTAATAAAGAACAAGCAGACAATAGATTTTTACCATTTTACTATTTGGCCCTTCACACAGGAAGTTTGCTGACCTGTATGATGAAAGGATGAATGATGAGGAAAGGTACAAATTATTCCCCTAAAGTTCTACTTAAATCATGAAACTGAAAGAATTAAGATGCCTCAAAGGAGTGGCCTCGGGATTCCCTGACCCAGTTTTGTCTTCTTCATGCCCTTGCACAACTGAATACAATGCATATTAAAATGATAGAATTATTTTAAAAAATAGGTAGTATTAGGTTGAAAGATTTAATTTTCCCCAAGGGAAACGTTAAAGTATTGAAAATAATATATGAATGACAGAAAAGACCATGCTGTTTTTTTATTTTTGTTTTTTAATTAATTTTTTAATTTTTTTGGCTGTGCTGGGTCTTTGTTGCTGGGCAGGCTTTTCTACAGCTGTGGCAAGCAAAGGCTACTCTAGTTGCAGTACACGGGCTTCTCATTGCAGTGGCTTTTCTTGGCACATGGGCTTAGTTGTTTCACAGCATGTGGGATCTTCCCGGATCAGGCATCGAACGCATGTTTCCAGCATTGACAGGCGGATTCTTGACAGCTGAGCCACTAGGGAAGCCCTATGCTGGTTCTTTTAGTTAACCTAGCGTACATATTAAAATTTCCTTTGTACCATATTTTCACACAAAGAACAATTAAAAATTTTTTAAATTTATTTAGCTGTGTTAGGCCTTAGTTGCACCATGTGGGCTTAGTTGCTTTGCAGCATATGGGATCTTAGTTTCCCAAACAGAGATCAAACCCGTATCCCCTGTACTGGAAGACAGACTCAACCACTGAAGCAAAAGGGAAGTCCCAAAGAACAATGTTTTAAATATAAATATGTGTGATATATACCTATTACTGATAAATAGATATATATCAAGAAATAGAATGCACCACGTGCATGATGCTCAGCTGTGTCCAATTCTTTTGTGACCCCATAGACTGTAGCCCATTAGGTTCTTCTGTCCATGGGATTTCCCAGGCAAGAATACTAGAGTGGGTAGCCATTTCCTCCTCCAGGGAATCTTCTGACCCAGGGACTGAACCTGTGTCTCCTGCATTGGCCGGTGGATTCTCTACCACTGAGCCACCAGCAGGAAAAAAAAAAAAAAGACTAGGAGGAGGAGGATGTATCACAAATAAATTATCTCTTTGCATGTAGAACTAAAAGAAAAATCTGATGGAAGAATTTAGAAATCATTTGAAACTAATCTCATTATGTGTCAATATCCATATTTCAAAGCAGTCAAGTCCAGTTTTTAGAACTCCTTGCCCAACAACAGTGCATATGGAGTACTTCCTTTTCCATACTCTTTTCAAATTATTGTTTAAAACATGAGTTCACAAATTTCTTTTATAAAGAGCCAGGCAGTAAATATTTTCAACTTTGTGGGCCATCTCTCAGTTCTACTCAAATCTGCCACTGCACTATCAGATAATATGTAAATGAATGGTGCATGTGGTGTTCCAATAAAACTTTATTTATAAAAATAGGCAATAAACTAGATTTGGCCCATGGACTATAGTTTGCCAGCCCCAGGTTTAAATTATAGACAAGGTCTTAACTTAACATACTTAATTAATAATATACAATTATATATTAATATATAATAATATAATTAATATACTTAACTTAAAATAATATATTCAAATAATTATTGACAGATATACTTGTACAATTTAACTTGTTTTAGCTATTTTGTTCTCTAGCTGTCATACAGACTATAAGCACTGAGGGGAGAAAAGTAATTCTGTTTTAATATGCAGACCCTAAAATATCATTGGAAACATGGAAAACAAACTTAGAATCAGCTTCATGTGTCTCCTGTTCAGGGATGCTGTGAGGATTAAATGAGATGACAGACATAAAAGTCCCAACACAGTATCTAAAACACAACTGACACTTTTCACCCATGGCAAGTGAGTGAATATGACCTGGATGGTAACAAATACCTTGTTCTGCCTCTAGATGAAACTTTAATATCTTTTTGGGAGGATTCATCATCTGATTTCATGTCATCTGATGAAGGAGGTTCATGAAGGTTTTCATCTTTCTCTTTATTTTCAGTCTTGATTTCTGTTGGAACAACAGTTCCAGACTGACTTTGCAAGCCACCTAACAAAGAGGCAAAGAACAAAATAAATGTCCAGACTCGTTTGTGAATTAGAATTAAGACAGTAAAAAACTTTCTTGATGGCAAATATCCTCAGTTGTTTTAGAGCTATGATGGAAATCTGAAGATGTAAAAGCGTAAGCTATTCAGAGTTGCAAAGAGCATGTCCACAAATTTTAGAAAAAAAAATGCGTTCTAAAGCATCTATATTAAAAACAAACAAACAAGCCTGACCCCGATGGTGAGTCCAATGTTCACTTTCAGGTACTATTTAAAAATTAAACAAGTATGAGAAACATGATGCATTTTAGAAACCAACTTTTAAGATGCTGCCAAGGTAAAGGAAATAAGCTTTAACATTTTCCTGGACAAACACAATAAAACAGGTATCATGGTTAAATATAATTGGGAAAACTTTACTTTGATGGTTTTTTATTACCTATATATTTGTACTTATTTATAAGGTCTACTATAACATTGGCCACAGTTTGCTTTTTACAAGAATTATCTGTCTCTCCAAATAAATTATAATCTTCTGAACAACAGCTACCATCATTCAGAACTCTAAATATACTCAGAAATATCTTTCTCACTGCCTCTAGGGACCATGAAGACTCAGCCATGAGGGGAAGTGATTTAAAAAGAGACAGGACAGGGTCTTCCCTGGTGATGGAAGACGCCATGCCTCCACTGCAGGGGGTGTGGGTTCAATCCCTGGTTAGGGAACTAAGATCCCCCATGCCTTGCAGTGTGGCTAAAAAAAAAGAGGAAAAAGAAAAAAAAAAACAAACCAAGAATAGAATCTAAGAAGATGAGCAGTAAACACTGAACAACATTTGTACAGGGTTCCATCCATCAATAAACATCTATAATTGGATCAGCTAAACCGATCAAAGTACTGAACCCTAAATATCTACCCTGCACATTCATGCAGTAGTACTATTGTTTGGAATTCTCCTAAGATGACTTTTGATGAACAGATGTCAATTTGATTGTGAAAAAGGTGACAGAGCTCCAAATGATACCTCTGTCTGCACTACTGTTGAAAACCAACAATACAGTTACCTCTATAATTTTCCTGTGTTTTATGGTTCAAGTCTGTGCTTGAAGCAGTGACCGTACTAGACAGGACTGAATGATTGCCATTGAGACTGACAGAGTCTTCTCGATGAGTTCCAACCTAAAGTAAACAAACAAACAAAAAAGTTCATGGGGCAGTAACTGTTCAAATTCTTTCACTGGGTTTAATAGAGAGAAAAGTATCACTTATCGAAATTTAGCAATCGTTTTTGGATATCACTTTTCTGGTTTTTGAACTGTAAAAGACTTGATAGTAGTAGTACTGTTTCTGAGCAAAAATATTAAAAAAAATTCTTTTTTACATTTTAACTTTCAAAGTTTATACTCCACAGAGAGTTGCTGTGAAAAGCAAATGAGCTAACAGAGATAAAGCACTCTATATGCTATGTGCTGTGCTGTGCTTAGTTACTCAGTCATGCCCGACTCTGCAAGAGCACAGCATATTTATAAGCTCTATTCTGTATCAGTATCAGTCAATCTGAAAACCTATTCTATATACTACTTAAATATGTTAAAGTATCCATGAATTTGTATTTCTTCTCAAAAAAAATGAAAAGAGCAGCAAAAGCAATACAAAATTAAAATAACGTAGAAGTTCGACATTTCCAGGAACCAAAACTGCCATGTATTTTTATTCTCAGTTTTAATTAGATTTAGACAAGTCACAGTTAACTTAAACTGAGAAGGTATGGCATGCAATTTTAGCTAATGCAGTATTTTTAGAAAAACTGTTACAAATGAAGCTTTTTATTAGAACAATAGGAGACGAGTCAACTAAAGATTAAGCCTTTAATTAAATAGATTTATTGCCTGGAGTTATACATGAGAACCACTGTTTTTCAACAAATCCTTCAATCCCAGTAAAACACCATGCTCTGAATCCCTCTTGAGTAATTAATATAGCTTTTATCTTTCATGACTTTGTATGGATTTTACCCTAATATAAATACCCCTACGCAAGTTTATCCTTTGGTTTCCTGTGAGCCAAACAAAAGAAACAAAAGTTTCAGGCAATGCAGGCTATTGGTAGTGGATCTGATCAGAACAAACCAGGTCTTCCATCTTACTTTTGAAGAAATGTCTGTCCTCTGCCTTTATTCTTACCTTTAATGTAGTTAAACAACAACAACAACAACAAAAACCATTTAATGTATCCCACAGCTACTTTTAAAATTATTTGAAGATTAGGTGTATCACTACTCCCCTGGATGATCAAGCATTGACTATATCCTTTTTCTAAACCACACAAATTCATCACTCATTAGAATCACAAAATCTTAAAGCTGGGAAGGGACCACAGAAATGAAAGCAGCCTTCTACACCCTTACCACTTAAGAAATCTTTCCTTATCCCTTAACCTTTACTTCTACACTGAACTTCAACACACCCCCAATAAAAAAATCTTGAGAAAAATTTGAAGAACTAAACCTAACAAGAAGTGAAGTAGACTGTGAAAATTACTTTCAAGAGAGGAAATCATTTTTTTAAAAGTTTATGATATCCTACCTTTAGGGACTCCTAGTCATGTTTATTCTTAACACATAGGTTGCTTTCTTGCTAGCTATAACTACTCAAGATTTGAGGAGAAAGTTGGTTCAAAATTCTTTTTATAAAAATAGACATGATATAGATATAAAATGTAGCTTAAAATTCTTTGGGAACTTAGGAGCCTCAGCTTATTTTAAAGATTATGTATTACTAGAATATTTTGACTGGCTGAAGAAGTCATTGCAGGATAAAGCAAAAGCTAAAAGATTCTATGTTTGTATTTATAATGTGGACTTAAAACTTCCTATGATTTTGGTAATATGTGCTAATTTTGCTCTTCTATAGTATTTTGAGCTATCACAGCAAGTATTTTAAAAAATAGGCTTTTAAAATTTAAACATAAGTATATTTACTATATATTTTATCTGTGAAACCTATTTTAGAGCTTCAGAAGACAATACCATTGAACGAACTGAATTTCACTGAGTGGTAAGTGATGATATATCTGTGAAATTCTTAATTTTTTTACTTCATTTGTATAAATAATTCTTTGATTTTCTGAATCTCAACTAATAAAAATGTTTTATCACTTCCTTTCTGATGAAAGGCTTGGCAGACAAAGGATCATTACCTAAACAATAAACCTTAGGGATTTTGCTTTTCCCTGAAGGAAAATCAGAAAGGTTACTCAATTTGTTTTGGGATACAAAATGCCGGTGAATATCTTTGTCTCTATGGAATACTACAAACTAAATATTCTCTCACACCAACCTTGAAAAAAATTGAACCTTTAAAAAATGGTCTCAGACTAGCAAAAACTTTAAGTCCGGAGTTTTTCATATTAATGAAGTTGGCAGGAACTTTTTGTTTGTAACTTGATTCCCCTTGCAAATGGGTCTCATATTATTTTCTGGAGAATCTGACTTTCACAGTTCTTACAGTTTTCTCTAACCAATGCCCACCCTGGCTCCCATGTCCTCCCTTTAATCTGCAGCTAAGCATTCAAATGGCTCTGTCCACACACGCAACAGGTGTATAAACAGTTCTTTGTCTGAGCTCAGAGTCTGTGGGGCCAGCCAGATAGGACCTTGTTTAATTGTTCATCTCGTTAGCATACAGCTGACAGGCTGCTTCTCTTGGGGGACTAGCAGGGGAAGGAAAATTTCTAGGCCTGCTAAGCTCTAAATCTCGATTATTATGAAGAGCTCCATTTCAGAATAAAAGACCCATTAAATGACGTCATCTTGCATTCTGAACCTTTACAATCAATGTATGGCCTTATTTTTGTGGGAGCATCCGACAAGGGACTTGTTTTCATTTAATTTGGCCAATGCTTCAACACCCACAATGGAAAGATGTTAAATTTAATTAGTTGATGAATAAGAGGTCTTGTGAATTAAGGGACAGACTGAAAAATACTCAGCACGAACTCCTCTCTGATTTTGAATTCTATTCTAATAATTTGCTCAATTTGTACTATTCACTGAATACTAGCGATTTAACTTAAATCACTATTAATCTATGGACTGGTTAAAGGATCTTTATGTACTGTACATATTTTGTTTTACCTGAAGAGGGTTTTATGCTAAAACTTGGAAGAATTCTATTTGTTATGGTTCCTTTTGAATAATATTTCCGTAAATATATAACTTGTCTGCTTTTCAAGCTTAAAAGTTGACATTTAAACAATTCTGAGTTTAAAAAAATGGCATCAAAATACTTTAAAAGCACTATAATGTGTTCTTAATGAAAATAAAAAAAATTTCAGTTGCCCATTTAGGAAAAAAATGGTTAGAAAAAGTAAAGTACAGTTAAAAACCAAACTCCTTTAGTTTAGCTGAAACCTACACACACAATTTCTACTGTATATAAACCTTTACTAATAAAATTAAATACTGTTCAAACATATGGCTAAAATGATTCCAAATTTACTCTGATATGTGACAAAAAGTGCTTAAAATCTTGAATAAAATACTAACAATCTTAAATCTTTTAAAGCTAGGAAAAATATAGTTTAATTGCTTTAGGATTTAGAAATCAGATATGATTTGTATTTTAAAATCATTATGTAAGGTAGCTGTAAGTTCTACAATTGAACATTGTTTGCTTTCATACAAGACACACATTTCTAACTATAGCTTAAGCAACAAAAACTCAAGCAATACAAAAAAAAAAGGACATGCCAGAGTTAAATTTCCTTAGGACTTATAACAAAATCAAAAGATCTCATGGATGTAATTTCATCTGGTATCATAAATAAGGAACTTTTAAAGATGTGTATAAAGCCTCCATTAATATAAAGCTTCTAATTCAACTTAGTTTGAAGTTGAAATCATGGTTTGAACAATAACTGGGACTTTGTGTTAAAGATAAAAGAGCTATTACAAAGCTATCTCATCGGGCCTTGGGTATTTTAGATATTACAGCCATAAACAGATGTGATATACGATAACTTTATATTGCTGAAACCTCTTTGCAATGTCTAAATGAAATCAATGAGTCTCATGCCTTTTCAGTTTTCCACTTATTAACATTATTTTTTCCAGTCAGCAGTTTATTCCAAGAGCTCATTCTTACACTAAGTAAACGAGAGCAAAACTATAGTCTGTACAGTGCTCACATTTCAGTAGTTCTAAAAATCCTGATTTTGTGTTTTAAATGATATATCACATTCTAATAACAGTGTCTGATAAAGCCTTAATTTTATATTTGGATTAAGAGGATATGGAGACTCAAAAATACTGAAAGGGAATAAGAAATTAAGTAAATGAAAATGTTAACCCTATTCAAAAGTAAGAGGAAATGTTAAAACTAGGGCAGACTGGCTACACTAATTATATGAGAAGGAGTAGGAATTATCCACTTACTAGCTTTTTTTTTTCTGATTTATACTCTTCAGGAAATTTAATTATTGTGTATATTGATACCTAAAATGTTATTTCTGTGGTTGGAATTTCTTTTAATCCTAACATTTTGTGTTAGTCAAGTTTGTTCAGTTCAAAGAAACAACAATCAGGGGGCTTCTCTGTTGGCTCAGTGGTAAAGAATCTGCGGGCCAATGCAGGACATAGGTTCGATTCCTGATCCAGGAAGATCCCACATGCCGTGGAGCAACTAAGGCTGTGCGCCACAAGTACTGTGCTCTGGAGCCTGAGAGCTGCAACTACTACAGCCCACACACCCTACAGCCTGTACAAGAGAAGCCACCACAATGGGAAGTCCCCGCACTGCAACGAGTAGCCCCTACTTTCCGCAACTAATGAGAAAGCCCGCACAGACTTGCTGCAACTAAAGAAAAAGCCCGCACAGCAACGAAGACCCAGCACAGCCATATATAAATGAACAAATAAATAAACAACAAAGTTAGGTCTTCTGATCTGAGCCCTATTAATATTTTTGGCAGGTGGTAGTCTTATTATCTTTGTGTGAAATAAAAAATAGTAATAAAAATAGTAATTATTTCATCTATGAAAGACAGATGTATCTACAAATCATTACTATAAGCTGCAGATGATCTTACTGGCATACTTTTGTTATAACTGAAAATAATGTCAGGAAAGGTTCTCAGCAACAAAGTTACTTCTTTGATCAAGGAGACTATTTGGTTAACCTGCCCATGTAGAATTCATACCATTAGTAATCTTGGAAGCACTTGAAGGCTGAGAGCAGAACTTTCTGTATTACTTTTATCCTGCCATCAAGTCGTCTTCTCCCACTCTCAGTGAATTCTGGCTCACCTCAAATTTCAACTACTTCACAAAACTCCCAAACTACTGATTGAAATGAAATATGAAAAAAGCTATAGGTGCCAAGAAAAAGAAAAAACAAACAAAAAACCTGCTAATTCTCACTTCCTACAATGGGAAGCTAATTTATGTTCTAAACTAGGGATTGGCAAAGTATGTCTGTGGTCCAAATCTGGTCCTGTTTTTTTTTAAACTAATAAAGGAGGCCCTTTCTATAAATAAAGCTTTACTAAAGCACAGACACACCCATTTGTTTTTGTAACACCTATGGGTGCTTTCATGTTACTGAACCAGAGTTAAGTAATTGTGATACACAGCATATATCCTGCAAAGGTGAAAATATTTACTATCTGACCTTTTACAGAAAAAGTTTCTGGCTCTTCTCATCTATAATGCTAGGAAAGAAAGTAACATCATATTCAAAACCTGGAATTAAAATGGTGATCTCTAGTAAATGCCCATTAGAACAAAAATCCATTACATCAAAAATTTTATTTGCATGTTCTATGGAGTTCCTGTAAAGGTTTAGCAGACTAGTTCTACTCTCTACAGAAAAATAAATGGAATGATGAAAATTAAATATTGAGGGAAGTTGACTTTACAGATTCTAAATGGTAATACAGAATTGCTGATAAACTGCCATTTCTGTGGTTCTTTGTAATTGTGGCCATGTAAACCTCTATTTTTAGGGGTCTAAGAAATATTAGGGCTTCCTTGGTGGCTCAGAGGTTAAAGTGTCTGCCTGAAATGAGGGAGACCTGGGTTAACTTAGGTTAATACAGAGGAAAAGTATCTTTGTGACCCCATGGACTACAGATCACCCGGCTCCTCTGTCCATGGAATTCCCTAGGCAAGAATACTGAATGTTCCTGACCCAGGGATCGAATCCAGGTCTCCTGCACTTACAGGCAGATTCTTAACCGTCTGGGTCACCAGGGAAGCCCCTCAAATACTAATTTATGTTAATATAGAGGAAAAATACATAAACTACCAGAAAGTTAAGCAAGACAAAAAAGAAGTGTTTCCAGAATGTAAAATTGTGTCATTTCTTAGTCATGAACAGTTAGAATACATGAAGGTGGGATACATACGGGCAGGAGATTAACTCTTGGAGAGGGCTGGCAATAGTTACAACAATATGTTCTCCAAATCACACACTCTCTCAGAACATGAAAAAAGCTGTCAGGCATGTAAACAAGGCTCCCGGTAGTACTGAAGGAAGCCCTCAGACATGAATAACAGCCACCAGGATAAATTTTCCTCAACAATATGCCTAACACTTAGCTGGGACAGTCACTGGCTGACTGATTTTAATTTCATTCCATCCTTTGGTCTTTTGCTGAAACTGAGAAATGAGTATTCACAGCTAACAAGTTCATTTCAGAAGGATGGGAATTTAATACTGACTCACTTGACACTGTCAGATCTTGTCAGTTAATAATATTTGAGGGTAAAAAAAAATATACTTGAGGGGTAAGCCTGGTGGAAACATCTGCACCTCCATCTCATTAGTGATTACATCTGGATGGGATGGATATAGCAGATCCTGGCAGATTTTCCCCAGCGCTGTGTCCTCTAAGAAGGTTATAAAAACTGAAAGAAGACCTTGATAGATAAACTAAGCAACTAAGTTGCTGCAGCACTGGTGCTGCTTCTCAGACTATGTTAGACTCACTTATGTTTCAGAACTCTTTTTTTTTTCTAGACTACCTTCAGTTTTTTTCCTTTTTAAAGAATTTCTCTGGCAACTCTAAAACAGGCAGCACATTCCTAGTGGATGTAATGGAAGCTACTTTCTTAATTACAAGTTTCAGGGCAATATCTAATGAAAAAATTTTCCCCTCTAGAAGTCCTTTTAAAGTGTACTAGGTTTTTATATGGCTTTGGAAGAACGGATTTTGAAAAATTTCTTTTCCAACTTGTATCCAAAGTTGATAAAAACAACCTCCCAAAGACAGAAGTTCCATCTCATACAAACTCTACATTTATTCAAGAGGATACAGAGATATAGCTGGTAGGCTGCAGTCCATGGTGTCACTAAGAGTCGGACAGGACTGAGCGACTTCACTTTCACTTTCATGCATTGCAGAAGAAAATGGCAACCCACTCCAGTGTTCTTGCCTGGAGAATCCCAGGGACGGGGGAGCCTGGCAGGCTGCCATCTATGGTCGCACAGAGTTGGACACGACTGAAGCGACTTAGCAGCAGCAGAGATACATCAAATATTGTAGCAGATAAATTGGAGTAGGAGCAGTGAGCTATTAACAATGAAGAATTAAAAATGATTAAGAGGTGAGGACTAAGAATTGCATATATTGCAACTGAGATAAACTTAGGATTCCAAGATACTGATTTACAAGTTCTTCTTCTGAATAAGGATAGATAGCATTTCAGCAAAGTAATAATTTATATTTGCAACAAATACTATCTTATTATAATATTAAAATTATTTTGCTACTATCACTAGTAGTGATAAAAATATTGCCTTAAATTTCTACGAATTCAGTAATTTATAAATGTTTTTGCATTTATTAGTTTATCAACAGCAACAAAAGTTAATTTTAAAAAAGCCTAAATTTTAAGATCTTCTGATATTAATTAAAAAACAAAAATACAGTTGTTAAGATATGTAGGCATCTAATGTCACCCATGTTGCTGAAAACATTGTTCTTAGGAAACCAGGCAGCCTTGTTTGATTTTACTTCAGCAGCTCCAGAATGAATATAAATGGCTCCCTGACATGTGAATGTAAAAATCTGGAACCAATCCTATTTTATAGAACACAAGACTTCAGCATTTGGGGCACCTAATTATTTTGATGATAGCTGAGTTTTAGCCTTGATCACATTGGCTTACAGTCAGAAATCTGTTTCATAGGAGAGTATTTCACAGCATGCAATGAATCTTAAGAACCATGACATAAACATGCAAACACATGGTTTCAATTAAATAGCAGGTTCACAAAAAGCTTCATTACTTTAAAACATAATTTATATAAAAAATAATGTAAGACATTCAACACAGATTTTTCGATGTGCACGGCTGAAGAATGCTACTTTTCCCTACTTTAAAGAATTACCATGCTTTTAAAAAGATGGATTGAATGATTTTATTCTCTTTAGGCATTAATCTAAAATTGTTTCCTTTCATTGTCACTTAAATTACAGCCATTCTCAAAACTACCTCACATTTTTTTCTTCATTTGGGAATAAAACTTAAATTTGGACCTGTACTGTTAAATACTATTGTGTTTATTCTATTGAAGGCTGGTTCCAAATTTATTAAACAGTTTTTCTAGACCAGAACCCTTGAAAATCAGTCTTGCTTTCTTGCTTTTGGTCTTAAGACTTTCTACATATTGTTTTAAGGCAAAAAAATGTTCCATCAATTATTATACATCTGGGAAAAAAATTCAAGTTTAAACTAATATGATCTCTGTATAAAGTTTCTGCTTTTTGCACATGATCATAGCAAGATTTTAAGGTCAAATGCTCAGCCAATGACCCTGTCCAAAACAGTAAAAGAAATTCTTAAAAACCACTCTATCTTGTTTTTAAAAAGGAGGACCCTCTCCCTAAAAGATTTCACGAAAAACATTTAGGAAAACGGGCTTCAGGGGTTATTTCAAAAAGCATGAGCACTATTTTACCATTGAAGCAGATCGACTGCTTGTAACAAGACTTGATCCACCGTAGTTTGAATTGAGGCTTCCAATTGGTCATTATGTGATGGTCCCAATAAACTGTGTATATCACTGTGACCAGTGGGCAAACTGGTAGAAGGTCCCACGGCATGGTTCCTCAGCACATGGATAGCATCATCCAGTCTGTCCAAACGATCCTCCATCCGAGATTGCTGTAGGGATTGAAAAAGACATGGAGGTTACTGCTTTTATCTGTTGCATGCATTAAATTGCTATGATTTCTACTTTGGAATATATATAGAAGACGGCAAGTGAATATGCAACATCAAGTAGCTTCAAAAGAAACTACCTGTACTATAAATAAACAAAGAAAGGATATTTGTAAACTATGCTAAATTACCAAAGCTTCAGAAGCAAATCAATGCTTCATAAAAATCTATTTATCAATCTAGTATGAGGTTATTTCTTTTAGCGTCTACTAAAGCTGAAGGCTACTCTACAGTATCTGGCATTCAATTATCATTGATAAAAAAGGACCTGTATTTTAACATCTAAACGAGGGCAACTTGGGGAAGGGTCCTCAAATCCATCAGATTTAAGTTGTAATTTTGTTTCAAGTGAATATTTAATACCTATCTGAAATGGTGACCATATCCAAATGTGCTCTTTTCACAAAACTGATGAAATGATGATATCTGTCTGTGGATATACACATGCCCCATACACAAACATATTAGAATTTAAAAAACCAAAAGCACATGCCAGTAGAGCTCTTTTAAAAAGAATCATACTGAACAATATATGAGAACAAAGGCCTATTCTTACATATTGTTACAAAAACGAAAATAGTCATTGTTTGATTTTAAAAGACTCTGGAGTCTGCACAGGCTTGAAGATTTTAAATGGATAATAGGAAGTATAATTAATTGAAACCCAAAAAAAGGCACCATCTAAAAGAAATAGTACCTCACAGACATCCTTTAAGAAGGACATTGCATCTTGCAAATGCTCGTGAAGTTGCTGCTCAACTCGATTTTTCTGGCAAAGTCAAGACAGAACAGGAGGCAAAGCACAGGTTAAGATTAACTCCAAAAGAGAGAGGAAATAGCTGATGTGCATGTCAGCATAACATGTTAGTAAAGTTAACGCGGAGACCTGCAAGATCTACTTTGTATTAAGGTATGAGAAGGCTGGGATTTAACAGCAAAGTTATAAGGTTAGCATCTAAATAGCACACATTGCTTATATTTGCTTAAATGTGAGAAGAAAACTTTCCTTTAATTTAAAATGTTCTGTTAGTCACAGAAAAAGAACTTTTCTATTTGCAACCTGGAATTACTGAATAGCATGACTTAGCATTCCATCAAGTCATCCTTAGTTTGTTTTTATAATGCTTCGTAATTCTGTGGTAAGCATAGAAAGGCAACAGTAGTTAACATCCTACCACAAATTCTTCATGCTCAATACCTAGACAGGCTCCTTTATTCTACTGCCTTGTTTGTCTATGTTTTTATCAATACAATTTACACATTTTTTAATAAAAAGAGAACACGGAAAACAATACTCTTCATGACAAAAATAACTGATGTTGTATTTAAAACTTTTAATAAAAATGTAATCAACTATATACAGTATCATATGAGAAAGAGTAAAATATAAACATTTTGCATTGCTCAACTAATTTTCTCTTACTTGGTCTCTGGGTTTTCTTCCCTTTAAATTTCCTTTACATATAAACATAAAATTACAGTAAAATTAAACCCTAGATCTGTCAAAGAAACAAGAATCCTAAAACACTATTTTAAAACCAGCTGTCCTAAAACCAATGTCCCAAAGAACAGATGGCAAAAGGCACACCCAATGTGTCTCATATTGTTCAGCTAAATCAGGCCATTTGTTAGCAAAGAATTCATGTGTAATGCTATCCTACTGTTTTTTCACTGTTACTCAAGATTTTCTGGGGGAAAAAAAACAAAAACAAAAACAACTCCATACTATTAGATGAAACAGATTGTGTATGTTTCTCAGAGGCTCTTACCAGGGAGTGGAGTGAGTTTTCATAGCTTGGGGATGAAGGAGCTTGACCTCCAGGTCTGGGCCACTGACTGGTACCTGTTGAACAAAACCCCAAAGCACCCATAAACCCTGGTTAACTCAGTGATCTTGATAATGTTCTGAAGGAAAAGGCAAAGATATACTATTGTTAAATGTGTACAAATTTATGTGAAAATTTTTGTTCAGTCTTCAGCTACTGATAAGCCCAACACATTAAAATTTTTTTCATTATTAAAATAATGGCGGGAGTTGAGGGAAAAAACTATACTTTAACATGTAACTACCTTTATGTTTACATGTTCTTCACACTTTGTCCACATGCACATGAATCTTGAGAAAATGTACTTAAAATATACATAAATTCTGCCCTTCCATCATATTTTAGTCTTTATGATAATGCTATTAATGACTTACATTAATATTCACCTGATTCTCTATATCATAATTTGCTTAACCACCATTACCTCACTGGTGGACACTTTGGTTGCTTTCATTTGGCTATTATGAATAGTAATTGAGTATCACTATATTATGAACGATAAAAAAATGCTGTGTTTTCCTTTTGGGGAACATGTCTAAGGATAAATAGCATTTCCAAGTTAAAAGGTACAAACATATTTATGATCCTTAATTCGTAAGGCCAAACTACTCTCTAAAGGGTTATACTAACTTGTGCCTTTAGTAACGCACAAATGCACCAATTTCAAAAGACCGCAAATACATTTAGGTTTATTTGCTAAAAATTTTCCCAACATAATTTATATCAAAACATATTACTTAAGTTGGAAAATATTATCATGAAAATTTTGTTAAATGTTTACTCTTCAACTTTAGAAAAGCAGCAATATTATTAAAAAAGGATACAAAAAGAAAGGATACATGTTCAGAACAGAAAGAATAAAAAGAAAAAAACACAAGGAAAAAAAAGACTAATTTATGTACTGGGGAGAATGCAGTGTTTTAAAATAGCTTTAAAAAGAAAAAGACAAAACAACTGATCAAAAATCTTTACTATTTCATAACTGCATTTGAACATAAGTTATTTATAGAAAATAATGAAGACCATTCAATTACATACATAGTATTGTCTTAACCAAAGCTTCAGTGACAAACTGAATTATATTAGAAATCTAAAGTTAGAAAAGTTGAATGTTTAATTTGTCTCAGTTCAGTTCTGCTCAGCTGTGTCCAACTCTTTGCGCCCCATGAATCGCAGCAACTATGTTCCATCACAGCTTGTTTTAGGTTAATCTGCCACATTTACGAAACTAAAAACTTAAGGTAAATTAGAACTATTATAGTTCACTTTAGCTGAACAATCTAGTATTTGTATTCCTATTAATCATTTATATTTTGTTAAGTTGAAAAGTTGGGTACATAAGATTCCTAATAACTTGATTATATTTTCTAATTATATGGATATTACTGTGATTATACAAAAATTTTTAAATATTAAAATTATAAGAAAAATATATGCTATATATACTTCATTGACTAACAATATTTTTTACTTGGAAGCAAATTACAAATTATTCTGTCCATTAAAGGTAACCTGCTAAACATATAATAATTTAATTACACAAATTATGGACAATCTAAAATTGCTCATTGAAACAGAAGCATGTGGGCTAATTTTACATTTAGCAAGTAGAATTTAGCAATCAGAAAAATCCAGTAACTGACTACATGAAGAATTCATATAAAAAGAACCTGGAACTTTCTTGGTGGTCCAGTGGTTAAGAATCTGCCTTTTCAGGCTGGGGATGCAGGTTCGATCCCTGGTCAGGGAACTTAGACCCCACATGCTGCGGGGCAACTAAGGCCCGACTGCCACAGTAGGAAAGTCAGTGCACCACAGCTGCTAAGCCTGTGTGCTTTAGAGCCTGTGCTCCATAGCAAGAGGAGCCTGAGTGAGTACTGCAGCCAGAGAAAGTCCCCTTGCCACATCAAAGAGCCAGCACGGCCAAAGACAAAATCTTTTAAATAAAATAACACTTCATTGATGTCAGTATATCGGCTCAGTTCAGTTACTCAGTTGTGTCCGACTCTTTGTGACCCCATGGATACCAGCACGCCAGGCCTTCCTGTCCATTACCAACTCCCGGAGCTTGCTCAAACTCATGTCCATTGAATTGGTGATGTTTTCCAAAACTAATGTAGGATTATGAATTTTTATATGGATAAGAGGTTAATCATAATCTATTTTTAAAAAGAACTGAAATTATTTTTAAAAGAGTCTCCCTTAAGAGGGTGGGATGATTTGGGAGAGTGGCAGTGTAACATGTATGATATCATAAATGAAACGAAATCGCCGGTCTAGGTTCGATGCAGGATGCAGGATGCTTGGGACTGATGCACGAGGATAATCCAGAGAGATGGTGTGGGGCGGGAGGGGGGAGGAGGGGGTCGGGATTGGGAGTTCATGTACACTCGTGGCTGATTCATGTCGATGTATAGCAAAACGAATACAGTATTGTAAAGCAAAACAAACTAAAAAATAAAAATTGATTAAAAATAAATAATAAAAAATGAGTCTTCCTTAATGTTTACTATATAAATATATATATATAAAGAAGGGACTGCAAGACTAAAAGAGTTTCCCTTAATGTTTACCATATATATATATATATATATTTTTTTCTTTTTAAAAGAAGGGATCATAAGACCTTTATTAAAAAAAAAAGATGTATCTGTTTATTTTTGACTGCATAGGGTCTCTGTTGCTGTGTGCAGGCTTTCTCTACTTATGGTGAGCAGGAGCTACTCTTCATTGTGATGCACAGGCTTCTCAACACGTGGTTTCTCTTGTCATGGAGCACGGGCTTGTAGTTGTGACACACGGGCTTACAGCATGTGGGATCTCCCTAGACCAGGGATCAAAACTGTGTCCACTGCTTTAGCAGGTGGATTCTTAACCACTAGACCACCAGGAAAGCCCTATAATATTTTATTTTCAATCATTTTGCTCCATTTTGCCCAACATGCTTGGGTGATCAGCCTGTGATAGGACATTTAATCTGTGTGGATCATTAATGCAAGTTTTATGTTTAAAAACTCAGAACTGTTAGCACATATTTGCTTTGCAAAACAGGCAATTTTTGTGGTTCTTTGGTAGCTTAGTATTGAGGAATGAGATGTGTGCACAGAGTTACTCATGTTCACCTATATTCACTATTTTTTGATAGTGACATGAAGTATCTATGCTATCTATGGTCTACTTCAAAATGTTAATTTATTAAACTGGAAAAACATACACATACTCAAACCTTTTAAAAAAAATTATTATAGATTAGGCTGCCCCACTTGAGACAAACTTGATTAAAGTAGAATACTAACATGGTTAAATCATCTATATCTGTTTGAATTTTATACAAATGCCAAGCTGTATTTTATGAACTGAGCTCTTTAAAGCTCATCATTTCAAAAATTCATGCTATTGGTCACAAAGGGGAAGGCTGGATAGTTAAGACAGACTGCATTCGTTCAACAAAGGCCATTCTATGTCTGGTAAAGCTCAAAAAAGGGCATGAAAGTTTAATGGATACTGAGAATCAGTGGACCTACATTCTGGTTGATCTGTATTATCAATTAATTTAGAATACTCACCATAAAATAGGTACTCCGTTTTTTTTAGTTTTTGTTTTTAATCTACCTTTACAAGGCCAATGAGGTAAAAGATATGAACACACAGCCTTTTTAAGTCTAAAAGATCTTTCTGACGATGAAACATTATTATTATTTCTTCCTGATGAAGAAACCAATCATGTAACTGATGATGAAAAAAGACACACAGACTTTTGTAATTCTGGCCTGCTGCTACTGCTAAGTCGCTTCAGTCGTGTCCAACTCTGTGCGACCCCATAGACAGCAGCCCACCAGGCTCCCCTGTCCCTGGGATTCTCCAGGCAAGAACACTGGAGTGGGTTGCCATTTCCTTCTCCAATGAATAAAAGTGAAAAGTGAAAGTGAAGTCACTCAGTCATGTCTGACTCTTAGTAACCCCATGGACTGCAGCCTACCAGGCTCCTCTGTTTATGGGATTCTCCAGGTAAGAGTACTGGAGTGAGTACTGGCCTACTGATGGCTTATTAGTTACAGATAAGAACTGTGGGCTTGTGAAAGGCATTCAAGTTCTAGACAGAGACCACAATGCTACAGAATACTTTTGACACTAGACAGATCTGGATCATTGTCTTTTTAAAAAACAACTGGATGAATAAAATATACAGATCCATTTAGAATCATTTTGATATCATTATCTTTAGTTTGTACTCACCAGCTGTAGCACAGTTACACAAATAATGGAAAAACAAAAGTGCAAAGGGCAAACACCTAAGGGGTTTCCTAGAGAATAGGTTATTTCCTCCCTTCCTTCCCTGTCACGTGATACTTGGCTGTAGATATATGTAGAGGTTTTGGGCTTATACATTCTTTTTTAGATAAGGGCAAGCTTTCAACTGTTTATATAGTTAACAGATTTTGTAATTGTCCTGGGCTTTGCCCTGAGCTTTATATTAGTGACCACTCCCAAAAGTTAGCTGTTATCCAAGAAGGATTATAATAAACTTATTATCTAGCATTGAAATTTACTATTTCCAGAAAACAAGTTAGCTGACAAGGATAAGAGAATCAAATTATTTGGCTAGAAAATCTGGAAAGGCTTTCTGTAATCACTAAATCTAAAATTCACCTATTATTTCTGATCTGTTTTTGCTCTGAATGGGATTTAATAATACACCATCCTAATAAAACTGGTTAATAAGTTTAAAGAATAGATAACATCATTTTGTGTGGCTGAGAGAAATTCTGAGGACTATTTACCATGCGTTTTCTTATTTTGTTAGTTGTTTCTCTTTGTAATCTCACCCTAAACTCAAACTTTCATGATACACTCCAACCTTAGAAAAGGTTGAATAATCCTCAGTGCAGCACTGAATGCTCCGCTTTCTGCAATCTGGCCCCAGCCAACCTTCCCATTCGAGGGGAAGCTCTTCATATATGAAGAGCTCATGATCAGTCATCTCAATGACTTTGAATGAACAGGTCATACACTTGCCACATCTTGACCTCTGTCATACTTCTTTTAAGCTCAGAAAGTTCTTTCTCCTTTATACTCTCTTCATGAAATGTATCTGGAGAACGGAGAAGGAAATGGCAACCCACTCTAGTATCCTTGCCTAGAGAATCCCATGGACAGCAGAGCCTGGTAAGCTACAGTCCACAGGGTTACAAAGAGTCAGACATGACTGAGCGACTTGACTTCACTTTTCAGTTTTCTTACAGGAGACATGGTTATGTCTACACGTGGTAACTTTAACTGCCGTCTTGCCACCATCTTGAGAAAGAATTTCAAAGAAATAGAGCAGGAGTCCAGACTGGTCCAGGAACTTGCTCTGCTATAGGTTTTATACAAGATACTCCAAATCTCCTTACTATGTAATCCACTCCAGACAAGAGTTGTCTTTCTTTCAGCCTGAAGTATCTTAACCAAAATATTATAATCATCTTAGATGTTTTTTCCTCATAAGCATTTTCTATTATTACTACTTAACTGAAAAGTTCCCAAGGAACATGAGCAGGATTTAAACAAGAATGATGAATGTCTTACAAACTGCCTATGTTGTAACTATTCTTACATGGTCTGTGTTGAGTTGGACTGATGTTCAAGCATAAGAAATAGGGAAAGTGTAGAGAGCACATGTGGAGAAGGCAATGGCACCCTACTCTAGTACTCTTGTCTGGAAAATCCCAGGGACGGAGGAGCCTTGGGGGCTGCAGTCCATGGAGTTGCTAAGAGTCAGACATGACTAAGTAACTTCACTTTCACGCACTGCAGAAGAAAATGGCAACCCACTCCAGTATTCTTGCCTGGAGAATCCCAGGGATGGGGAAGCCTGAAGGGCTGCCGTCTATGGGGTCACACAAAGTCAGATACGACTGAAGCGACTTAGCAGAAGCAGCAGAGAGCACACGGGGTGGGATGTTTTACTCTCAACAATGGGCCACTGTCACACAAGGTACAAAATAATTTTGCACATATTATATAGGAGCTCTGGTTTGCTCTATCTTACTCATTTTTCCTTCAACTGTGAAAACTTTATTACACAGTGCTTTCCCTTTTTCCTCCTCCCTTTCCATGTCTGCTCTGTCAATCTGCGATACGTGTGTGGGGATATGTGTGTGTATGTGGTTATAAGAAGAAAACACTAGATATAGGAGATGAGAGAGAGAGATGCACCTGTATAAAATCAGTCTTTGATTTGCCACTTCAACACGAATATATAAAAATATTTTTCTTTGAGTATGACAACTGAGTTGAAAAATAAATCTATTATTACCTTCACTACATAATCCAACAGTTCACAGATTTTCATTTATCAGCTGAATTAAAGGCAGAAAGAGGATACCATTCATTAAACATCAAATAAAAATGAAGGAGGAAATGTGAGATTTTACTTTGGACCATTATTTTTTGAAAAAGTCTAAGTCTCTGATTCCTCGTTTTTCTGATATTCCTTCACAGATGCTGAGCATCTCTGCTGCCTGCCTTCCCAACCAATGTTCATGAAAACCAAAGGACATTTCTATAGCTATCTTACTGGGCAGAGGAGAAGAGCCAGTGGGAACATACAGTAAAGGCCAACATAGCTACCTAAGACGAAAAAGTAGAATGGGCTGTGGCAAAAATGACACTGATAACTTCAGTAAAACTCTGCCAAGACAGTGAATATGGTTAAAGTTACATCATTGTTCCTGTAATTTCATCCCTCTGTTAAACAACAACTCTAAGTCAATGGGTCTTTCATAGTCCTGTCTATACGGGGAACAGCTGTTCTACTTTTACTAGACAGCTGAAGCCATGGTGTCTGAGAAAGTGGCAGAACACTAATAGCTGAAAGCAGCTGCCAGCAGTTCATCATTTCCACACTGGAATGCTTCTTAGCAGAGTCACAAGGCTAAATCACAGAGCACAGGTGATAGCCAGAGCCCTGATATATCAGAGCCCTGAATTTCAGAAATCCTGAACAATGCAAAAAGGCTTGACAGCAACAACAATGCCACATGGCCTGAACTAGTGACCTGATCAGGAATACAGAATTGTTTCTGAGGTCAACTGTCGGAGGAAAATGGCAATTTTTACCCAGTTGTCTAATGTCATTTCCTTAGAATGAATACATTTCTTCTTCAGCATGCTTTTTCTCCAAACAATGCTCAGGAAAATATATTCCAAGTTTGATAGCTTAACAAATGCAAGCATTTCCCTGTAATTTTATTTCTAATAAATTGAAAGATTCCTATTTACATGAATAACAATTGTATCTCAACAAATTTATACTGTAGGATACTATCTGGAACTTGTTAAAGCTGCTGATAAAAGGAAAACACAACATAAGACTGAACATTTATTTAACTCTACTAACAATATTCACCCACATTCACGAGTTTTCTTCAGCAAAAAAAAACAAACAAAAAAAACCCCTCCAATACTCAAAATAATATATTATATATGAAATATAACTCAGTGGACTTAAAAATAAAGAAGAAACCATATGTACTTCTAAATAGATTATTTTATTTTCTATGCTAGCTTATCAAATTTTTAAATTTATGTCCTTCTCTATATTTTACTTTCATCTCAATTGCCTAGCCTTATTTTTTATCCTGTTGCAATAATTTAATTATTGCAAATTATTTTAAGAACCAAAGGAGGTATGAACAAATAATTCAAATAGCAAATATTTCAACATTTTCCAAAATTAACTCAGGAGAAGGCTCTGTTTACATGCTTTCTCAAAACAAATGATTTTTTTGTGTGTGTGTCTTTACTATATTTTATTGAAAAATAAACTTCAAATATTTTCAAGTAGCCCCATATACGTTGTCAAGTAGTTATATAAAAGCCTACCTGTGAGAGGTGAGGGTGATCCAACTGGTGTTGATGGATTTGATGGAAAACTACTGCTGGTATGGTCAGGAGAATAAATCTAACCAGAAAACAAAGATAAACACATCAATATGTGACAAAAGCAAAAATGTAAATCCATGGGCACGGAGATATTTTTGTAGTCTAAGATGCCACCCTTAAGACTCATGAGTGAGAAATTGTTTAATAAATTTTAGGACTACTCCATTACATAAAAACTATAGAAGTCTCAGTTTTAAAACTAGGATTAAAGAGTATCATAAATATTCTAATACAAGAGGAATAAATAGATCATAGCTACTTCTTTATTATCCTAGTTGAAAATAATTTACATTTCCAACTGCTAGAACAAAAAAGAAGTGACTATAAATATAAAATCAACAAGTTTGATAAACAATCTTTCTAGAATATACTATCTAAATAAATTTTATCTATTAGAAATAATCTTTGTTGTTGCTGGTTAGTCAGTAAGTGGTATCTGACTCTTTCATGAACCCATGGATTGTAGCCCTTGGGGCTCCTCTGTCCATTGGATTCTCTAGGCACTGCCATTTCCTTCTCCAGGGGATATTCCCGACCCAGGGATCAAACCTACATCTCTGCACTGACAGGCATCCGGATTCTTTACTACTGAACCATCAGGGAAGCCCCCAAAATAATCTTAGGAAACTTATTTTTTGAAGAGACTAGTCCTTGAAAATAGTTTTAAAGGCAAAAAAAAAAAAAAAAAAAAAAAAAGATTTTTTAAAAGTTACCCCTTATTTCTTTTAAAAAGTTCTGTTTGATTAACATTTTTGCTAAATCTAGCTCCTAATGATGTGTATTATAAAAAAAATTAAACTTGCTTTTAAAGGATATTTTGTCACCTTTGATCAAAGTGAGAAAATGCTGAAAAGTTCTTCAAAAAATGTTCCCCAAGTAATTTATAGACTTTACCACCTAAGAGTTTAAAATATAGGGATGCATAAATTTTTGTATTTTGGCTAAAGGTTTTGTTGCAATACTTCATTTCACACTGCTGGAAAAAAAAAAAAAGGAACAGAAATTCATTCAAGCTACATAATTAGCCATAAACATTTAAAATGCCTCCCTAATCCATATACCAACAATTCCCAGGAGCTTTTCTCTAGGACAGTCCCATTACTATAACAGGAATCATAAATCATCTTCATATCTTAGCACTTAGGGCAGATAAATCAACTTCTTTGGAGAATCTGTGGCCAAATCTTTTAAAAAGGAAAACTACTTGTGGGTGCAAAGTGTCATCCAATAGAAATAATCTTGCTCTGAATAGAGCTCTAATAAATTGAAAGATGCCCCAAATTACAGCATGTAAGAGGTCTCAGCACTGGTTTTAAAGACAATGTAATATGTTGAAAAAGCCAGATACTATGAAAGGTTCATGTAAAGCAAAATTCCACAGGTCATAATCATCAAACACTAGCACTGATTAAATTGTTAAGCACTGATTGTAAATGAATATTTCTATACCAATTTGCTTGATGTTATTAAATTGTAATTGGAAATCTCTTTACACACCAACTCTTTCTGAAGAGCCAGATCTAGAAGTCATATATACAGGTTGGAAAGTAGTTTTATTTTTTTGCCACACCATGCAGCTTCAGGATCTCAGTTCCCTGACCAGGGGTTGAACCCAAGTCCCCAGGAGTGGAAGTGCTGAATTCTAACAACTGGACTGCCAGGGAATTCTCAGGTTGCAAAGTCATTTTAGAAAAACACAGTTATCAAGAAGACGTCAAAAGACTTTGTAGGAAGACTTAGTAATAAGGAAGTGGTATGCTGTAAGATCAGTGTTGTTGGTTTTAAGCTGTCAAAGTGGTCACCTTTTAGAAGTTGTTACTTTTCACACATGTGAAAATTAACTAAAAGGTTATACTTTGGTTCCTAATACATACAGTGATTTACTTCAACCATAAGTAAATTAGGTGAGGTAACCAAACTCCAACAAAAACATCTCAACATATCCCTTTATTTTTGTAAGTCATTATTCCCCGTGTTTAAGCTGCATATAATTATAACTTTTATGAACAACTGATGCTGACTACTATGAAATATGCTGCTAAGTCACTTCAGTCGTGTCCGACTCTGTGCGACCCCATAGACGGCAGCCCACCAGGCTCCCATGTTCCTGGGATTCTCCAGGCAAGAACACTGGAGTGGGTTGCCATTTCCTTCTCCAATGCATGAAAGTGAAAAGTGAAAGTGAAGTCGCTCAGTCGTGTCTGACCTAAGGCCAGGCTCCTCCATCCATGGGATTTTCCAGGCAAGAGTACTGGAGTGGGGTGCCACTGCCTTCTCTGAAAATAGCCTCTGGGTATATTAAAAAAAATTTTTTTCACTGTCATATCATAAATATAAGAAGGTCGTCTCATTCCTGATCCTCCAAAGTAAGAAAATACTTTAAAAAATAACTTAAATGATTTTTGTAGTAAGAACTATGAATAACATTTAGTGAGTAGAGATCCTTCAAAATTAAGGTAAGAAAGTTGACAAATACTCAACACAGCTCTGTCTCTACCTTCTCCAATTTTGTTTGTTTCATGACATTAAGCTACATGTTAACACAATATTTTCTAAGGTTTCTTAGAAATGAAATATGTCTTGACTATAATATTGGTAAGGGGGGAAGGATTGATAGCGCTGATGGTAGATGGCTGAGGAGTGAGAGAAGTTCTAGTTCCATGCAAAACTCTTGACTATCATAAGCTAGACCTACTTGCTGACTTTCAATTTCCTTGTCTGTATGAATTAACTGCATGAAGCACTGGAGAAAGAGCATTCCCTCTGTGTCATACCTCCCTGCTTTGTTTTCTTCACACTGCTTACATTAATCCCTAATTGTCTAAACTTGTTTTCTTGTTTTATCATCTGTCTCTTTTACCCTTTTCCCTAATAAAATGTATGTTCCAGAGAGTAAGGACTTCTCTGTCTTATTCAGACAAATGTGAATTACACAGCCTTTTGCACTGGCTTCCAATTCTACAATGGTGCTGGTAAACAAACACTTGCTAAAAGAATGAATGGTATCTTCCGCTTAAGAAGTTGCCATTTGAGTGCCTCTTAAACCCTTGAATGTATTTACCTAGGGTCCTTCTTTCTTTTACTCTTGCAGTTCACTTAATGTATGTTTTCTGAGCACTCGAGGCTCAGTTTCCTTTTCTATTTACCTGTGTTTTATCTCTTGGTAATACCATTCTTTATAAAGTATCAACTATGACATCTCTTGGAGAAGGCAACGGCACCCCACTCCAGTACTCTTGCCTGGAAAATCCCATGGATGGAGGAGCACCTTATAGTTTACGTGCTAAGAGTTGGGCACGACTGAGTGACTTCACTTTCACCTGTCACTTTCATGCATTGGAGAAGGAAATGGCAACCCACTCCAGTGTTCTTGCCTGGAGAATCTCAGGGACAGGGGAGCCTGGTGGGCTGCCATCTATGGGGTCACACAGAGTCAGACACGACTGAAGCGACTTAGCAGCAGCAGCAGAATGACATTTCTGTGAACGATTCCAGAGTGAACACCTCTATCCTAGCTGCTGTACATTTTTTTTCCATCTGGACGCATCTTTCTTTCATTTCAAGCTCAGTATGTCCAAACGCAAACTCTGCATCACTGCCGCAAGCTTCCCCAGCTTTCCATCTTCCTCTTCTGTTTCCTCCATCTTAGTGAGCACCAGCATTCTCACGGTCACCAAAACCACTCTCACTACCCTTTCCTTTCTCCTGCTCCTCTGCGCTTCACATCACAGACACCAATGCCCACAACTCTCTATAGTGTTTTCGGGATAGGCATAAACATTCTCATTGCTGTGACACTACTTCAAACTTTGACTAGAACTTGTAGCTCTAGTAAAAAAAGTGGCTGAACTATTCAAGTCTTACATTTTCAGCGACTCCCCCTCCTTCCAACCCACACAGCTCACTGAGCTACTGTCCTCAGCCAGTTCTGAACAAACCCCACATGGCAATTCCTGTTGCCCGTGACAGAAAACAGGATGGCATTTGTCCTATTCCACAATCTTGTTACAAAAAACCTTTCTACCTTATAATTTAGGCTTCCCTGGTGGCTCAGAGGTTAAAGTGTCTGCCTGCAGTGCGGGAGACCTGGGTTCGATCCCTGGGTTGGGAAGATCCTCTGGAGAAGGAAATGGCAACCCACTCCAGTACTCTTGCCTGGAAAATTCCATGGACTGAGGAGCCTGGTGGGCTTCATTCAGTCCATGGGGTCGCAAAGAGTCGGACATGACTGAGCGACTTCACCTTCCACCTTATAATTTACATAAAACATTATACACAAAGTATTTTTTTCATTTTTGGAACACAGTTTGTCCTTTCAAAAGGCCTGTCTCTTAACTTTTCCTTGATGGATTCTAGAACACGTCAAGGCCCAACTTAACTATAATGTTTCCATTTACACTCACTTTTACCTCCCTTAATATTCTTAGAGTAACTTGTTGTTATTGTTTTGTCACTAAGCCGTATACGACTCTTTGGCGATCCCATGGATTGCAGCCCACTAGGCTCCTCTGTCCATTGGACTTCCCAGGTCAGAATACTGGAGTGGATTGCCATTTCTTTCTTCAGGGGATCTTCCTGACCCAGGGATCAAACTGGCGTCTCCTGCATTGCAGGCAGATTCTTCCCCACTGGCCTACCAGGGAAGCATCCGTCACCTCTCTGGTCTTTTGCTTCACAGTATGCTTTATATTACCTTTTGTATCTCTCTCCTCAACTGCAAAGTCTTTGAAGGCAGGGACCTTACACTGTTCAACACTGAATCCATCACTGTCACTATCTTGCACAAGTAGGTGCTCAACACTTAAAAAAAACAACAAAAAACCAAAAACCTGAGCAATTAAATCGCACTTGAAATTTGCTACAATACTTTTTGATAAAAAGCCGGATTCAGTAAACAGTAGTATTTATTTCAGCATTTATATAGTGGGGTTCAGTAACAGGAATACCTAAGAGGAGAAACAAGTACTATTACAAAGATGAATTCACTTACATATTAGTTTTATGGTATAAGCTTTGAGAACAACAATGCTTTGTTGTTCTCATAGGTTTCAATATTTTGGAGAACTAGTGTTGATGTACTAAGCTGTCCATACCACATCATTAGGCAGGTATGGGCTTTTGAGGGTATTTAAACAGACTATTAACCCTTATTTTCCCTGATAACTCTGCCATTACAGCTCAATAATCCCTAAGCATGTGAAGAACTGGTTTCTTCAAAGAAGGAAGTTTATATTTTAGAATCATTTATCACCATCTTGCAATGACTAAACAAAATGATATTACATATAAAATGGGTGTGAGCTTTTAAAAAAAATCATCGTGAAAAGAGGAGAAGCAGGACCAAAAACATTATATAATTTCTGGTATTTTTCTCAAAAACACTTTCTCCATTTGTATAATAAAAGCCATTTTCTCCACTCACTCATCATACTCCCTGGTTCTACTTTGCTCTAAATTAAAGTGATGACAGACAATTATTATTAATACTTTTCCTGAACTGACAGATAGCCTGGAAAATTACAGGACTTTTTCTTGTCCCTTTTACTTTCATAAAAGGAATGTGTACGTGGAAAGGGGAGCAGTGATATTAAAGCAGCAGAATAACACAGTCTTATAGATCAGGGATGATTTCATTAAACTTAACCTCTGTATATTTATTCTATTACCAATCACATACAGACTATACAAATTCCATAGAAACTGTTGTGCTACTTTCAGAAATTCTAAACCTAGGCTTTTCTTGATGAAGAGCATTCTAAATCAGGAATACATTACTTTTTGTACTTTCTGACCTTGAAGAACTCCTACATAGATGTTTCAAGGGAAAAAAAAAGAGAAGAAAAAAGTCAGTTCACTTAAAAAACGGGGATGGGAGTGATTTAGAATCTGGAGCATAAACACAAATAAGAACTCATTCTGCATGCAGTCCATGGTCCTCATACTGTTAAATGACCAATGATGAATAACTCCCAATACCTTCTGCCAGGCTTAAACGGTAATATGCCTCATTTTACTCCAACAAATGAGGCTCCTCCTCCTATCAGTCATGGTCTATTCCAATCAGCAGGGTGCCAATAAGCCAGAGGCTAATGAAAAGGGCCCCAGACAAAAAAGAAACAATGGAGTGCTCCCAAGCCCAACCCTGGAACTGTGAGCCCAATTTTTTAAGCACTACAGTGCACATTTCAGTTAATCTTTATTATGCTAATGTTATTGAGTCTAAGGAACAAAGAAACTTATTTCATGAATAACTTTTAAACGTCAACTTCCCTGAATTTTCTTTTCTTTTGTTAGAGACTACTGACCATTTAACTATCCAGATTAAAATACACCCCCACACACATACACACTCTCTATCTCATTTCTCTCTCTCTCTTTCCTTTGCTCTGAGGTAGAAATCAAAACATAAATTATCACAGAGAAGTCTGATATAATCAACAAAGTTAAACAGTCCTCTTGTTTGATCTCCTCTAAATTAAAGACCAAGTGTTTTGATATGGTATTAGGCACTGAAATAAACCAGATGTTTCTTCCTCTATATAACTCTCCATGGGCACAATCTTAAAGGGTTATTGTCTGGCAAACGTTCAGGGAAACACTGAAATGGCACGAATATCCAGATTTTCCTTCCCTTCTATCTACCCTAGTTTATTATCTAAACTAATGCATAATCCATAGGGCTTTGGGAACTTGTGTAAATACTTTCATGTACAATTCTCTTTCTAGCTATTCTGAGATTAAGACCACAATTATCCAGGCTTAAACCTAAAATAAAGGAACCTTTGCAAATGTATTATCTGGCCTTCCATGTTTAATCACACAGCATTCTGTGTGCTCTTTAATACCTAAACTGAAGAACAAAGGTTGTACCCTCTGATGTTTCACACATGAAAGACCATCTAAGACATATATCAGACATTCAGGGAGCTAGAAATAACTACTAATGACAATAGCATAGTATTTCTCCATCTAAACCTGGATGCTGTATTTAAAACACCACATTCTGAAGAATTTAAAATTTCAAATACTCATGGTCACCATTTCCAAAGATCTGTAATACCTAACATCAAAAATTTTGATATGAATGTCAGACTTTCAACTGTAATTCTCATAAAATTCCTTCTCCTCATCTCCTCTAATCCTTCCTATCCCCAATGTAATGCTTTTGTTTTTCAGGACATTTTGACAGCACTAAAGTGAATATGAGTTTGCAGTGGAAGTTAGGGAAAGAATACATTGGGGGGAGGTGTCTGGTGTGGAGCAGGGAAGGAGATGGATTGAAGGAAAGGATTTGAAGTGTGCAGACTATGGCATGCAGTGATGGAGCAGATGGAATGCATCACCGTCAGCTATGACAGAAATGATTTATGGAATGACCTGGCTGCTCCTGCCTAGTAACAACACAGGATGACAGAGCTGAGTTTCCATGACAACCAAAGCCCACCCACTAACTAGATTAAACATTCTTCCCTAGCTTCCACTTACACTGGATTTAGTTTTTCTTTTCCAAATGCCAACTGTTTCAGCTAGTATATTGGTTATAATATGGGAGAATAGTCAAGGACTTCAAGGGTAACTGAAAAGAAGCTTGAAGATCACAAATTCCTGCCTGCCTATCTTCCAAGGACCCTTTAAAGAAGTTTTCCTTGAATAAAGTGAACAAAAGAATTTTGAGAAAAAAGCCCTTGAAATGTAGGCTGTATTTTTTTAAATTGCCTAATATTAAAAGTTCAGATGTTATTTGTCTTTCTACACATGAAATATTTGCTACTGAATTCTTACAAATCAGAGGAAGAAATTAGCCAAGTAAATTAAATACTTGAGAGGCACTCATTTAATATTACAGAATAATTTTCTTTCAAAGTAGATACTTTTCACCATGCGGGATAAGTTCAGAAAAAGTAAGACAACTCCCTTCAACCTTCATCAACACCTTATAAAATAACAGTCACTGTAGCATTGGTCTTTCTGGAAGTACAGAGTAAGTGAAGCTAGCCAGAGCAGATCTAATCTAATACTAGGCCTTACCCTTCCTAGCTCGGTGATCCCAAGAGCAAGTTGTTTAATCTTTCTGAGCCAAAGTTACTTAACCTTTTAAACCTTAGTTCCTCATCTGTAACATGGGAATAGTAATGCCAACCTCACAGGGCTTTCCTGAGGATTAAATGAAATGAAGCATGTAAATGCTTGGTATAGTGCCGAGCACCTAGTAAACATACAAATTACAGATGATATTTTTGTGGGTTTTGTTATTACCATCGTTTTTGTCATATGATGTAAGACTGAATTAAATGAACATTTACTGAGTTCTATTTTGTGTGGGCCACCACTATGTGGGAGATGAATCTGACCTGGCTTCATTTCTCAAGAAAAACTTGTAGTGCTGTGGACAGAGAATATTTACATAAAACCACACACAAAGAGGTTTATCTCCTTAAATGTTCAACTGCTGCTTCCTACTATCCACACATTAGGTTCCCTATGAACAGCAGCAAGTATGTTTGACAGAGTTAACTGCATTTCATAGTAGAACATAAGACAACTCTGAGAAACCTGAGAACCATATCACTCAGGAGGAAAAAAGAAAGAAAACGCCTAAGGAGAAACTTTAGAAAATACAAAGCATAAGTGCCTCTTAAAAAATTATTGGAATCTTTATGGATTACTAGTAAACATTCTCCCAAAAGAATAGATTTCAGTTTAATGTTTTAAGGATAAGACATTAAAACCAATCCTGCCCTTATTAAAGCAAATCACTGCTTTGTCATTAACATTCTAGTTGTGATGTAAACTAGTCACTGAGGAAAATATTATGGGGATCCTTCAAATCAGTTTTACTCATTTTAGCATGGGCTCCTCAGTGAATCTGTTTTTTTGCTTTTAGCAAAGGCTCTCATCTCCTATGCCTTGAATGAATCAGCAGAAGATGATTATATTTTCCTTTTAAAAAATATTAAAATACCTTCCATCTTAGGAAAAAGTCTTTATAAAAGGACTCCCTTCTCTGGGTCAGAAGAATAACTGAGCTACGTTTCTTGGCTCCACTTGGCTTATTTTAACGTGCAACTCACAAAGTATATGTTTAAAACTAATAAACAGATTTAACAATTAATCTCAGTAATCTGTCCTTTAGGCTTTAAAATGACAGTTTTTAAAATTTTCCCTACATCTGTTCCATTAAGACAAAAACAGATATTTAAATTGAAATTAGAAGGACAGTTCTTGTGGGAATCAGGTAGGAAGTATTCTCATGAGTTATTATAAGGGCAGTACAAATCAATACAAACTGAGAATAGCTCTAAATGAGTAATGAAATGGTCCTGTTATAACTATACCCTTTAACTGTGACACACACTGCCCACAAAATCAAATCACTGCAATTCAGCAGTGTAAAAATCATTCAGCAAAATACGTAAAATCAATACTCACAGATGCCAAAGCTTTTCCAAGTGCATCACCTGTCTGTGAGCTTCCAGCAGCATTTCCTCTGGTTCCTGAGTATTTCAAATAGGAAAACAAATCAAGAAGTTTAGCAAGTGAGCAAGCGTGCTTTCTAGCACTCTGCCCTTTTTTCAATGGTGTTCTCCATTGTAACTGCACATCTGTTGCAATAAACCAGCAGATAGTAAACTAAAGGAAAGATGGATTCCTTACCAGTTTCTGCATTAATGAACATCAGAAACTTTCTTTTCTTCCTTTCTTTCACACTTAAACTCAATACTAAGAAATATGTTGAGTCAAAAGGTACAAATTTCCGTTATAAGTAAGTACTGGGGATGTAATACACAATATGATGACTATAACTAACACCGTTGTATGTCATATAGGAAAGTTGTTGAGAGTAAATCTTGAGTTATCATCACAATGAAAAACATTTTTTTCTGTTGCTTTTATTCTATATCTATATAAGATGATGAATGCTCACTAAACTTATTGTGATAATCACTTCAAGATGTAAGTCAAATCATTACACTGTACACCTTAAACTTATACAGTGTTATATGTCAATGATATCTTGATAAAGTTGGGAAAAAACATGAAAAGAACAAGTGTGTGTGTATATATATATGTATACCATATTAAAAAAAATGGGATTCACTAAAAATGCCCAAGTTCAGTTTTAGGGAGTTTTGCCAACCCAAAAGAGCTCACCTAGAATGCTATCTGATCCATTGATGGGAGGAGTGTGCGAGGCAGCAACGTAAGGTGAGCTGCTGGTACTGGCGCGGTGGAAGCTGGACATTGGTGGAAGACTGGTGTTTATGTCTGTTGGTGAAACTGAGTGTGGAGGATAACTCTAAAGAAAGAGGAAAAGAGATATGATCTATTAAATACATTTTCTCAATAATAAGCACACATAACTGGGCAACTGCTACAGTAGCTTATAAAGAACATCATAAATTAATAGCTGAAGACACCTACTATTGTCATTTACTTTTTTCAAAAGGCATGAAGTAAGCCTAGAAGTATTTCAACATTCAGAAGTTTTGGCAGAATCAAATCTTACATTTGTAATCCAAAAAGAAACACAAGTAAGGACAAAGTGTCGCTGCACCCTAGTCATGTGTTACGGCCTACCAAGCGGTCATGTGAATGAAGGCTGCCATAACTACTGGATTGAGACATGTGGGAAGTGGAGGTCCCCAGAATTCCACCAAAACCAGGCTGGCTCATCCCATTTGATGAACTCCAAAGGTCAGAAGAATTGTGGGTCCCATCTAAGACAAAAAAGAGAAATATAGAACTTTCCTTAGCCAAAATTTTTTCTTTTATTTTGAGATACAAAAAAAAATTCAAAGGGTACTCTCTAGATATGTCTTTCCTCCTCTTTTCAATCTAGTCTTCCATATAGTTTTCTTCCCTCCAAATTGTACAGTTACTATTTTAAATGAAGGAATAAAGCTTTATAGTTGGGGAGGGGGGGAAGAAATCTAAACTGTAGTAGGCAGGTCATTATAAAAATCCTCACAAGATCTGAATTCATATCAGGGAGGATAATACAAATCAAAATTTGGGGAGAGGCTGGATTATACTTTTGCTTAAATGGAATATCCATAAATATACAAAAAAAATTAATCTATAACAAGCAATGTATATTTTATCAAACATTCTCAAACTAGAATAAAGAAGTTTCTCTTATAGAGAACCGAAGTAATTGATAATGACTCTATTATAGTCAGCCTTCAAATGAAGTGTGCTGGCAATGATTTCACTCACCAATATAAAATCAAGGAACCATTTATGTAGCAATTTATTGCTCTCTATAGTCTAAAATCACAGAAGATAAAAAAAAAATGATTTGCTAGACATGAACTAAAAGAAGTACAACACTTTTTCTCTCTTAAAAGTCTTAATTCTGTTCTGTGATATTCACCTTTTTATTTGCACTGATAATTCTAGGAGTGTTATGAATCTGTCATTTAAACAAGAAACTAAAATTGTTAACAGCTTTTATACATTTAAAAATCCTAAAAAAAGAGAGCAGCTCTACTCATTTTTTTCAACTGAAGTCCTTTTTAAATTCAATTAATACTAGATGAACACGCCAATGCTTTGCTGAATAATTCAACTACATTGCACTCAACAATAATTAGCAATAGAAAATTTTTAAATTAAATTTTAACTTGCTTCAGCCAAACATATCTAGATAAAAATGTCTGAACTTCTATATAGATATTCTCTTTCTTCACAACTTAAAAATATTAACTAATATATAATAGATAACTGTTGTAGTATTTGACAACTAGTTGGTAGTACTTACCTTGCATAAAGAAAGTGCTAGCAAACATACTGGTTGGTGCTTGGGAGATGGATAACTAGGAGATTCACGGTTGAAGTCATCTGAATTTGGGGATGGTGCATATACCTTAAAATTAAACAGGAAATTTAATTAAAATGTAAATTACTCTCACACCACTTATGTAAAATGAGTGTTACACTTCCGGAAGGGCCTAAAAAGGCCTATCTCATATCTAAAAAGGCCTATCTCATATCTAAAAAGGCCTATGACAAATTCAAAGAAACTGCTTAAATCTCTTGGATACTATCTACATGTTTGTTTTTAGCTGGTTACTAGAGAAAAAAAACCATTCTAAATATTCCTGGAATGAATCTTTGTGTAACAATTATACCAAGTGACTGAATAAAGTCTCAAATGTTGATTCTGCTCACAAAACATAAATTCATATAGGCTCATGATTCAAAACCTAGTGGAAACAGAAGTCTTTTGAATATAGCATGAAATAAAATTTGGGTTCATAAAATTCATTCTTTCCACTGTTACAAGAGTTATCAAAATCAAAATGAGCTAGATTAAATGTTACTATTCTTTACTATTATTAAAAGTTAACTGTGAAAAGCACAATGTAATTGTTCAGAAACTTCCTGAACTTAGTAGGGTTGGCTAAAGTCTGAGCAGTTTTAATTCTTTAATTTCTAGTAATTTTTCAACTCTGGCACAGCTTTCAGAAAAATCTCATTTAATCTGTCAGAGCAGTATTAATTTCCTTTGGTAAACCTCTGCTTCAGATAAGCAAAGTATAAACATTTTGAATTGGCAAATGGCCAACATTGTCATTTCTCTGAAAAACTAAATGGGCAGCCAAATAACTATAATGATCAAAACATGATCAAACCATTCTTATGACGACTACTGAAATCAAGAAGAACAGATATGTAACACTTAAGGTGATGATGATCTGTAAAAGTAAACCAGGAATCCAGAATGGAAAGGAGCCCTATTTTGAGCAGTGGATGAAACATTTTTGTTTAGTCTGATAAGGGTACATCTATTTAATTTTTAGCCCCAAATAAAAATTCAAATGTTCACTTAATGTGGAAAAAGCAATTAGCTCAGTAAAATTACGGGAGCATGTGTGAAAAAAGCATACACATTTATTTCATTTCATTTATATTCATTTATTCTTTCTCTGAGACATTAACTAACTGCAAAGATTTCTGGCAAATTATCTAACCGTCTGAAACTCCATTTCCTCATTTGTAAGACAGTGCTAACAGTACCTGCATTGAGGGCTGGGTTGATGGGAAGATCAGATGAGATAGCACATACACAACATTTAGTGAATCCCTGGCAGTCCAGTGATTAGGACTCTGCATACTCACTGCTGAAGGCCCAGGATTGATCTTTAGTCAGGGAACTAAAATCCCACAAGCCACACAGTATGGCCAACAAACAAACAAACAAACAAAAAACCCTGCCTGGATTCCTCAAGATAGCTAAGGAACTCAGAAAGCTCTAAAATGTTTAGCAGGTAAGCACTTGCTAAGTATTAGCTAACAATATCATCTTTCTAATTCTTACAGGCGTAGTTATACTGCGACATATTGTCCCTGTTCAGTACTAAATTACTATTTCTTACAGTTTTGTCCAATATCATCCTTACATGGTTGAAAAGTTAATTTTTAGTCTTCTTGCTAGCCATGCTATTGCTAGCGCAGGTGTGTCTTTTTAATGAACTGGCATTCAGGTTAGTTTCCTCCTTCTTATATCCCAGAGGGAAAAACACACATCTGTGGTACCTGAGAAGTTGGGGATAAGATATATTTCTAAGAATTACCCATAAAGGACTCTAGATAGGAGATTATATATTACACATATTAAACATTTTTCTATGCTTAATGTGCTACTACATAAAGAGCTATTATGTAAAGACAGAGTTAGGAAGAAAGAATTGGGTATACACAAATGTATTTGCAATGTATGAGGTATGCTGACAGGCACGTTATCAGGAAAGGAATTTTGTACTTTTTTCTTTTAATCCAGTTTCAGCATCTAAATTTAGCTTTAGCTAGATATTCTCTGTCCCCTTTATATGTAGATTTTCCAAACTAGGCTGAAACCACAAATAACAAAAATAGAGCATATCCACAGATGTAGAAAGAAAATACGAATGAGAGTAAAATTTAGAAGACACAGTTAGAACATGCTTTTTCATAAATGCTTATCTGCTATGTATACCATCACTGACCTGGAAGTATAAAATATAAAATTCTCTAATTCTATCTAGGCTATAGGTTAAAACAGTATGTAAATCTCACAATGATAACTATGAAAAACTCCAGTTTTGATGTGTCATTTCACAAAAAAAAAATCCATTCAGTTTGTCAGTTTAAATTTATATATAATCTCTCATTATATATTTATCTTTATTCTTATTTAATTCGCTGTATGCCATAAAGGTAAACTTACACTTCGTATGCAATTATAAAAGCAAAGAAAGGGATAAACCTGACTTTACTGATTTACAAATTGCTGTAAATAAAGGAGAATATGTTGAGATAATGGTTATTGATAACTATCATGGAAAGCAACAAAACCAAGATAAACCACACAAAGCAGAAGAGGCTTGCCTACTCATACGTAAAACTTTTGAAGCTGTATTGGGAACACAGGGCTTATTTTGGAGTCAAAGTTTTTTTTAATGTTGTTATTGTTGTTCAGTTGCTAAGTTTTTAATGTTAGTCTTTATAGACTTCCAAAAAATAAATGGGCTTTTAAAGAATAGATCTTATAAGTGAAAATGATAAAGACTCTAAAAATACTATAAGGTTATCATTTATTTACTAACATAAATTCAAAGTTTTTATCATAATAAAGATGTTTTGAAAATCATGGTTCTAAAAGAGGCCCATCTAACAGCATTTCTAACACAGGCCAAAAAACTTTACTTTTGGTATCCTAACTGTGGCTTGCAGAAACATAGATGCAATGTTATGAAGCAGCAGTTGTGCCAGTTTCGATTTTTCAGATCAAAGAGTTCTTGCGGCAAAGCACAACTGATGTGGTCTTAAAGACTTTATTAACTCCAGATGTAGGGAAATAGTCAGCCAATTCCACAAAAAGAGCAGTCTCTTTCAGTTACAATCAGTACTGGCCACAAATGAAAACCAGACTGCTTATGTCATCTGATCACCTGCACATAGATGCCAGTTTTTTTCTAGTTAATGATCTAATCATACATTTAAATCTTAAGTATGATTTTGTATCACAACAAGCAATCTTAAAATTAAGAAAACGAAATATGTGTGCTTAAAGCTGATTAAAAATCTACCAGGAGTCACACTATTTTAAAGAGGAATAGGAAAAGTATAATTAAGTAATTTTAGATGTTCTGTTGAAATGTGGTCATTGGAAATTTTCTTTAAAATTCTAGTCTCCATTTCAGAATGTCAGGCTCAAAGGTGCTATCATGGGAATGTCCTTCTTTCTCAGGTACTTACATATTTTCTCCTCTAGGAATGGCAATGAGAGAAATTTTTGAGTCTTGTGTGAATAGAACCATAACATTTATCCAGAATTAAATGAATGTAACTGAAAATCTAACAAGATACCTCCCTTTCATTGTTAAGATTGGTTGAAAAGAATAAATTCATGGTAATATCTTTACTGTCCTCATTCCATCAACCCAAATTTACTTTTTAAGAGTGACAGAGTACTTCGAGCATGGATATTTACATTACCCTATACAATGATTACACAATTATCCTTGGAATGTCTTAGCTCAAACAACCAATTGGAGTCAAGTTAGCAAAAACATTCCTTTTTTCCTGTTTGGATGATTCAGTTTGGTCATATGGATCATCCCAATTCAGGGCAGTCCACTCTCTGTTTAGCTTTAGAGGCTGAAGTTGTGCACTGTGTTCTTACTTCAGAGCATTCTTCTTGTAATTAATATTAGAAACATCTCTGCAAGGCAGAAAGGCATCTTTTTCTTATAGTTACTCAGAAAAGATGCAAAAGAGTAGAAGTTTTTGCTAAAAAGATAGTTTTTCTTTTTATCTTGTCACATCCAGTGATGAATTAAAAGATGATGTCATTTCCTATGCTTTTAAAAACAGATCCAAAACCTACGTGGTAGCTGGTATCTTCAATGTTTTAAGTGATGAGGAGATGAATTGGGAATTTTCTTTAGAATGTGAGAATAGCTAGCTATATATGTTAATGAAGATACCCTTCCACAGAAAATGAGAGGAAAGCTTTAGACAGGCACTGTTCAGTAAGTTTCAGTGATGATGGAAATGTTCCATATCTGAAAAGATGGTAATGTATGTGTGTCTGTACAATACAGTAGCTACTCGTTACATCTGAATATTGAACACTTGAGATGTGGATAGTACAACTGAGGAACTGAATTTAAAATTTTAATTTAAATAGTCATTGTGGCTACTGGATATTACTGAACAATACAGGATGAAATCACTTTTCCTTACCCAGCAGTTTAAAATTACATAAATTATTTTGAAAGAAATATTCTAGGAGCCTCATAAACTCCAAAGCCTATGAAAGCCCAAACTCTCAAACATTTTGGGAATACTTTTATCTAATTTGGAAAGAAGACAGAGAAGCTTATCAATATTTCTGAACATGCTCTAACACAGAAATTATTACCAATATTTCATTATGTTTAGGCTTCTATTAGCACTTTTATCAAGATGGTTTTACTAGCAGCTCTCTTTAAGTTCTAATATGTTAAATACCATTAAAACAGTTTAATGCTAAGATTAAACTTCCAATGTTTGAAAAGTTTATGCTAACAGCAGAAATCATCTCCAGCAAAATCTTTATCAACTTACCAAAATAGCAAAGCAAACCAAAATTATTTGGCTAACTTACCCTATCACCATAATTTTAAAATAAAAATGTAATATTATATTCAGGAAAACTACACTTAATTTATCTTATATTTTAATAACTATATTTTGTATTAAGCAATAAAAATTTTACAAGATCTAGCTGAGTATCTAAAATCTGAAAACAAAAATATCAAAACAGTCTAGGTCACTGGGAAAAAAAGAAAACCTCAACCCCACTTTAAAAACTGTAATAAAACCACTGGGCCATCAGTTTAAAAAATTGGGCACATTTAAGGGTCAACACTCAAAAACTAAGAAGAAAAGCTAGGTAAATATTATACGAAGTTTTTAGTTACTGTTGATCAACCTATGAAGTCCCATACCCAGTAATACACCCGAAGTTTCCTTCTAATTCTGTGTTTTGAGGGATATTAATTTAGTAAAAAGAGGTTGTTTTAAAACAAGTAAAATTTCTGCTTTAATAATTGGACTCAATGATAAGAGTGGTAGAAGTTAAGAAAGAAATTTTAAAAAAATGATTTACTATTCATTTTTCTGATCATTTTGGATCCATTATTTTCCGTGCATACTGACTTTATGTATAAACTCAGACAAAGAGCATATCTTTAATATAAATTTTAAAATCTTAAAGTTCCTGAAATTCAGGTCTTCCCACTTTCTTGGTTCTTTCTTTAATCTAAATTAAAACAAGTAATAACCTCAATGAAGAAGACATTAAAAAAAGTAAGTACATGAAACAGCAATTTAAGAATTTCCTAAAATCCAAGAATATTTAAACAAATGACAAATTTGATAAATATCTCAATATTTTTAGTATTTTAATATTACATAAAAGTATCAAACTTTGCCATAAAGTCCAATCTACTACTTAAGTTTTTATGGTAATAATTCCAAACCTAAGGTGCGGGGGATATATATATGTAGTTCCAGTACTAAATACTGTAAGAACTGAAACCAAAAAGCATCATAAAGCAAAATAAAGTAGAAGGACTACCTCAGGGACACGTAAGCTATCTATGGAAGATTCTTTTCATCTAATTAGTTAGCCTAATAAAATAACATGAAATTTCTGTAAAAAGCATACACGTTTATATTTTCAAAGCATCATCAATAAAGGATCAATATCTTTCCATGAATCAAATTCTTTCCAAGAATTTCCAGAGGATGTTTAGGGGTGAAATACTGTAAAATTCCCTCAATAAGAAAAAAAATTCTAGCTTTCAGTACAAAGTAGCTTAAAATCAATTACTACTTCCATTGTCCAAAAAGTATAGTTGAGTAACCGTGGTTTTCAAATGTGAGAATTTCTTCTTAGGTAGTCAAACACATTTTAATTAATCTTAACATCACTAGGTTTGTCTCATCAGTTCTTTATTGTAACCAGTATCATTTTTACAATAGGTACAATTCTTTTCCCTAAGAGATAAGCCATGAAAATTTTAAGGGCCTGGGTCTGAAATTCACATGCTAGGAAGATATACTGAACACATCAATGAGTGTCACTTCTTAGCTATCTACATTTAAAAAATATTTAGACCTTAACAATGAAGCACCTGATCCCTTTCTTTAACATGTTCATGAGCTAGTGGAAAAGGACATAAATTTCTTTAAAACATTAACAAACCTGACCAGTGACAACATACTCTCCTGGCAGGGGTTTTAGTTTTAACTTCCTGTTATTTGTGCTCACTTGAATAAAAAAAAAAAACGACCTTCTTGGATTCATACCTAGAATATAGTTTCAGATAATCTTGGTAAAGGAAAAAAAAAAAATCAAAGCAGATGGAAGCTAAACTTGTCATTAAGTTTAGAGCTTAATGTCTCTAAGCATTGTAACTTTAGAGAATTCTTAAATGACTTCATGTTTTCCTCATCATACAAACGTAGATTTAACTCTACTGGGTCCACAGATAGCCTGGAAATTTGAATTAATTTAATTAAACTTTCCTCTCTCATGTTAATTAGCAGTAAATCCCCAAAAGAACGGAACTGTGGCTCTATATGGTCTCATACTGGTTTCTGTGCTTTTATCAACTGAAAATGTTTATTTGAAAAATGAGTCTTAGAAGTATTCATAAGGCAATTTTAGCTCCATGCTACTCTAATTCTTATGAAAATATAAATTATGTGGGGAGGCAGATGCCAAAACCATGGCTAAACCAATTTTCAATACTATGAGTTCTATTAGAAGAGATCTGCTAATTTCCTGCATTTAAAGTCATATCTAGGATAGTTTTAAGTTCAGTTTAAAAAGAAACTAGTAAAAAGCTGCTTGACAGACTATATCAATTAGCATTCATAAAACTGTAAATCTGATCAAATATGTGAAACATATTTATTGTAAGAATAGCCTACTACTTTTCTCAGTGACATTTTCTTTCCAATGTAGTACTTTGATATGACCAATAGTAAGGATTAGTGAGATCTGGCTCTCTGCTATGGAGACCAGTTTACTTGTCCTTGGATAATAGAAGAGGAAAAGTTGCTCCTGGGATAGAGACCTGGGTTCAGGTCTAGCCTCAAAGCCTTCCAATGGGGGAGGGGAAGAAGAAGGTTATACAAGTTACTTAACTACTCAGCACCTCATTTTCCTTACTTATAAAAGGAGGCTAGTAACAGCTAAATGACAGAGTGGTTGGGAGAATTAATGAGGTAAACATCAAGTCCCCAGCAGAGTTCCTGAAACAGTAGTTAGTTCCTGTCTCTTCTTCTCCAGATTCCATACACAGAAGCTGAATGTTCAAAATGAGTTTCTAAGCTTTGGTTTTAAAACTTGGATTTCTGTGTTGTCTCTAAAAGATTAACATAATTCCCTGATATAATGAAAAGAGCATCATGTCTGTACTTGCTGCAATTTTTGTACCTGGAACACTTTGTAGCATCTTCAGTTCAAGGTCTAGAAAATGGAGGCTGATCAGATCAAAGGAAGGCTAAAACTCCAGAATACCAAGGTGAAGAGAGCAGGAATCCTCTCTTCCCCAAACTTTCCTTTCTTTACCTCTACCATTCTCTATCTTTCTGCATAAAGGACATAATTTAGTCATATCTATGAGAAAACTGACTGCAGGCTCTCAGAAACCCATTATTTTTTCCTGCTATTTTTCAAAGTTCAGAAAACAGATAATATTCAAAGTGATTTTAATTCCCCTATTTATCATGAACACATTAATATCTTACAGCATGGTATATAATACTTCTACACAAAAATTATGTATGATACAGAACATTAACCCTTTCTCTTTTCAAACAGTGAGGAAAATAGGGTTAACATTTTTGCCTTTTCTGTACAAAGATGCCCAAGCCTCTTATATTTCCAGCAAGACAATATGGCCACATAATCTTAAATATACCAAAATATGAAAGGCTCTCCTCTGATTAATCTAGCATCTTTCCTAGAGTCTGTTCAGTCTATTTATTAAATTATCCCAAGCATCCTTAAATATAGGGAATCAGTTTGAAAATGTAAAAATAAAAATCAGAAAAAGAGGAAAGTATTTTCCTAAAGCCCAGTATCACTCAGGATTTTTCACTCTATCATCATAATATCCATAAAAGGATTTTAAAAATGAAATCAATGTGAACTTACTAGCATTTCAAAATATTAATGTCCTATCATCTTAAATTAATAATAAAAAGTGGGCTTCAACTTAACTGGCTCATAATGAGAATTATATGAAAAAATTTCATAACTCAAGTGAAGAAATATTATTTCAGACTCTGGCAACATTAAAGTGCTAGCTTTTATTATAAAGCATTGATGGGTAGACATTTCCCAATATATAAAAAGATGAGATTTTTAACACAGTCTTTGGATAATAAATTGTATACTATATGACTTCCTTACTGAAGAATAATAATAGTAGTAATAATAATAAAAAATAAATAAATAAATTAGATGTGGTAAAAATAAAATACAGAAAGGAAAACACATATAAGAAAGACTAAAGCTTTATGATAGAGAGAACTAAGAAAATATACCATTCTTTATGCATTTTTTAAGAACACAGAAGTCACCTTTGACCTATATCAAACACAGGCTATCAACTTTCAGGCTACACTTCTCTAACATACCAGCCATGTCATCCACCGTAAGCCTGGAAATACTTAATACGATCAAAGCTGTTACTCACCCCCGCAATGTAGAACAAAGAGAAATGCTGTAATAGAGTGATCTGTGCTCGCAAAAGAATAAAATCTAAATTCGAGTTACAGTCTATCTGCTTCAGGGGTCCTGTATAATTAATTTTACTAAACTCACACACATACACCATTTTCAAACAGACTATTTTACTTAAAATTGGACATAGAAGAAAAATATTTTCATACTTGAAAGACAGTTGGCAAGGAAATTATATAGACATCAAATTATTTCACCTGTACTATGATCTAAATCTACCTCTTACATTCTCCAAAGTTCTGTTTATATGGGTAATGTGAACACACACTTTTTAACAAGTTTATGAAATTTTGGCTTGACTGTCATCTGTTAAGAAAGCTTACTCAAAAGTTAAGAACCAAATGATAACAAGTGCAAAGAGGCCTTACCAAAGCAGTCAGAGAATGAAAAAGTACTTTCTTTAGTTCTCATGTACCATGGGTAAAGCCATATGCTACTTTAAAACATTTTCAAGTGGTAAAAAGGAAGGGACAAACAAAAATGTGATTAATTTTTTGGTAACTTCAAAGATTAACACTGAAAATGTCTACATTAATGACAAAAAAAAATCACTAAAGTCATTTATGTATTTAATAAAACACTTGGGATCAAACATTGTTTTGGGATGACTAAGGAGGAAAAAACCGAATTCCTGACATAAACTCAAGATTGTTATTCACTAATAACATTTTTATGTTTATCAACTATCTTATAAAGATAACTTCTACTGAATATTCCAGAGAAGTTTACTTTCTTTTTAGAATATACAAAATCCTCTGACTTAAAGATACTGCCTGTGGAAACAGTATACTATATAATTAATACTGAGAAATTAAAAAGTAGAAGTTTTACTTAGCAACACAGAAAGGTATTATTTTAAAACACTGAAGCATGTGCTATAAATTGGCTAGAAATAAATTCTTTGGAAGATGTATAAATGCATTCTTTGAAAAATAGTGATTTATTTTATGAATCTGTACAGGGTCAAAATTCTAGTCTGATTGGAAACAGATGGTATCCGAGTAAAGTCAGGCTCTGGACCCGAAACTCCAAACAGGAAATACGGACCTCACTAGCTGACTGCTTCCCTAATCATTCCCAGAGCTTCATACTTGTTATTTTTATGAATATCCAAGATGACTTTCATCTTTCCCTGCTATCTACAAAGCATCAAGCAATCTTCCCTTTTTCTCTTTCTGTGTTAAATGTGTATTTTACATACAAATTATATGTTTACAACATAAAAAAACTTGAAACTAATGTAGTTGAAGCTCACTGCTAGTAAAGACATCAGGCATTAACAATAATATAAAAAATAAACTTGAATTTGTCAGATATTATTTTAAAAATAAAAGTAAGAAATCATTGTAACTGTGTCAAGTCAACTTTCTAACCTTACAAAGAAACATACATTGTTAACTAGTGTAGAAAATGATAAAGACAAAACCTCACAGGTTTTAGTAAAAAGTAATTAATATACCCTGCTTTCCCTTAAACAAGCCACTAAGAAGCTATCTGAACAAAGAAAAAGACTTACCGTTTTCCCATTGTAGTAATACATCAAAGAACTGCTGCCCATTCCAGGGACAGGATAGGCACAATACATGTTGATTTTGAAAATGTTACTATTTGCAGCTAATACACACAGTTTCTCTCCAACACATACATCCACACAGCCCAACAGAGTTAAGTCTTCAGCACTATGCATCCACACATGGATCTACTCAAAAGGAACTTATGCAAAATAGGACTGAACCAACTCACAGAGCAGAGAGGGAGGGTTTATGCTGTAAGTAACCTCTTTCAATCTCTATCAAGTTCTTGCATGGGTGGTGGACACCGATAAAACAAATTTTGGAATTTTAAAAAATACAAGTCACAAGTGCTAAATAATAAAAAGCAATATAATGTCCTGGAGGCATACAGACCAAGGAATTATTAATATTGTCATATTATGGTATATATGTCTCTCTCAAAGAAAGTTAAACTGACAGATATGCTAATTTGTTTTTAGTTTTAATTAAATTAGAGCACTTCACAGGGAAACCTAGCTTGCTACACTTCTAAAGACATTACCATCTGGCATGGCCTAAAGTTGCTTCCAACTTTGATAAACCATGATCAAGCAATCAGGATTTGGAAACACTGAATCATGTGTAACAAGAAGGATCTAAACAGTTAAGCCATGCACAAAGTCACTTCCTGGAGAAAGCAGACCTGTCATGCAAGTACCTCTCAACTAGCTACAACTATGATTTTTTATGTTATAAGATTGTATGGAAAAAATTTGAGAGGAACACATTTCATGAAAAAGCTCATTCCAACAATTCAAAAAATTATCTTGAAAATAAATGATCTGTTTTTAAAACATAAATATTTAATACAGGTTTTCAGTTCTAAAGCTCCTTAAATTCCTTACTCATAATACCAAATAAAAGTTTATAATGGATTATACTGTTCTTGGATATGTACGAAGCAACTGAATAATTAAAAAGAAAAAACAAACAAGGTTTTGTTTTTCCTTACATAAAAAGATAAAAGGCTGGTATGTATACACAAAATGTTTACTGTTGCTAATAAACTAAAACAGATTTCTCAGAAGTCTTTCCTCCAAGTTTACTATCATTCTTAACTAATATTTAATATATTCAAACTTTTATGCTAATGCTCAAATTTCTCAAAAAGGAAAAATAATTAGTGTGGTAATAAATGTCTCATAGATTTAAAAAATTCATTATACTTAGAAGTCAAAAGGTCTTAAGACATTTTTTTGGTAAATACTTTGTTTCTTACACACAAACATATTTTGTTATTTAAAAAGTTTTCAATTTGTCTTTTGGTGTGCACTCTAACCCAGAAAAACAGAATAACAACTTTTCTTTCCTCTCATCCCTGTGTTGCTGGCCCCCATCCCCTCCATCAAAACCTCTTTGTACTATCTTTTCTCCCTGAGCCTCGGAGGTTCTCCCAGAACTGTGTTAATCAGAGGAGGGCTCACAAGCTGCAAAAAGGGGACACATCACTTTTTTCAAGGCACCTTTCATGAAGCAGAATTCCTCTAAAGGAATATTCCAGAAATATTTTGTGAGGGGCTGCCAAACTCTCCATTGTTATGAAAAATATTGATTAAAATATAACAATAAAACCGAATAAGAGAATAAGCCCAGCTAAATTCATAATGTTTTAAAAGCTGATGGTGTCGGAATAACAATAAAACCTCCCTACACTCTCCAGATATAGAAAAGGCTAAGCAGCAGCTGCAAAAGAACATCACTGTACAACAGACCATTAAAAGCCAGTCTGCAGAGTGGTCTGTAACTTCCTCCCTCCTGAGAGACCACAAAGACTCATTTCAATCCTCAGAGAGCTGTGTAAAAAGCGTTGACTTACAATTAACAATGTCATGCCTTAAAACCATTCAAGTAAATTTTCGTCTTTTATAGACATAGTCTCTCTCTGACAGAGCTTAAAAAAAAAAGACAATCAACCATCCAAAATAAAATTTCCTTTTTTCCCCTGAATGATTAAAAATGGAAAAAACGCTATTCTTAACTAGAAATGTAGGAAACTGGGGCAAAGGGGGAGCCACAAGGCTTCAACAGTCTCTTCCTACAACCAGTGCTCTAAACAGAAAACTTATACTGATTAAAAAGAAAACAAATCCACCTATAATAGTTAGGCTCATTTCTTTGGGGCTTGCCAAAAAAGAGAGACAGTACTATGATGTTTGTTAAACAAACAGCATAATAATAAATCCAACTATGCAATCTTTGCTATTAAAGCACATTGAAAATTTGAGTATTTCATTAACAGTTCCTTTATTTTAGAGGCAACTATAAGGTATTCTGAAAGCAGAAACAAATATCTAAGTTTAAAAAGATCAGAGTAAAGGTCAGACAGTATAATGCTCTTTTGCTGGTCTAAAGCAGTTTATTAAGAACTGGTTAAGATCTGTTGTTAAATATGAAACCTGAAGGTTGAAACATAATAGTTTCTAAGCAGAGCTGAGTAATTAATTTTTTACTTCTAACTGAAAATTTCATTCTTCCTCTCAAAAACACAAATACAAAATTCATACATATATTAAATTAGCACCCCCACAACACAATCACTCCTATATACTACTGTCTAAATTGAGAGTGGATGTAGAAACTTGAGAAAAGAGAGACAAGGTGGGAGTTTACATACATATGGCATTAAATTTATTCCTCAAAAACAGCAAATCATCAAGAAAGCTGGCAGTAATTTAAACAAAATGTTCCTGTATTTTACTTGTATGCAATGGTAAGGTCTTCTAACTTTGTTACTCCAAAGTATATCTTTTTGAAGTCTGCCTCACCCAAAGGAAACTAAAACTGGTTGATGGAGACAGTCATTTTTCTTATCACAATTACAAATTATCTTCCATGATAAAGTCCTTTGTTGCTTCCTCAAAAATATTTCTTGAAAAAAATCTAATTTAATCTATGTAGCAGCTGCAGCACAATTTTTTTCCTAAGCAGAATCATATTACAGGAAAAAATGCATATAGATGGATCAAGTGCTGCTCTAGTCAATGCAGTTGTTTAATCTTTGCCTGTTTTTTTTTTGAAGGAATATGTCAAGGGTTAATCCTATGACTCAGTCTGACAAAACGAGTCAGCTGGAGACAGGGCCACTTTTTAAACCTGATTTCAGACAGACATGCAGTCTGCAGAACTGTCTTATTTCCACCCACAATTCTATGTACTCACTTATGTGTTTTTCTAAGATTATGTGACTCAACATTCATACCACCAAGGCCAACAATCTAAAAAACAAACAAACAAACAAACAAAACCAACTTTTATAGCAAAACAGGCATTACTGTACACACTGGCAACATGATTAATGAAAATGTCAGAGAACTTTGAAAAAAATAAGACTTGGAGCCATACACCTTTTATTAGCAAACTGATGATTCCTGGTTTGTGGATTACTGCATTTCAATGACTTTTAAATACACTTCCCCACCTTCAGTAGTTCAGGATGTGATGTTTATTTACCATTCCAACAATCATCAAGTACAGACCTAAACTAGATAAGAAAAAGCTATTATGTGTTTTGCCTATGCAATTTACTTCTTCCCTGAAGATTTAGGGAAAAATGTTTCCAAAAAACCTACTAGGTAGAGACTTTCTGGCAACATCAGATTAAAATCCAGGCCTGCATTTCCTTCTTATTTTTATGTTGACTGGGAAATAAATCTTCCTTAGAGAGCTATGCAAAATCTCCTGGGATTACACACCCAATATTTTAACTTATTTTACTAGCTCTTCTTTATCCCTGATATCCTCGATCACTGTAACTCTCAAATCTGTTGTTAAACTATCCACAGCAAGACTGTTTCCATAGTGACCTAAAATTCTAAAAAGTTTTTAAGCAAAATTTTCAATTTATTATATATCTTGAAAATTAATTAATTAACAAAGGCCAGTTAGTGGTCAATCTTACTGTATATTTTTCTAATACAAGCAGGCAACATTCCAGTGTAATGAAAGGCCAGAAGATCTGGCTAGAAAAGTAAATCTAAAACCCACTCACAAGATTCCTCATGAAAAGTCTCAACATTATTTCTAAGGGAACTAATTCCTGGAAAACAAGACTTCCAGAGTGAAAAACAAAGCCAAACAAAGTCTACAAGTGAATAATCCCACAGATGAACTCAATATATTCCTGCTTTATGAAAACTCAGCAAAATACTAATACATTATTGGCTGTAAGGAAGGTGGGGAGTGTGGTAAAGACAGGTTTAAAAGGACAATAAATAAGAGAATCTACAAGTGGGCAGATATAAAAGCAAAACACCCTTCCCTAGTGTCTCCTCTTTCTTATTTAGCATGTAGAAAGATGACTGGTGAATGAGTGCTTTCTCCTAAATGTGCAGTATTTCAGCTGTCCTGGTTAACTAAATCGGACGCCAAATCAGATATCAAGCGTCCAGGCTTTTATATCTGAACACTACATTGCAAATTTTTCTAGTATATGCTATTTTGTAAATAAAATTATTTCCAAGGGTTAGGAAATTGGCCTTTCCTAATGTCCTCACAATGTAGAAAATTTACTTTTGCAAAAAACAAAGAACATAAAACTCTAGCGAAATAATGCAGCTCTTTCAGACCAATCCACTGACAATCAGTACCTATTGTTTAAATATAATAATGCATCGCTTCTCGGCCTTTTGGCTAAGATCAAGTGTAAATATAATAATGCTATTTATCTGGAATCATATAATGCCTCTTCTAATTCAATAATATTACTTTTATCTTGCTGGTGCTAATCAATCAGTAAAAAGGCTCCTAAATACTGTCTTTCCACTGTATGAAAAGATTAAACATCAAAACCTGATTTTGTGATCTCTCCTCAGATGATATTTTCAAACATTTGTTTCAATTATGACTTAATTTTGAGTACCTAAATCTCAGTCAAACAAATCATTAGTTATAGTTACATTACAGATTGATCTGAATACTGGTACACAGTTTACTTGGACATTGGTTGGATGTGAGGAGCAACTGACACATACACATACATACGCCAACTTCTCAGAGCAGAGTAAAATTCATGCTATAGTTCACAAATAACATCATCTGTCTCAGACACAGAACATCAGATTTCTGATCATCCCTCTACAAAAATCTCTAACATGAGTATTAGAAATGCATAATGATTAACAAAATATAAAACACTTACATGTATAACCAATGTAAACAATCAGCTATATAAACCGTGCTTATACGGCAAAAGAACACTTGTTTAATTCCTCTTTCGACAACCATATGACCAAAATGAGGATGTGTAAAAAAGAGCTATACCTCGTGGAAGAGAAAAGCAAACACATGTCTTTTATAGTATCCCTCTGTCATTAACATGAACAGAACTAACAGATCATACAAAGCTTCTAAAAGGCAATCACTAAATATCTTTCAACAAAACAGAACTATACTAGTGAGAATATGTAAAACCTGAAGCAAACTGCATGTTTCTTTTGTTCATGAACTCACTATGACAAAGCAGTTTTCTTTGAAAAATTAAACTGGGGAGTCCCCCTACCTAGTAATCCTGCATCTCCTGGCTGTCCATTTCTTTCCCCACAGGAACTGCAGTTTGTCACTTCTCATTTACCAATTGAAATAACATGGTAAGAGAATCATTAACCATGTTGCAACTCGGTAATTTTCCTGCAGATGGCTCTATAATCACAGCACTGCCTAGCACTGCCTAATGACGTGTGTGAGAGTTAAAAAAAAAAAAAAATTGAGGAGAGTATTCTGGTTTTAAAATTCTTTAATAAACCAGCACTTCTGAAGCACTTTCAAGACTGGGACAGAGTACTGCAGCACTACTGACTTGTCAGGTAACAAAAAATAAAACTAGGAGCAAATAAAGCTATTGTTTTCAACCATAAACAATTTGATCTTGGGTCCAGTTAGCTCTCCATTAAGGAAAGTGCTACCTTTTTTTTTTTGGTTTCTTCTTCGACCTGTGTAATTTTTTTCTTCTGAGCAGGAATGCACCAGTTCCTTTCAACTTATGAGAAATGGAACAGTACCATGATAGTCTAGTCTAGTCTATTTTAAATTTATTTTTAAAGAGACCAGAAGTAACTTCTGCATCTTAGCCCAGAGCCATTTCAAGAATCTGCAACTGGAAACTTTTAAGTAACTTATACATTAAGTTATTTCTGGCCCCTAATCTCTGTTTTGTTCCAATAAAAATTCTTGCTAGTGGTAGTAATTTTTTAATACTTCATACCTCTAATTAGTTAAGTACTAAGAATCTACCAAATCACTCTGCCTTATATATTGAATGATTAAGTACAGTTCATTTTGGCTATACTCACTGGAAGAAATTATGCAGACTGTGAATTTATGAAAAGATCTATCCTAAAAATAATAATTTCTTACCACTAAATTCTGGTGACCATTCTCAACAAAAACCAAACAAAACTTCAGTTTGAAAATACATCTGAGGAGGGTAACAGGGGAGGAGATGGGAGACAGTATCAGTTCAAAGCAAAATGAAGTAAAAGTTTCAGTAATGCTTAGTATGCTTCACTGGTAAAGGCAATACACCACCCCAACAAGTGGCCCTTACCAGAAAGATTGAGAACCAGTCACAAAACTTTCAAAAAAAATGCATTAAGCTACTTGTTCTATATATCTTTATCACAAGTACTTACGAAGGGCCGAATAACTCTCCCTACCAATTATTAGTCCTCTGTAACATGAGATAGGCTGCTTAGGTTCCAGACACTGAGTCATACCATATGATGAAAAAGAGCACTGGACTGGGAGTCAGAAGACAGGGACTTAGGTTTTAGCTCTGCCTCTGAGGAGGCATGAGAGCATAAGCGAGGTCACTGAATTTCCCTGAGTCTAAGTTTCATTTCTGGAAAACTCAGGCATTAAACTAGGCCAAAGATTTCCTAGCCATTTCACCACCAATAAAACCTTTTATTATCTACCCCACCCCAAAGCACTGAATTCTTATTTTGAAAGATTTTTTTTCTCCAAAACTTTTATTGAGTTATAATAAATATTTTTCCTTTAAAAAAAATGCAACTTCCATTCAGAACTTCTGATTAAAATAAAGCATTGCCATGCTGGGATGAACAAATTTTAGTGAAAGAAATCTGATGTTTTCAACAGCACGGATAATTTATTTCAGTAAGTTACACAATTCGTTAGGTTTTCGAAAGATTTACAAGTTCTACTATTAACTTTGAAAACTCAGATTAAGACTCACTGGCATAGATGATAACTAATGTTAACACACCAATTTTAAATTGTATTTTTATAATCATGCCTTTGAGTGGCACAGTTAAAAGCCTACAGTCTCACATAAAATGAAAGACTGATCAGGAAGGGAATCAAAAAACATTACAACTTCTCAATTCTAATCTAAGAATCCAAATGCTTTTTGTCTTCTAATAACATTTATACACTTGCAAATAAATTATCTTTACAAGGGGTTTATATATTTCCACTGTCTAATAATATTTTCATTGAATTAAGGACTTTGGTTTTACAGTGATAAGAGATGCTCCTGGAGAATTCTGAACAGAAGGATATCATCTGACTTAAATGTTAAAAGGATTGGCCTGTGCTAAAAAAAAAAAAAAATGATTTAAGGAAAACTGGGAGGCCAATTGGGAAGTGCGTGTGTGCTTGCTCCGTCGCTCAGTCGTGTCTGACTCTTTGCGACCCCATGGACTGTAGCCTGCCAGGTTCCTCTGTCCATGGAATTTTCTTTTGCCTCTCTCCAGGCAAGAATACTGGAGTGGGTTTCCATTTCCTCCTCCAGGGGATCTCCCCAACCCAAGGATCAAACACCGGTGCCCTGCACCTCCTACACCGGCAGGTAAATTTTTCACCACTGAGCTACCTGGGAAGCCCCACTTGGGAAATGCTTCCTTAATTCAGCAGAGAGATAAAAGTGATTTGGATAATGAAGGTAGCAACAGGTGGTAAGAGATGATCATTCTTGAAACTAATTTTAGTATGGGAAAATAACAACTGTTTTACTTTTATATCAATGAAACTGTAACTTTTTTTCCTTTAGAGAAAGGTTTCCTGTATTATGGTTTTCCATAGTGATCTGTCATATGAAGATGCATCGTTAATTACATCAGTCCTTGCACACTGCAGAGTTAATAGCTGAATTACTGGTAATTTACCATTTGGGGCACAAATTTACTCCTATTATTTTGTGTAACTAGGAGTTAACTGCACAACTGAGGGAAAGTGAAAGTCGCTCACTCTGACTCCTTGAGACCCCACGGACTATACAGTCCATGAAATTCTCCAGACCAGAATACTGGAGTGGGTAGCCTTTCCCTTCTCCAGGGGATCTTCCCAACCCAGGGATCAAGCCCAGGTCTCCTGCATTGCAGGCAGATCCTTTACCAGCTGAGCCACAAGGGAAGCCCAAGAATACTGGAGTGGGTAGCTTATCCCTTCTCCAGGGGATCTTCCCAACTCAGGAACTGAACCGGGGTCTCCTGCTTTGCAGGTGGATTCTTTACCAACTGAGCAATGGGGAACCGCTAACTGAAGGAAAAAAGTAGGACAAATAGTTCAGTGTTTTGCACCAAAAAAGCAAGTTAACTTATTTTTGATGCTCTGAATAGTCAGAGTAGAAGGAAGCGGAAAGGTACAGCTTGGAGCAGAAAGTCGTTAACAGATGATGTTCCCTGTTACAGATAACATAAAATAATTGCTTCACAGTATTTATTTTTATCCTCTTAATTTAATTCAAAAAGCATGTCCTGGATACTCCACTACATTCCCAGAGGGTAGTAATTCTCAAATGAAATAAATTTTAAAGTTAGCTTATTTCCAAAGGTCAAAGTTATCTTTTGACTATAAGCATCTTGAAGACAAGAGTATGAGATCCATGGTTTATTGTTACTTAAATATCTAAAGCCTGAAGAATTTTTAATTCACGATAAGCACTCTATAGTCATTAACTTTAACAGAATGAATTCACTTGAATGAATGAATTTGCATGAATTAAATTTCTCAGTGGAGATTTACTAAACACATTCCACTCTAGTAGCAATGAATTTCTAATTCTCATTCAAATGACTGATTTTAAAAATTTATAAGTATGTTGAAAAGATATTGATAGATTGATTTCAAATAATGTCAAGTTTTACATTTAAAAAATTATCAAGTTCAAGTCAGAAAACTTCAGCTTTATTCAGTTCACTACAGTTGCTGAGTCGTGTCCGACTCTTTGTGACCCCACGGACTGCAGCACACCAGGCTTCCCTGTCCATCACCAACTCCCGGAGACTGCTCAAACTCATGTCCATCGAATCAGTGATGCCATCCAACTATCTCATCCTCTGTTGTCCCCTTCTCCTCCTGCCTTAAGTTTTATTACTTATCATTTCTTATAGCGATCAAAAAACTAAAAAATAAGAACCATAAATATTCACTTAAATTTATAGAAGTTAACAACAAAAAAGTTAGTTTTCTAGTCATCTGAGTAAGATTCTCAAGTTTTAAATGTAGCTTTTATGTTTAGAGAGAGACATGTCTCGTTTGAACGCAATCTGTCTCACAAGCACACGTGGGTTCAAAATGATTCTCAAGCTGCCAAGAACTACCTTTTTAGCTTTGAGTTCTATGAGGAAGTTGAGCCAGGATAAAAAAATATGGTGACTGGGGACATGTATATGTAAGTTCAAGGAAAAAATTATAGTAGTTTATATCAAAGTCAAATTACTTTTTGAACTCAACTGTTTCAAATAAACATTTAATAATATATCTCTACATGGACTTATTTTTGATGCCATAAACTATTCTGTATATTATTACCTAAAATGACATTTAAATTCTAGAAAAATTATGACATCATAGCACCTACTTTATATATGAAGGTTCTTCAATTATCCTGTCAGGTACATTTTAGGGCAAATAACTGTCTTGGAAAGTTTGTATGTCCCAGGAACTTAATGATGACGGGACTAATGAGTATCAAGTAATGATCTAAAAGCAAACAAAGAAAAAACATGGTATATGTCTAAAAAAATACTTTATTTTCTCTTTGGGTCTACGTTTCATAGGAAGTAGATTTATGAAGGTAAGACTATACCTACTCTAGGCATAGACTTAACTTATGTGCTTTAAGTCTAATGCTGCTGCTGCTACTGCTGCTAAGTCACGTCAGTCGTGTTCAACTCTGTGCGACCCCATAGAGGGCAGCCCACCAGGCTCCCCCGTCTCTGGGATTCTCCAGGCAAGAACACTGGAATGGGCTGCCATTTCCCTCTCCAATGCATGAAAGTGAAAAGTGAAAGTGAAGTCGCTCAGTCGTGTCTGACTCTTAGAGACCCCACAGACTGCAGCCTACCAGGCTCCTCCATCCATGGGATTCTCCAGGCAAGAGAATACTGGAGTGGGGTTCCACTGGGGTTTGCAAATCATAGTTGTGGCCAAATATGGTTCACCACCTGATTTTACAAGTGAAGTTTTACTTTCTAAATTTTGGTTGTGCAAAATTTCCAGAAACAACTAGAACCAAATTATTCTTGAAAATTAATAAAGTATTCCCATATTATAGATATATTGGGTCATTCAGTTCAGTTCAATCACTCAATCATGTCTGATTCTTTGTGACCCCATGGATTGCAGCACATCAGGCTTCCCTGTCAATCACCAACTCCTGGAGCTTGTTCAAACTCATGTCCATAGAGTCAATGATGCCATCCAACCACCTCATCCTCTGTCATCCCCTTTTATTGGGTTGTATATTTAATTAAATGCAGGTAATTAAAAAAAAAAAAAACACCCAAACTTTGAAGGGCTAACCCTTTAAAATTTGTTTAGGGACCTTCCTGGTGTCCAGTAGTTAAGAATCTGCCTTCCAGTGGGGGGAATGTGGATTCAATCCCTGACTGGGGAACTAAGATCCCACAAGTCTTGAGGTAACTAAGCCTGGACTCTGAAATTAGGGAGGTGCCCAATTGCCCTAGTGAAGACTCAGCACAGTAAAAAATTAAAAAAAAATTATTCCATTTAAAATTTGTTCAATGAATACAAACACAGGGGCAGTGTGGTCAGGGGGTGGAGAATAAGAAACTATCCTGGAGCTCGTAGTGTTTTAAAAATTCTTAGAAGTCTAACTATGAACTTATCTATACAGTATACATTACATTCCTTGAAATTATTAAAAAATTTATATTCACTTATTTTGCTGTGTTGGGTTTTACTAGGGTGGCTTCTCTTGTTGCAGAGCACAGGCTCTAAACACGCAGGCGTCAGCAGTTGTGGCACACAGGCTCAGCAGTTGTGGCTCATGGGTTCTAGTCGTGTGGGCTTCAATAGTTATGGTGCAGGGACCAGCTGCTCCTCAACATGTGGAATCTTCCCAGACCAGGTGTCAAACCCATATCCCCTGCATGGGCAGGTAGATCTCCGTCAACTGCACCACCAGGGAAGTCCTACAGTCCTTGAAATTATTACAGGAGTATAGTAAATGACTTTTCAAACTAAAATCATCACTAGTTAAACAAAAGGAATATTAGTGATGGCAAATTTCATGTCATCAAATTACTTAGGATGTAAATATCTTACCTAACTTAGAATAAAATCTAGAGCCCTAAACATCCCTAGTGATAAAATCTGGAGCTTCTGAGTTTATACCTTGTTTCCCATACTTGAAGAAATAATCTGTATTTTATTAGATAAAAAACAAAACCAAAACGACTTTATGGTTTTACTGATGTTGAATGACACATCAGTGGGCTTAAAAATCTAAAAGCATTTACAGAACTCAACCACATATCCTTTATGGGCTTTCCCTGGTGGCTCAGATGGTAAAGAAGCTGCCTGCAATACAGGAAACCCAGGTTCAAACCCTGGGTCGGGAAGTTCCCTTGGAGAAGGAAATGGCAATTCACTTCAGTATTCTTGCCTGGAAAATCCCATGGACAGAGGAGCCTGGAGGACTCCAGTTCACAGGGTCACAAAGAGTCAGACACGACTAGCAACTAATACTTTACACTTTAAAAGCCATACAAATTTCTCTCTCTCTCAAACACACACTGGGTCCTATCTTATATCTGGTTTGTCATATCTCAAAAATCTAAAATATAGCAGCTAAGGAGTTCAATAAATTGCAAAAGCTAGTGAAATTCAGCATGTTCTTTCTCTTTACAAAGAAAGGTCAGAAAACAACAAATATCAATGTGGCTGTACCATCACATCAGTACAAACAACTGGATCACTGGACTCACTAGCTAGTAAATTTTCATTCTCTCTCTTTTTTTTTTAATTTAAAATCATATCAAATATGGGCTGCTACTGCTAAGTCGCTTCAGTCGTGTCCGACTCTGTGCGACCCCATAGACGGCAGCTCACCAGGCTCCCCCGTCCCTGGGATTCTTCAGGCTAGAACACTGGAGTGGGTTGCCATTTCCTTTTCCAATGCATGAAAGTGAAAAGTGAAAGTGAAGTCGCTCAGTTGAGTCCGACTCTTTGCAATCCCATGGACTGCAGCCCACCAGGCTCCTCCGTCCATGGGATTTTCCAGGCGCTGGCTTGTCACAAAAATGAACATCTTAGAAATATGGATTAAAAGCCCATTATCTACACTGATACAAGTCTGACACTGTTCTGAACAGTAGTTACTGTCAGCATAAACAGTGGCTATTTCTTTTCACTAATGTATGAAGAAAATCTTTCATTCAATGACTAAACCGAATATAAGTTTGGAATGGATTATAGAACCATTCCCTTTAGATACTAAGGTTTTTCTGCTCGAAGGATCTATAAGGTCAGAGAATCAGCCACTTGAAAATTTTATATAGAGGTAGCCTTCAAATAGAGACAGGTTATCTAACAGTCTGAAATAAGTACTTAGTTGTGTATCCTACAGGATTGTCAGCTAAAGGAGCTAAGCAAACAGCTATTCCAACACGTGTTCAGAAACTGGAGTGTTCACTTTATGAAGTTCAGCTGAAGCTGGTGCTGCCTGTAAATACTATTTATTCTAGAATCACTAGGATCTTGCTAGTTGGGACTCAATCAACTGTCTATAAAAACACTGTTACTCTAGCTTCCTAGTGACTTCCAGAGAACATTCTCTTTGAAAGTACAGTACTTGCTGCTCAGCTCACTATTTTTGTGCATAGATGATGTAACAATATCTCTGTAGTTCTCTAACTCGATCTTTTTCTTACTGGTTCAGATAAACACTAATCTTTTAAATGGTAGTTATTAATTTCTATCAGCTCCAGAGAGTTGTATTTGTTCTCTTTCCTATTAAAATCTTCACTTTAGCCACCCTCAGAATTTAATATTATGATTTTATTTAATATATTTACTAATTATATTTAGTATGTACATGAGAATGCTACATCTTTAGACATGTTTAGTGGTCTCTGTGATTTAGAAACAACTTAGAACATCTCCAGTTCATCTCAAGAGGTGTCCCTAAAATAGAAAATTCAGTATTAAAAATGACAAAATATCCACATTAATTTAAAAAAGCCATTCCTAACAAAATTAATTCCCACAAAAGTTTGGGAGAAAGGAAGGCATCATTTCCTAAACTATATTCAATGACCAATCCCAAAGTTATAGAACTCTATACCTGTCCACAGCAAAGCAAGAAAAAGTGGTGTTTAAGTTACTTTGATTTATCTAAGAAATAATGAAGTTTCTTATGAGGGAGTTCAGTTCAGTTCAGTCGCGCAGTCGTGTCCGACTCTTTGCGACCCCATGAATCGCAGCACACCAGGCCTCCCTGTCCATCACCAACTCCCGGAGTTCACTCAGACTCACGTCCATTGAGTCCATGATGCCATCCAGCCATCTCATCTTCGGTCGTCCCCTTCTCCTTCTGCCCCCAATCCCTCCCAGCAACAGGGTCTTTTCCAATGAGTCAACTCTTCGCATAAGGTGGCCAAAGTACTGGAGCTTCAGTTTTAGTATCATTCCTTCCAAAGAAATCCCAGGGTTGATCTCCATAAGTATCAGAAAAATTTTTTTTCATAATGGCAGGGGAGATAAAATACACTTTGGAGTTAACTCTCAAAAAAATTAAAGCAAAGAAATTATTTGATAAACTGTTATACCTTTTGTTTGTTGAATAATATATACATGCTTACAGACAGAGGACAAAGACTAGCATATTTGACCAAGAAACAGTCATCAGTCTATGCATGAGACTCTAAATCAGGGAGAAATGCAGTATTTCCTGCCAAATCAGTAAATAAGGATGTCACAGTCATTGAAGTCCTAAAAATCTCTACCAAATAAAAAATAATTCTTAAATTTTAGGTTGTGACTACTTTTTAAGTCAACATCTATTACAGTGAAAATGAATTAGGATTTGCCATTTTGATGCAGGGCATGACAAGCTGTTCAAAAGATGTTCTCAAATGCTATTGAACAAGATCACAATTTGGGTTTAAAGGCATTCTGAAATATGACTAGGTGTTTACTTTCTGGTGATAAAAATCTGCAAAGTGTATCATGTCTTTCTTATTTCAGGATTCTGCATTTTCTGCAGCATGTTAAAAAAAAAAAAAAACCTCTGTTTGGAAATACTAATATCAAGTCAAGAAATAAAGAACAAATAAACTTCCCTCCATCTGAAAAATGCTTCTGCTGCTGCTGCGTCGCTTCAGTCGTGTCCAACTCTGGGCTCCGTTGTCCCTGGGATTCTTCAGGCAAGAACACTGGAGTGGGTTGCCATTTCCTTCTCCAATGCATGAAAGTGAAAAGTGAAAGTGAAGTCACTGAGTCATGTCCAGCTCTCAGCGACGCCATGAACTGCAGCCTACCAGGCTCCTCCGTTCATGGGATTTTCCAGGCAAGAGTACTGGAGTGGGGTGCCATTGCCTTCTCCAGAAAAATGCTTCAGAGGATCATAAAGATGTCCAATGATAGAATAAAGGGAAGAAGAAAGTACAGACTCTTGATACTTCAGAAAACAAAAAATAATTAGCATGAATTCTAAGCAGGAATTGATTCAACAAATTTTTCCTCCTTTTATGGGTTTCTTTTCTGAAAAGAAATGCTTTAACAACAGCGGCTGCAATTTACACTCACCATGTTCCAAGTGTATATATTACTTTTTTATAAAAATAATCATAATATTTATGTTTTTAAACTTTTTCTTGCTTTTCAACAAAGTATGGTATGGGAATGCCCTGGAGGTCCAGTGGTTAGGACTCTGTGCTCTCACTTCTGAAGGTTCAATCCCTGGTTGGGGAACTAAAATCCCATAAACCTCATGAAGCAGTCAAAAAAAAAGGGAGGGAGGTAACATGAAATGGTAAAAATTCCTTTAAACTTCTGGTTGTAGTGGTAGGAATTAGAAAAAAAAAAAAGAAAGGAACATTTGCTGAGTGTCTATTATATACCAGGTACATGTTAGGCACATAATACCCTTGTACTAACATTTGAGATAAGCATTACTATCTCCTTTCACAAACAGAAACTTGGTGTTCAGGGAACTTAAAAGCATTCTCTAAGACTACAAAACAAAAAGCTCAGCTGAGGCCAGACAAAACCCATCTGCTTGAGGAGGAAGTATGTGCTAGTTTTCTATATCATCCTTTCAGATAGTGATAGGTCTTTAAACAAGAAAGCAATGAATAAGTTTGATCAAGAAAAACATAACTGACAGAATAAACTGTTTTAAATTTAATATACCAAGGCATATTATGAGTATGCCAAAATACACAATATGCTTTAACATTCACATTGAAAATGGTCTTTGATACTAAGTTTGGTTGTAATTTTTGGCTGTATGTGTAATCTTGGACAAGTTAATATCTAAGTCTCAATTTCTTCATTTGTAAGAAGAGGATATTAGTTATATATTTGTGTGACAAAGTTAAACATTAAGATGATACAGATAATGGTTAGCACAGAACCCCACACAGGTAAGATATGTGTTATTCTAACAAAGTGACATTGAGACTGTAAAGGACGGTAACAAATACAATGCAAATGTTTCAACTTTTCCCACAAATTATTAGGAAACAAAACACAATTGCCTTCAATCCCTATCCAGTGTTTCAAAATTTCCTCAAATGTTTTATTTCAGTAAAGATCTGATAAGATGAAAAAACACTTGTGTACATACAAAGAACAAAGACTAAAGTTAGTGGTTAGAGGAGGAGAGGGGAGGTTCAGGAGCCCTAAAAAGGAAGGATGACATCCTGCAAAGTCAAAGCACACCCATGCCTCCCAAGACTCCCAGATAATCTTAACAACTACAAATGCCTCCTATTATCTATTGGCCAGGAGGCTTTACGCTTTTATCCAAGCTAGACAATGATAACAATTCATCCCTTTTGTATCTGAGTTGTATCTTTGTATCTTATGTATTCCTCAGTCATCTCTAGATGGGAGAGTGGGCCTGCCTTATAGGAAATGCATGAAGGCTGTATCAGGTATAGAACTCAGTTAAGGCTGTACTTCTAGATGTGGCTTCAGAATGCGTTTATTTTTTTTCACATGTCTATGCTTTTTATCTGTATCAACTGCTGCTAATCTTGTCAAACAAGAGTTCAAATGTCAACTCTTGATGCCATTAGTACTTCCTAAGGCAGGGTTAATTCTACTTATTGTTTCCAGAGTACTTGGTCCACACTTTTACTCGACTCACTGAAGTATATACAATTAATTCACTAAATGCTTGTTTGTCACACTAGTTCCCTGCAGGCAATGATGGTGTGTATATGATCAAATTCAATTTCCAGGTAACACTCTATAGTTCCTGCTACAAAAGTTCACTTTGTTCAATATTTCAACCTATCTAGAGAAACAAGTGGAAAACTTAACATGCTTAATTTAAGAAAACCATTTTTTCATTGGTTAGAAGAAAACTATGCCCATTATGCCCTTTGGTTATGTACTGAGCATATTAATTTTAAAACCCTAAGAATGTAATACTTTAGACTTGAAAGAACTTAGTCCAAGCTTCTCAAGGGCTAACTGACAAGTCCACGGTCATACAACCAATCAATAACTCAGACAGCAGATCTGAACATACTGTTTTCTTAACCTCATTGACCATACTGCTTTAATAATGTCAATACACTGTTACCAGACAGAAATTACCATTCAGTTGTTCTGCGAGAGGAACAGAAGAGCTAAGGTTTGTTAATTATGATACTTAAATATGTAGCATGGCTTACAAAAAGAAAAGGCCTCTAGCCAATGGTCTGTGGTCAAATTATGTAGTTATCCAAGTTTGGCATGTTAAGTAACCCTGCCTGCTTTTTCCAGAGCAACGCAGTACTAATCTAGCTCTTCCACTTTCTTTGGTGGAGGTAACATGCATTTTACAGATGACTAAAGAAAGAATGGATCAGCAGCAAACTGTGACATCTGAAATATTATGGTGAAGTTTCTAGTTTGGGAAGTAAGATCTACAAATGACCATGAAATAAAATATACATAGTCCATTTTCATTTTTAAACAATTCACATGTAAAAGGCCTATGAATTAAATATATTCAGTAAAAGCATCCAAATAGAAAACCAATGTTTTAAATTCCCTTTGTTTTAGACATTGAAAAGGTAAGTAGTATAGCCGTAAGTGTTCTCAGTTTGTTATTTTAGTATCATTTATCAAAGTACTAGTTTTTAGTTTAAAAAAATTCTTTTTTTTACAACTTGAGATTTCAACACAGCATTTAATCTAAAGTATATTTTCAATTAAAATGCATTTATTATCTATATATTCTTAATAACTTTTAATATGTTTGAGAAACTATTTTCAGCATGGTTTCAAAGCAGTATGATCATGTTCAATGCTGATGTTAAGTATAGAATTGAAAATAATTTCTAATCTTTTTAATATAAATATATCTAATAAATCCTAAATAAAGTAGCTAGTAATACAATATATATAAGTAGGCTTGACTTGTGAAATTGACTTGAGAGCCTAGTGGTTCTCAAAGAAATCAAACTTTCATCACAATTCATTCACTTTCTCTCTCTCTGTGGCTCATCTTTAAGACCTGAGATAATAGAGAGAACTACCTCCAGGTAGTGAATGCAGTTACTATTAGGACATAAAGAACACTGGTGACCTCCAGTGTCTATTCTCTTTCCAGGCTGCTCGGTCCTTCTTGCCTTTTTGTTTTAAAAATGAAGGACTATGAAACAGCAAAAAGATAATGTTTCTTAACATATTATAAGGCAAAGAAATCAGATGAATTTTTCATCTACTAATTTGGTATTTTTTAAAACCTGTATAGTTCTACCAAATATTAATATGTAATTTAACTTCTGTTACTCTTATAGAATTATAGTAACAAATCACCAGAAAGACTGCACACTTCCTTCCATGTTTTAGCAGTTCTGTCAGATTTAAATATGACTTCTGTTTATCTAGCAGAAATCATGTTCTACTGTGGAACCACCTACCCTTGCAAAGCACACAACTGTTAAAATGTAAATTGCCCAACTATTTTTAGCTGTTGCTGAAAAAAAAATCCTGTCTTCGGGAATAATGATTTGAGGCATTGTGTTCATTTTGTTTATCAAGCAGCTATTCAGCCTCCAGTGGGTCCAAGTGCTTATGCAAGCAAAAGCTCTTAAGAATGCCTGCAGCTGCAATCCAACCTTCCAGGTAGGCTGCAGGTTCAGAGCACAGCTGCCCTAGGCTGCATAAACTCAGATCCATCTGGAAGTGAATTTCAAAGAGGATTTCAAATTTGAGTTTTCATGTATCATACAGAAGAGAAGGCGGGGAAGAACATAGGAAAGAAGGCAGGCAAACAACCAAAAAGATGATATCTCTACTTCAGCCTTAATAAAAAATAAAAAGCTCAGACTCATGCTGCTCCTTCTAGATTACTACTTGCCAAGCCGGATATTCCATTCAGTGTATACTTGGATGAGCTGTGACTCACCCAGCAGCACCTGCGCCCATGTGTTAAGTACTGCCAAATAAAAGGCCAACATCCATTTACACAACAAAGAGACGTACCCTACAAGGCATGCGGCCCCAATCCAAAAGCCCCACTCCCCATTTGTTCTCAGGAAAGGGAGAGGAAGAAAATCTCCCCTTCTCACACCAGGGATTTTTAAATTGTAGGTGGATTTATAATGTAGGTTCATTTACAAATACTTTTACTCTTTAAGAGAATAAAGTATATTTAACAGTACAAAACCCCTACAGCATCACATTATCATGGCCATTAATGATTGTTCTCCAAACCTTTCCAATCTTTTTATTCTCTTGAAGCTCTTTATTCTCAAAGGATACATTTTTGAGCAAAGAGGGATCAACAAACTAGTTTCTCGAAAGCTTTCCTGATGCTAGGCTGAAGTTAGGAAAGGCTTAATGAAGGCTTTAAAATCCACAAGAGATTCACAATGAACATCTGACTTGGTGATTTATGCATATTAATAACCTTAGTCCTACTGAGGCAAGCTGAGCCGAACATGTCCGTCGAATCCTAATGTCTTTAGCTCCACTGGGATTATTACAAATGTAAATGTCTAAGATTCTCAGCTATTAATCTCTGTCTGTCCTCCTGTTCAGCAACATAATGACTAATTAAACATCAAAAGACCTGTACAGGAGATCTTCTTTGACAGCTACCGGCCTAGTCCTCTTCCCAAGAGGGGAATTCAAATGACAGGGACAAGGAGTGAAAGCATATGAGTAAGCTACAAATCATTGCAGAGAAATCTAAAAACCTAACACTGAATTCAGATTTAACTCAATCAATGATTCTGTGAAGCAGAGAACAATTACTATGTGAAGTGTGCCTACTGACACCAATTGAATGTATCCCGACAGTCTGCAGATACTGAATACCTGAAATTAATTTGCTTACCACAAAGTCAAAAAAAAAAAAAAAAAAAGGTACTTACAGAAGAAGGCAAACCAGGAGGTACCTTTCTGACTTTCTTTGCTTGCAAAGGATCTGTACATGGGAAATAGTATATTTCATCAGTATTTATTTTAGAAAAGTTCAGACTTCATATGAGCAGGAAAGAATTCTCCCTCCTAGTACCTTCCTCGTTTTCCAGGATTTAGGAATAAGCAAGGGAATAGAGGGACAGGAGCTCCATTCTTCCTAAGCAGTTCTAGTGTAAAACAAGTACTCCTAATGAAGTGATGTACTCTGAAATACATATCCCGTAAGTCTGGGAAGATGACAGCAAACAAAGTAAAACAAGAGGAAAATAACAAACCAATAAGTATGTTTGAGAAAAGGGAATAATCTTTCTTAAGTACCTATTATGTATAAGGCTCCATACTAGGCACTTTACATCATTTATCTCAGCTTCATCTGCAGATGGGCGTTTGGTGCAACAGGTCAGTTTAATAATATGACTCCTTAAGAGAGACACAAATCTAATGTTCATATCACACTGAGAATTAGGTTTAAAAGCATATTAAATAGACTAAAAGCTAATGCTATGCTACAAATTATGTTAAAAATTTGAACTATTTAATAACTGAAAAGTTAAGGTTATACTAATATCTGAGATACGTTACATAAACTATTAAACACAAGCATTGTCATATATGATATCATCCTGTAAGTATTCTATAAGAATACTTCCTGAAACAATATGTGGTTGAAATGGAAACTTCAGCACTAATTTCTATACAATTTATTCTTGGATGTTTGTATTTATTTCCAAGAAACAATTAAATTATATTTCTTTCTAAGATACAGATTATTTATTAAAGGATAACTTGAATATTTTCATATGCTTACCCAGCCTCACTTGGTACTATTTGTGAAATTTAAAATTTACTACTTGTTTTTTTTTTTGTAAAAAATGGGTATTAAATGCAGCCTTCCAATCATACACAAATAATGGATCAAATTCAGGATCTCTCAGATGGGTTTGCTATTAAGAAGAGAAAACACATAAGAAGGCTAACATTAATTACAATGCTTTTGAAAACTATAAAAGTTAGAACTGAAAAAATGGTATTTTCCTGGGTCATAAATAATACGACAGTAAAACATTCAACTGTCTAAGAAAGAATGAAATTCATTTAAATTAGGGCTGGTATTCTTTATAGTAAATATACCAGGAGGCTGCAAAGCTAAAAAAGCAACTTCATAAGTAATATGTAGAAAAATTATATACAATAAAGAGAGAAAAAAACACTCATTAGCATCTGGTTCCTACCAAGAGGCAGCCTATATTTTCTTAAAATAAAAGTGCCAAAGATAAACAACATTGGCATACTCTTTATTTATAAAACTTACCAGCAAAATTTTTGTTCTTTGGGAGGCTTTTTCTAAAACCTAACTCTTCACAGCTAATACAATATCCCTTGAGCAAAACACAAAGTCCATATATATAGAGAGAGTCAATTGAACTGTTCCTATAAATCTGGAGCCCATCACTCTACTTTGGGATAACTAGTAGTAGAATACATTCCTCTTTAGGTCAGTTTTTTCCCTGCCCTGGGAATGGAAATTTTTTATATTTTTAATCTAATCATTAGTTGCCGTTATACAATTACATACATAAATGTTGGATTCAAAATCATGAATTTAGAATACAGACTTCACTTTTGGGAGGTTTCAAAGTAAAACAGTTAAGTGAGTAAGCTGATTGGATTCAAATTTCAGCTCCATCATATAGCAGCTGTGTTAGCTTGGGCAAGTTGCTTAACTTCTTTGAACTTCAGTTATCTACAATAACTTCCTGGACCTGTTGCAATAAAGGGAATACAGAAAGATGCTCACGGCAGTACCTAACAGAAAGTGACACAATAAAATTTAGCCATTATTATTAGGTTTATATTAAAATTTGTGGCAAAACTATTATCAATTGTTAAGTTAGTGTTTTGCAGAATGTTGATTTTCTAAAGCATCTAAATATCTTGAAAAGATGCTAAAATTGGTATAGATTATCTTTGAAATACTTCCAGAGATTTTATGAGTAACTGCAATACCAAGAGAGAGTATCTAAGACTGAAAAATAACAATGAAGAGTGGAATGAATAATAATTTACTAGATGGTATTTACACAGGAGATGAGTGGGCCTCCTTAAATACCAAGCTTTGGCTAAGCTGCTTACTTTCCTGCATATTGGTTCCTCATTTGTAACATGTGAAGTGCAAGTCTCTCAGTCCGCCTCTTTGACCCCATGGACTATACAGTCCCTGGAACTCTCCAGGCCAGAATACTGGAGTGGGTAGCCTTTCCCTTCTTCAGGGGATCTTCCCAACCTAGGGATTGAATCCAGATGTCTGCATTGCAGGCGGATTCTTTACCAGCTTAGCCACAAAGGAAGCCCACGTAACATGAGGTTAATATTATAACTTACTAGAATTTTTATATAGTATGTATAACACTGTACCTGGCATAAAAGAGAGAATCCATAGTATCTAATATTATAATCAAAATAAAAATGAATACACAAGCCTTAATTTCTGGGAAGCTTGAGTTTTTATGAAATCAACTCCCTCCCCTCACCCTCAATATCCAGTAGCTCATTTCCTCCCTGAAATTTTAGTAGCAGTATACTAGCCTATATTACTGCTTTTTGTCACAGTGTGTGCTCACACAGCATTCTAACAAGATGTTTCTCTAGAGTGACACTGACACCTCTAGATCAAAAGCATGTTTTCACCCTGACTAAGTGATCTTCTGGGAAACAAAAGTGGAGATGGAGAAAAGACACTATATCTTCAGTTCCGTTCAGTCGCTCAGTCGTGCCTGACTCTTTGCGACCCCATGAATCACAGCACACCAGGCCTCCCTGTCCATCACCAACTCCCGGAGTGCACTCAGACTCACGTCCATCGAGTCCGTGATGCCATCCAGCCATCTCATCCTCGGTCGTCCCCTTCTCCTCCTGCCCCCAATCCCTCCCAGCATCAGGGTCTTTTCCAATGAGTCAACTCTTCGCATAAGGTGCCCAAAGTACTGGAGCTTCAGTTTTAGCATCATTCCTTCCAAAGAAATCCCAGGGTTGATCTCCTTCAGAATGGACTGGTTGGATCTCCTTGCAGTCCAAGGGACTCTCAAGAGTCTTCTCCAACACCACAGTTCAAAAGCATCAATTCTTCTGTGCTCAGCCTTCTTCACAGTCCAACTCTCACATCCATACATGACCACAGGAAAAACCATAGCCTTGACTAGACGGACCTTAGTCGGCAAAGTAATGTCTCTGCTTTTGAATATACTATCTAGGTTGGTCATAACTTTTCTTCCAAAGAGTAAGCGCCTTTTAATTTCATGGCTGCAGTCACCATCTGCAGTGATTTTGGAGACCAGAAAAATAAAGTCTGACACTGTTTCTACTGTTTCCCCATCTATTTCCCATGAAGTGATGGGACCAGATGCCATGATCTTTGTTTTCTGAATGTTAAGCTTTAAGCCAACTTTTTCACTCTCCTCTTTCACTTTCAACAAGAGGCTTTTTAGCTCCTCTTCACTTTCTTCCATAAGGGTGGTGTCATCTGCATATACTAACACATATATATGGAATTTAGAAAGACGGTAACGATAACCCTGTATGCGAGAGAGCAAAAGAGACACAAATGTATAGAACAATCTTTTGGACTCTGTGGGAGAGGGAGAAGGTGGGATGATTCTGGAGAATGGCATTAAAACATGTGTAATATCATATAAGAAACGAATCGCCAGTCTAGGTTCGATGCAGAATACAGGATGCTTGGGGCTGGTACACTGGGATAACCCAGAGAGATGATATGGGGAGGGAGGTGGGAGGGGGGTTCAGGATTGGGAACACATGTACACTCATGGCGGACTCATGTTGATGTATGGCAAAACCAATACAGTATTGTAAAGTAAAATAAAGTAAAATAAAAATAAATAAATAAAACAACACATATGTATGCTCTCTCAATTCTGGAGGTCAGAAGGCCAAAGTCAGAGTTGACAAGTCCAAGCCCTCTATAAAGGCTCTAGGGGTAAATCTGGTCTATGCCTTCCTCTTAGTTTCCGGTGTTGCTGGCTATCCTTACGGTCCATTGACATTGCAGCTGCATTGTTCTCACCTCAGAGTCTATCATCGCATGCTATCCTCCCTGCCTGCCAGTCTGCCTTCTCTTCTGATGCGCACGCCGGTCACATGGGACTAGGAGTCACCCTAGTCAGGTATGACCGCATCTTATTTTGAGTGTATCTGCAGAGACCTTATTTCCAAGTAAAGTCACATTTACCAATATTAAAAGTTAGAATTTCCACACATCTTCTGGAGGGGATACAATTCACCCACAACTGTGATTTAATGGAAAATGCAAGTACATGAGCAAGTTCATACTTCACAGAAAGAAAGGAAGGAGGAAAGAAAAGAAGAAAGGAAAAAACTGAATTTTTTCATAAGATATCCATGATAAGAAAGTATCATAATTTATGTATCTAAGTATCATATCAGGAGGAGAAAAAGCCATTTTAACTTGGTTTTCTGAATTTATGTCCTGCAGAGTCATTATGCAATTTGTAGTCCTTTATACAACTGAGGACACATGAACAGCTCTTTTCCTCTTAGTTAATTTCTTCTTTTGCCTACTAGCTTGCTTATTAAAAAAAAAAAAATTACCTGAGAGTGAAAGCTTTGCATTACATACTCAGTATTTTAGGTTAAGGTCTTGTTTTAAGGGGACAAAAATTACTTCTAAATTTAACAGGGGCTTCCCTGGAAGCTCAGTTGGTAAAGAATCCATCTGCAATGCAGGAGACCCCAGTTTAATTCCTGAGTCAGGAAGAACCCTGGAAAGGGGATAAGCTAGCCACTCCAGTATTCTTGGGCTTCCCTGGTGGCTCAGCTGGTAAAAAATCCACCTGCAATGTGGGAGACCTGGGTTCGATCCCTGGGTTGGGAAGATCCCCTGGAGAAGGGAAAGGCTACCCACTCCAGTATTCTGGCCTGGAGAATTCCATGGATTGTATAGTCTATGGGGTCACAAAGAGTTGGACATGACTGAGCGACTTTCACACACACACACACACACACACACACACGCTTAACAGGGGAATCACTAATGATAGGGCCATATGCCTCTAATTGTCCTTCTCTCCTTCTGGGGCTGAAAGAAAGCCCCCACATGTCTTGTGCCTTTACCTCCACACTCAAGAGAAATAGAAGGAAGGAAGGGAGGGAAGGAGAGAAAAGCCAACCCCGACTCTCAGCTCCCAGTCCTGCAAAGGAGGAACAAATGTGTCGGCTTGAAGACAGGAACCCTGAGCTCTCCGTCTGGCTCTGAAACCACACCAGACCATCACAAGCTGTCCATTACCTCACCAATTAAATACAAAGTGCCTAGGATGAATAATCTCTAAAATCCCTCTCAGCGGGGCATTCGTACTATCCTGGGTGTCCACTCACTGGATTAGGTCCGTGGAGAGGAGAGTGTTTCTTCTGCTCACCATCCAGTTGAGAAATCATGAATTGGTTCTTCAAAGAGCTTGAGAGCTTCCAATACTAAGAGGGAGGGAGAAAAACCCTATGGAAACCAGTCATTCTAAAACAAAAACAGCAAGGGACCTGGCCTGCCACAGGGCAAATGCCACTGAGATGACTCTGAACTACAAAGTGCCTAGGATGAATAATCTCTAAAATCCCTCTCAGCGGGGCATTCGTACTATCCTGGGTGTCCACTCACTGGATTAGGTCCGTGGAGAGGAGAGTGTTTCTTCTGCTCACCATCCAGTTGAGAAATCATGAATTGGTTCTTCAAAGAGCTTGAGAGCTTCCAATACTAAGAGGGAGGGAGAAAAACCCTATGGAAACCAGTCATTCTAAAACAAAAACAGCAAGGGACCTGGCCTGCCACAGGGCAAATGCCACTGAGATGACTCTGAACGTGAATCTGAGCAAGGGTCACATTACAGTCTTTTCCCTCCTTCCTAGGAGTCAAAACAACAGGAAGATGTTTCCTATAATGTTTAAGACATATATATATATATATATATATATATACACACACACACACACACACACACACACACACACACACACTTAATAATAAATAAGTAGTGGAATATTTTCTCCTCCAAAATCATCTGGACTCAGTAAATCCAGTATTCTTTAACACATACATTGTCTGACGCAGGGTACTATAGTGGAAAGACTCAAACAGACTCAAACAGTTAAATCCTATCACTGCCCTTCAGGCCCTCAGTCAACTGAGCTAAATCACTCACCTTGGTTAAGCGTGTTTCCTCTTCTGTTAAAACAGGAGTTCTTGAAAGGATACCATGGAAGATTTATAGAAAGTTTGTGGGACACAGTATTTAGGAAATGCTTGTTTTTCTGACTAAAATAAGAAATATATGGCCTCTCCATAGCTTGCCCAATCTAAGGGAGCCACAGTCTGGTTGATGCTCTGCAGCACCCTCTGGTATCAGCTCCCTTTATGACAGAGCATCTGCAAAAGGTCAGCCGAACCTGCTGTGAGGTGTATTTTCAGTTGTTCATCTGTGTACTTGCCCAGTGCTCCCACTGAAATCCCATCGAGTCTACAATCTCCAGAGTTATAAACTCCTCAAAGGACTGTATCCATTTACAGCCATTTGAACAGCCTCTAAAATGATAAGAGGCACAGAGTACACATTAACCCAGTGGCTAGTGGAGAAGCCCACGGGAACACACATTCTCCCAGTCACTACACAGCTGGAATTTATCAATGGCTCCATTTTCTCCAGTGCAGAGGAGATGGCCTCTTCTGTGATCTTGTCAACTAAATGATATGTTCCTCAGGAATAGGGAGCATACTTTTGTTTTCTTTCTGCCCAGCCTTTCAGAGAGCATTTCCTCTAATCGATGCTATGTAGGTGTTTAGTTGGCCAACTCTTGTCAGGTTGTGTTTATTTAGATGAACTTTATGTTTGAAATGATAAATGCTCATTTCCTATTTTCAAAAAGCATCTATGAACTTTTAAAAATCACTTCACATGCAAGTATTAAATAGGTCTCAAAACGTTTGGTTCTGTGCTTCTATTTAGGTTCTCAAAAGGCAAACTATGGAAGAGTGTAAAAGCATTCTACCTTTATAACATTTAAATCACTTAACTTACAAAGAAAAAAATAAAGGTACAAAATTATTGTGTTGTGGCAATAGTGGGACTAATAGCCCACCAAAATACCAATCCACAGAAACTGTAATATGTTGTTACCTTATTGGCAAAAGGATCTTTGTGGATGTGACCAATGATCTTGAGATGCAGAGGGCATTCTGGATTATTCAGGTCATCTCAAGAAAATCACAAGTGTCCTCAGAAGAGAAGGAGCAAGGGAGGAAGTCAGAACCAGAAAGAGACATGAAGGCAGAAAAGGAAGTTGAATGATGTCACTGCTGGAGGGCAGAGGGAGTGATGTCATGCCAGGAGCCACAGAACGTGGGCAGCCTCTGCTGCTGTTGCTGCTGCTAAGTCGCTTCAGTCGTGTCCAACTCTGTGCGACCCCATAGACAGCAGCCTATGAGGCTTTCCCGTCCCTAGGATTCTCCAGGCAAGAACACCAGAGTGGTTTGCCATTTCCTTCTCCAATGCATGAAAGTGAAATGTGCAAGTGAAGACGCTCAGTCGTGTCAGACTCTTAGCGACCTCATAGACTGCAGCCGGCCAGGCTCCTCCGTCTGTGGGATTTTCCAGGCAAGAGTACTAGAGTGGGTTGCCATTGCCTTCTCCTAAGGAGCTGGAAACAAGGAACAGCCTCTCTGCAATCTCCAGAAGAAATTCCATCCTGTTGACATTGTGATTTTAGTCCCTGAGACCCACTTTGTGCTTGTGGCCTCCGAAACTGTAAGATCACTTTATGCTGTTTTCAGTCCTAGGGTTTGTGGTAATTTGTCAGATCAAGAAGAAAAACAAGACAAATACATATAATATACTAATCACTGGGGTGGGGGGGTTGTTTCCAAAATTAAGAGGTGTTACTTGAGAACAAACTAGAAAGATTAATGGATTAATTGTATTTACATTTTTTGAGTATTAGCAGAAAATAATCTTATCCATAGGCCTTGGGTAACTCATAGGAAGTGAGAAGGCTTAAGAACCAGTGCAGATTACAGATTATAAGCAGGTATCAAGCAAGGGGAGTTCAGTCCTGGGGAGTACAGCCACGGCCATGCCCCAGAGGGTCCAGGGTCCAGGCAAGACACTGCCAGTGTAGCACCCCCTCTACGGTCACCATGGGGTGAGTGATTTAATAGCTACCTTTAAGTCTGTATCATTCCTTTAGAGATAGGTACTAAGTCGAGGTTGTACACATAAGCCTGGGTTTTAGGAGATGAAGAGAGGAATGTTTGTTCTTTTACGTTTCTCTCAGGATCTGTGGAGTTCTGCTTCCCACTAACATCTATGGTATGGGATTCCAGCTAAAGAGGAAGGGTACTCAGGTGCTGGTAGTATAGAAAGTGACAAATGGCTGTCAGAGAGTCTGATAACCTGAATTATCTAGCACAGTACTTAATTAAGAAATTTAAAATTCTATTGTGAAAACCCATTTGTCTGTAGTAAGGAAAAACAGAGGCAGGTGAGTCAAAAACTTTTGAATGAAATTCAAGTATCTAAATTAGAGAATATTTGAAAATCGTGTTCCATGTATTACTAATCCACCTCTTCCATCCCTCCCTTCCTCTTTATTTCCTCCCTTTCTTCCTTTCTTTCTTCCTCCCTCCTTCTGGACACATCAGTTGAAAGTCCAATGAGCTACTCTCTGGAAATAAGGCTTTCTAGAGATGCACAATCTGAGAGGATCTAGTGAGAGTGGGTACAGAATGTCTGTAGCAGGGATGTCTGTACAGCACTCTCTCTTTCCCTCCCTCTACCCCTCCATGCTTCCCTTCCTCCCTCCCTCCTTCTCTCTTTTGTTTTATAGTCCATGCAGTCTCCCACCATGAGGCAGAAACAGAATAATCTTATGAGGCAGAATGAACAGCTAATCTAAACAGCAGGGCATGAAGGGAAGGAAGCAAGACCCCATCAGCACGTGGAGGCAAGGACAGGAGAGCACAGCTGAGATAGAACTGGGGTCAGGCTCTCCCCACATTCTGTCCTCAGATAAAAAGATGGTGTAATGACACTTGATGATGACAGCTTTCTCTTTTTTTATTTTAAATGGACTTTTGTGGGGAGTTTTCCCTTCAGTATTATTGAGATATAATTCACATGCATTGTTTAGGCTTGCAGTGTACAGCATAATGACCTGACTTACATATATCGTGAAAGTCTTATCACAAATTTAGTGAATGTCCATCATTTCATTTAGATAAAAATTTAAAAAAACAGAAAAAAGTTTTTCTTGTGATGAGAACTCCTACATCTTCTCTTTAACTTTCATGTATAGCATTCAGCATGTTAGCTATATTTAGATTACAGCTTTCTTAAGTCATACGGCTCCAATTTGGACCAGTATCCTTTTGCACCTGGCAAAGTCTCCCATCCTGGGATCTCCCTTCAGTATCTTTCTCAGAATATTCCTGTGCTGAATTTCTTACTTCCTGTATTCTGTGTCACTTACTCTTCCTTTGTTGGAACAAGTTCTCCAAGAACTTCTTTTGAAAGCATGTATAGTGTATGAAAGAGTTTTCTGAGATTGTGAATGTCTTGAAAATGTCATCATTAATGACATTTTACTTACTGACAGTTTGGCTAGGTATGGAATTAAAGGTTAGAAATTATTTTCTTTCAGAAACCTGAAAGCATTGTGTCACTGCCCTGTGCTTCTGCTGTCTCCATTGCAATGTGCACAGCCGTTCTAATTCTTGTTTCCTAATTTTATTTCTTCTTTTCTCTGGACACTTGCAGAGACCCTAGGCACAGGATCCTAAGAACCTTGTACTCTATCTTCATTCCTTCTTCTGATTTCTACATAGGCTATTTCAATCTAGCAACATGTTTTTTGGTTCTGAAAGTTTGTCTTGAGTATTTATGTCATCCTGATCTTTCTGCTGTTGCTTCTGGAATAGCTATTTTTGAATGTTGGCCTTCCTTTCTCTCCTGGTTTCTCTTTGTGCTTTTCTTTCTGGAAGACTCCTTGAATCTGTATTCCAAACTCTGGTGAGATTGTTTACTTTTTAAAACTTTTACTGTCATATTTCTAAGAGCTTATTTTTGCTCTGTGAATGTTCTTCATTAATAGTACCTTGTTCTTATTTCATGGCTGCAATAGTCTTGTCTCTCTCTAAATATATTAATGATACCTTTTTTTCTCTGCATAAGCCCTATTCCCCTCACCCACCCCAGGTTGATATTTTTCTGTTTATTTGCTCTCAAATTTACATGTTAGAGCCTTTCCATAAAAATCCAGTGACCCTTCAATTGTTCAGAGGAGCTAAAATCCTGATTGAAAGGATAATCCGAGTAACGGGAGCAACTTGCCAACTTTGAACTTTACTGTAGGGTGAAGAGGACAGGGCCTATTTCTTAGAAAGGAATCTTTCCTCTTAGCTGACCAGTATTACAGGGAAAAGTCTTTCAGTCGCTGAAAGATAAAGGCATCAATGTCCTGAAAGCTGAGTGCATATTATCAGTTTTTAGCACTGAGCACTCAGATAGTGTCACTTAACTCCTGCTTTTTGAATAGTACCAACACAGTCAACAGTGCCCGGCCAAGCCCCTAATCTAGCATCCGTCCCTTTCACTCCAGAATATATATCTCCAAACTTTGGTCACAGTAGTAGTGGCACAGCAAGGGAGAATATTTAAGAATAGAACTGCTTCTCAAACTACTTCCCCCTGCCCACCTTCCCTTTTAAACCCTATGCTTCCACCAACTTTGGGAGAAATCTGCAGTGTAAATCTAGATTACTCTCAGCTTTCCCCTACTACTGGCTTCAGATTCAGCTTTCTTAGGCTGTTAGCTCATTTCCAGACTTTCTATCTGTTCTCCAGTTTCATAACGTTGTTGCTGCTGTCTTCTGTCTTTGCGGGTTTGTACCTTTAAAAGAAATATCCATTTGACTCTAGTTTCAATGGATTTAGAGAGAAGAAAAATGATATACCATCTCACCCCAGAAAACATTCAATATTTCTGATTCTTAACCCAGTTATCTTCAATCTTTAAACCTTCCTTACTTCCTCAGCCCATGTTCATGACTGTAAGAGGGATGATTAAATCAGGTTGGTTTCAGAGCTACAGTTTTAAGGCAGGAGTAGACTATACAACACATTCCTGCAAGGGCTGACACATTTTATCCTTAAACTTCAGCACACTTGATGGTCAACAACTACTGGCCACATGCATCTTTTTCTTCTGTGAGATTTAGCTTGCTAATATGTAAAACAGCATATATGGTGTGAACACCAGGCTCCCTTTGCTTGGAGCCTCAATAGGTATCTATGTATTAGCAGTAAGCAATAGATCAGAGGTGTAGGACAGAGCAGGGAACAAAGCCCTCCTTCCCACAGAAGGCTTCCAGGCTCAAGCAGCCCTGAATGAGAGCTTATAAAAAACTAACATCTCTAAATCAAGTTTGGAGTTTTGATTACTACATGGGAATTCTCATCTGAATATACTACATTTGCAGTAGTATAAGAACCCCTACCCTTCTCACTCAAGGTAGGGGTTCTTATAATACTTGGAGTCATGGTCTCATTAGGTCTATAGATAAAAACCCCTATTTCTATCTCAGATGGGAAAAAAAATTACATGTTTTTGGTCAGTGCCCACCAGAATGTAATCTGCTTGAGAATCTGTCTTACCCACTACACTTCCCTAGTGTCTAGAATCATATCCAGGACATGGTCAAGCTCAATAAACACAAGTGAATTAGTGAGGGAACAGTCAGGAGAGAGATCACCAAGGGCCTGAGAGATCATGCTAAAAAGTTTTGGGGTTTTATCTGAGACAAAATATCTATTTCTGGAATAACCAATCAAGAAGAGATGATATTTGTGGGAAATTAAAGGACATGGAACATTGAATGTTGGCCTTCCTTTCTCTCCTGGTTTCTCTTTGTGCTTTTCTTTCTGGAAGACTCCTTGAATCTGTATTCCAAACTATGGTGAGATTGTTTACTTTTTAAAACTTTTACTGTCATATTTCTAAGAGCTTATTTTTGCTCTATGAATGTTCTTCATTAATAGTACCTTGTTCTTATTTCATGGCTGCAATAGTCTTGTCTCTCTCTAAATATATTAAATATATTTTTCTCTGCATAAGCTCTATTCCCCTCACCCACCCCAGGTTGAGATCATGCTAAAAAGTTTTGGGGTTTTATCTGAGACAAAATATCTATTTCTGGAATAACCAATCAAGAATAGATGATATTTGTGGGAAATTAAAGGACATGGAACATCAGACTGGTTCCAAATAGGAAAAGGAGTACGGTAAGGCTGTATATTGTCACCCTGCATATTTAACTTATATGCAGAGTACATCATGAGAAATGCTGGACTGGAAGAAGCACAAGCTGGAATCAAGATTGCTGGGAGAAATATCAATAACCTCAGATATGCATATGACAAACACCCTTATGGCAGAAAGTGAAGAGGAACTAAAAAGCCTCTTGATGAAAGTGAAAGAGGAGAGTGAAAAAGTTGGCTGAAAGCTCAACATTCAGAAAACAAAGATCATGGCATCTGGTCCCATCACTTCATGGGAAATAGATGGGGAAACAGTAGAAACAGTGTCAGACTTTATTTTTTTGAGCTCCAAAATCACTGCAGATGGTGACTGCAGCCATGAAATTAAAAGACGCTTACTCCTTGAAGGGAAGTTATGAGCAACCTAGATAGCATATTAAAAAGCAGAGACATTACTTTGCCAACAAAGGTCCGTCTAGTCAAGGCTATGGTTTTTCCAGTGGTCATGTATGGATGTGAGAGTTGGACTGTGAAGAAAGCTGAGCACCGAAGAACTGATGCTTTTGAACTGTGGTGCTGGAGAAAACTCTTGCATGTCCCTTGGACTGAAAGGAGATACAACCAGTCCTTCCTAAAGGAACCAGTCCTGGGTGTTCATTGGAAGAACTAGTGCTGAGGCTGAAACTCCAATACTTTGGCCACCTCGTGCAAAGAGCTGACTCACTGGAAAAGACCCTGACGCTGGGAGGGATTGAGGGCAGGAGGAGAAGGGGACAACAGAGGATAAGATGGCTGGATGGCATCACTGACTCAATGCACATGAGTTTGGGTGAACTCTGGGAGTTGGTGATTGACAGGGAGGCCTGGCATGCTGCAATTCATGGGGTCACAAAGAGTCGGACACGACTGAGCAACTGAACTGAACTGAACTGAAAGAACATTAATTTTACACCTAATACCACACTAGAACTACTCATAAGACTCTCTGTGGAGAGATTTTTATCCAGCTCCTGAGTTGTATCCTGCACAGCAATGGGATGATGTGCCAGAAAACTGTGGTTGAAAAGTTTTTAGAAAGCAAAAATCCTAAGAACAGCATGGGTCGATGCACATGACTTTGGGTGAACTCTGGGAGTTGGTGATTGACAGGGAGGCCTGGCATGCTGCAATTCATGGGGTCACAAAGAGTTGGACACGACTGAGCGACTGAACTGAACTGAACTGAAAGAACATTAATTTTACACCTAATACCACACTGGAACTACTCATAAGACTCTCTGTGGAGAGATTTTTATCTAGCTCCTGAGTTGTATCCTGCACAGCAATGGGATGATGTGCCAGAAAACTGGTTGAAAAGTTTTTAGAAAGCAAAAATCCTAAGAACAGCATGGGACTCTACAAAAATATATTTCTAATGCCACAGAACATGGTTTATGCACTGCCAGCCTGCAAGGTCAAAAGTTAAAGGGTCTTACAACTAAATTTCCACTCTCTGAAAATTCCAGTAGTCATGTATGGATGTAAGAGTTGGACTGTAAAGAAGGCTGAGCACCGAAGAATTGATGCTTTTGAACTGTGGTGTTGGAGAAGACTCTTGAGAGTCCCTTGGAGTGCAAGGAGATCCAACCAGTCCATTCTGAAGATCAACCCTGGGATTTCTTTGGAAGGAATGATGCTAAAGCTGAAGCTCCAGTACTTTGGCCACCTCATGCGAAGAGTTGACTCACTGGAAAAGACTCTGATGCTGGGAGGGATTGGGGGCAGGAGGAGAAGGGGATGACAGAGGATGAGATGGCTGGATGGTGTCACTGATTCCATGCGCATGGGTCTGGGTTAACTCCAGGAGTTGGTAATGGACAGGGATGCCTGGCATGCTGCGATTCATGGGGTCACAAAGAGTCGGACACGACTGAGTGACTGAATTGAACTGAAAATATTTAAGAAACATAAATTCACAAATAAACCTGACACACAGATGCAGAAAAAAAATTTTTAATGAGTAATTATTCCTAGAATTTTGCACTTGAAAATTTATCTTGCCCTACAATTTTGAGTTGAAGCATTTATGCCTATTTTCCATTTTCACTATGAAGACATATCTTAACATCTAGATCTGGATAGAAGAAATGTTATTTTTACTTTAAGGCTTGCAAAACAATATGCTTTGCTGGGATGTATTCTCATTTTGTGGTGTTTTGGGTATATCCACTGGAGATTCCTGTTGACAGGCTACATCCTATTATTAACATAAAGGTTAGCTTCCATGTAGTTAGAAGTCACCACCACTACATTTGCTGTCATTTAGATTCAAAATCTTGGTCAGAATTCTTGTATATTCTTAATCCTTTCATCTAATCAGCCCTTAATAACTGGAAATCCCATACTTGTAAGTACTCCATTCACAACTTTACATTCTAACTCCATGGGCTTCATTTTTCTTTGTGATTTCCTTCTCTTTTAATCCACTCTACACAATATCCTATCCTATATGATACATCAACTTTGTGTCCATCGAAACACCAAGAATATATGTGAGAGGTTAATGAACTTATGTCAAAATGAATCCTCTACAATGCCCCATCCCTCAGGTAACATGGTAAATTTCAGGAGTTGTCATGTACTTATGGTAGTATCCAGGGTCCTGAACAAGATAAATGCAATCAATGGTGTTTCAAATTTTTCTTTTTTAATTGACTGATAAAAGTGCCAGGTACTGTTCCAAGCCCTTTTCATACATTAACTCATTTAGTCTTCATAACAACTCTATGAGAAAGCTACTGTCATCACCCCTATTTTACCAATGAAGAAGCTGGGATACACAGAGGTTATGCCCCTTGCTCATAGTTACCTACTGGTAAGTACATGGGGCCAGGTTCAAACTAGGCAGGCTGGCTGCAGAGTTCATACTCATGGCCACTAAATATGCTGTCTCTTATTTATACTGCCCTTGTCCACTGTGTATGAGTGTCTCTGTGTATGTGTGCCTGCAAAAACTCTGCAAGTCCTGCCTTAAACAGTTAATTTTTGAAGGACTGTGTAAAGCAGAGGGGAAGAGCAACAAGCAGGGATAAAGCTCAGGGTATATGTCTAACTGAAGAAATATAAGAACAGTAAGGATATTGACCAGTTGGAAAGGGTGCTACGCAAAGATAGCAGGCGGCATCATCCTGGTTTGGGGTCAAGAGGGTAAATTCCTGAAAGAAGTGATGTTTACACTAAAGCAAAAGGGGACTTCCCTAGTGTTCCAGTGGCTAAGAATCTATGCTCCCAATGCAGAGAGCTCAGGTTCAATCCCTGGTCAGGGAACTAGATCTCACATGCTGCAACTAAGAGCTCACAAGTTGTAACTAAGACCTGGCTCAGCCAAAAAAATAAAAAAATAAAAAAAAACTAAAACAAAAGGATGAATAAAAGCTATCTGGGGGACAGAGGGCAGGCAGTGAGGTGGGGGCGGGGGGTTGGTCAGAGAAAGGAACTAACCCCTGAGATCATGAGGATGACCAGAGCACATCCTGAAAATTTTCTACGACAGCCTCACTATTCCTAACCATCACACTCCAAGCTGGTCAACTGGCTGAGATGACAAGGCTATGCCACAGCACTGCAGACCATGTTCATCCTCTTCTCACGCAGGCCAGAAAACAACAGTGTTTTATAAAAATACTAAAACAAAAGGATGAATAAAAGCTATCTGGGGGACAGAGGGCAGGCAGTGAGGTGGGGGGGGGGTGTTGGTCAGAGAAAGGAACTAACCCCTGAGATCATGAGGATGACCAGAGCACATCCTGAAAATTTTCTGCGACAGCCTCACTATTCCTAACCATCACACTCCAAGCTGGTCAACTGGCTGAGATGACAAGGCTATGCCACAGCACTGCAGACCACGTTCATCCTCTTCTCACGCAGGCCAGAAAACAACAGTGTTTTAAGGCACAGTTTCCTGAAGGCACATCCTAGAACTAAAACTGCTTCAGGGATGCCTGCAGCCATGCTGAAAGGGAACACCCAGAAGGCCCAAGTAAGCATGCTGTACTGAATTTACAATGCAGAAAACATTTGTAGTTCCTTGGACATTTGCATTGCTATAAAAATTATACTTTATGGGATAATTATTAATGGTTTGAAGAGACATAAACAGTACAAACGAAATATAGCTGATACTATGAAAATGTAAACCATGTAAATCAAAAGCATAAAACAATTATTCAATACTCAGAGGCCTACTTAATATATACATATGAAATTTCTTACACACATATGCAATAAAAGCCCATGAAAACCATCACTCTAAAGTCATTCACTATACAAATATGAAAATAAATCTTTATCTTTAACCTCAGTTTTATCTTCAGCAAGAGGGTTGTGTGGTTTGGCTTTATGCAAATCACAGTAAGTATTAAATAATCAAATGTCACATATGTCATATAAAGCAGCAAGTGGAAAAAAATAAATTATGAAAATGTATGAAGCTAAAAGTTAACAGTGAAAAATGTCTCCATATTCAATGTTCTTTTCCATGATGAAACTAAAATATTATCCAATGTATCAGGATACATAAAACAGTATAGCATAATTGTGATTTTAAAAGCTCTCAAAGGAAAACCTGAGCCAAGATGAGTTACTTGCACAGAACTATGCAAATGTATTGAATTAAGTCTAAGTTAAAAACATTAGATACTTTTGTTCTTACCAAAAATATTATTTAAACTTGTGAACACCTTCATGAAATCAAATGTTGGTAATAATCTTGATTTCCATTGCAAGGCAACAGAAAGAGCTTTTGTTTAAACAAGATTGCTAACTGGAACTTTAAGTCTCTAATTTGGATTTTGTTGCAAAAATATTTATCCAAGTTCAAATAGCTAAAGATGATGGCTTTGTCTATCAGAGGTACCACTGTAATCTAATCAGTTTGGGTAAGCTAGTGGTAAAACCCGGAAACAAAGAACAAGATGATACTTCTATATCAAAGGTACATTCTTATATAAATTGTAAGACAAATGTTGACACTTTGCTACATGGAACTGTTTTAATTCAACAAAAAGAATGTTCTTAGATTACTTAGTATAATAAGTAAGAACTATTATTTCTGTTTTTCTCAGCAAGCTACTTGACCTGGCCCTGTGAACCAAGGTAAATTCAAGTCTCTGTCTGGGAATTACTTGATTGGTTCAGGTCACTGAAAACCAAAACCTGAATACCAGGCCTCAATGAGCCAGCCTGGGGTCAGGTGTTGACGCCTTCAGCTCTTAAAGACATTTTGGTAGGGAAGTCTAGGAGGCAACATAGCTTCCAGCGAGCAGGACCCTCCAGGCTGTGTGCAAGAGTAAGTCATCAGTCACCTCAGACAAAAGACTCCGACTTGCCTGTCCCTTAACCACAATATCCCTTTAAAAGAGATGACTTTCCAAAACCACACAGAACATTTATTCACTGCTCATTATTTAAGAAAGAGAATGCAGGGAGAGTTAGGAAATTTGCATTATATTGGAGATTATGCTTCTAAACCATGGAGAGATTCAAGCATGCATACTTTCATTTGGCAAGATGTTAAATCATTCTAAGTACTAGTGTATTTTTTTTCAGTCAGTTCAGTTCAGTTGCTCAGTTGTGTCCAACTATTTGCGACCCCATGGACTCAGCATGCCAGGTCTCCCTGTCCATCACCAACTTCAAGAGTTTACTCAAACTTATATCCATTGAGTTGGTGATGCCATCCAAACATCTCATCCTCTGTCATCCCCTTCTTAAATTTGCATTATATTGGAGATTATGCTTCTAAACCATGGAGAGATTCAAGCATGCATACTTTCATTTGGCAAGATGTTAAATCATTCTAAGTACTAGTGTATTTTTTTTCAGTCAGTTCAGTTCAGTTGCTCAGTTGTGTCCAACTATTTGCGACCCCATGGACTCAGCATGCCAGGTCTCCCTGTCCATCACCAACTTCAAGAGTTTACTCAAACTTATATCCATTGAGTTGGTGATGCCATCCAAACATCTCATCCTCTGTCATCCCCTTCTCCTCCTGCCCTCAATCTTTCCCAGCATCAGGGTCTTTTCCAATGAGTCAGCTCTTCACATCAGGTGGCCAAAGTATTGGAGTTTCAGCGTCAACATCAGTCCTTCCAATCAGTGTTCAGGACTGATTTCCCATAGAATGGACTGGTTGGATCTCCTTGTAGTCCAAGGGACTCTCAAGAGTCTTCTCCAACACCACAGTTCAAAAGCATCAATTCTGCACTCAGCTTTCTTTATAGTCCAACTCTCATATCCATACATGGCCACTGGAAATACCACAGCCTTGACTAGATGGAGCTTTGTGGGCAAAGTAATGCCTCTACTTTTTTTTTTTAACACTATTATAATTTTAATGAAAAAGTTAAACCAGGGATCTCTAAATTTTGGAATCCTAGTATTAATTAACTACAAATAAGTATTAGCCCCTATCACCAGTGACTGAGATGGTTCTTTCTAATGAATTGACCATTACATTTCCAAGATCTGAAATGGCCAACAGACCATAGAAAGAAACTTCTTTAGTCTCCTGTTTGAAACCAACGGCTTCAGCAAACTGCTGGCCTTGATTCAGGGCCAATGTCTCTGCTTTTTAATATGCTGTCTAGGTTCGTCATAACTTTTCTCCCAAGGAGTAAGTGTCTTTTAATTTCATGGCTGCAGTCACCATCTGCAGTGATTTTGGAGCCCAGAAAAATAAAGTCTGACACTGTTTCTACTCTTTCTCCATCTATTTCCCATGAAGTGATGGGACCAGATGCCATGATCCTTGTTTTCTGAATGCTGAGCTTTAAGCCAACTTTTTCACTCTCCTCTTTCACTTTCATCAAGAGGCTCTTTAGTTCTTCTTCACTTTCTGCCATAAGGGTGTTTGTCATATGCATATCTGAGGTTATTGATATTTCTCCCGGCAATCTTGATTTCAGTTTGTGCCTCACCCAGCCCAGCGTTTCTCATGGTGTACTCTGCATATCAGTTAAATAAGCAGGGTGACAATATACAGCCTTCACCTATTTGAACCAGTCTGTTGTTCCATGTCCAATTCTAACTGTTGCTTCCTGACCTGCATATAGATTTCTCAAGAGGCAGGTCAAGTGGTCTGGTATTCCCATCTCTTTCAGAATTTTCCAAAGTTTATTGTAATCTACACAGTCAAAGGCTTTGGCATTAATGAGATGTAATTCACATACCATAATATTCGCCATTTCAAATACACAATTTAGTGGGTTTTAGTATATTCACAAAGTTGTACAATATTACCACAGTACAATTCCAGAACATTTTCATCATCCTCCAAAGAAACTATACCCATTAGTAGTCACTCTGTTTCTCCTTCACCAGCCCCTGGCAGTCACTTGCTGGTGTGTGCTTTTTAAGTGAAATGTGACAACTTTCCTGAACATTATGTTTTCAGTAGTGTGTTGCTTTATATGTTCTCATCGGAACTCTTAACACAGAATTCAAACCAGGAACTTTGTAAGTATTCTGAGATTTTAAAATATCCTCTTCTATACACAAACTTTTTCTCTTGCAAAAATATTTTCATTCTTTATACATAAAAAATAGATTTTTCTGTCTCCACTGGAATTTAAAACATTACTATTTTTCCTCTCAATTAAATTTTGTTCTTGTATAAAAAGTGAGACGAATCAATGCTCCAATATTTAAAAAGCATGAAGGACAAGAGTCTTTATTAACTGTGGCCATCATGCTCTCTTTCCCACTGCTATGAGCTGAGAGGATCCAAGTCTGAAAGGCCATGCTGCCTGCTTACAGAGGAGGAAAACGGATCTATNAGTTTTTTTTTTTTTTTTTTTTTTTTTGCCATCTGAGCCATCTACAGAGAAGTCACAATTTTGACAGACTTGGCTTTGATACAACACGGAGCTTTTCTTGGCCAGAAAAATCAGTAAAGCATGCCTTCCAAAGGCTAGCCTGTCACTGGGCCATGATAAGGATAGTGCTTTTGGAAGTATCCTCCAGAAAACCATGTCTTCACTCTGTAAACAAACAAGCAATAAGGCTGAACACTTCATCGTGGCTTAGACTTATGCCAGTATAGCACTTCACACAAAGTAGTCGAATTGAAGAGGAACTAACAAAGACAAGGGACATTTTTTAAATTCTTAATTTAGTGTCTAGTATATGCATGGGTTTTACAGTCCTGGGAGAGGAGTTCAAAGATGCTTTACTATTAATAAATCATAGTAAAAAAGCATTAAGTAACTCAATGCTTTTGCCCTCAAAGAGGGTACAATCAGGAGGCTCTCCTGAATAACCTGGGGGAGGAAAACAGATGCAACTTAGACTATAAGGACCATCAGGAAATATAGAGAAGATGCTCGGCTGTCCAATGAGGGTAAGCCACTGCCGTATTTTCAGTGCTGGTGGAGAGGTGGAACCAGGAAATTCTTCTGTTTGGCATTTTTTCAAGGATGGAAGAGTCTTTTGGAGCATGGAGATGGTGGGATGGTGATGGGAGGAAAGCTCTGTCAATAAAGGTATTTAGGAGGAAAGACCCAACAAACACTTGGGAAATGGTAAGTTCTGTTGAGGTTAGGATCCGCAGCTGGGGAATCTTGGTAGGTAAGGAGTATGTTGTGCTGGAGTTTAAAGGTTTTACCCCACACTCTGAGGCTTGTGCTTAATTAAGTAGACAGTGGGCAGCCATTTCATTATTCAGGCAAAAATTGTGAGATGATCAAATTATCGTCTTTTTCCCCTGACTGCTCCTTTCCTCTTGTCTGGGTTGGGCAAACTTACCCCATCTTGCATTTTTCATATGACATTGTAATAATTCATTTCTTATTTGAATTGTACCCACTACCTACCCTTCTTCTTCTGGCCCACCCCCTAGATTATAAGCCTCTTAAAAGAAGCATATCTACTCAGGTGCTCAGAGAAAAAAATAAATAATAATGAGTCATTCCTGACTCATCTGTTTCCCTCTCTAGCTAAAATCAAAGAGGGTTCCAATATGTTGGCCTCAGGCACCTGGAAGCGTGATGGCGCATGAACAGAACCACAGACATTGAAGCAGGAGTGTGAGGGGATGAGTGGCTGAGGTAGCAGTTGGCAGCCCCGCGCAGAGTAGAGCTAGAGATTCACCAAAGGGGAAGACTGGAAAATTAAGGAAAGGGAGTGGAAGGGGAGACCCCTGTGGTTCACCTTAAACAGAGAGGCAGAGTAAGAGGGCATCGGGCAGACACAGAGAAGGAATGGCAGAATTGTTGGAGAAGAAATGAGGGCACAGAGAAGAAGGAATTTCAGAAGAATGGGGTGGGGGGCCACGAGGGCCCGAGCTACGGGGTTCATAGAAGTTGGGGCTATATGAGAATTTGTATGAACATATTGTCGGCTCTGGAGACAGCAGAAAAGTTAGCAATTATGTATTTACTGTGCCTCGTATGGTTAAGCGGGGGTGGGGTGGCCTGTGTGCCAAGTTCAGCTGGTAGAGAGGTAATGAATAAGTAGATGATGAGAAAATAGGGGGCGAAGGTGCAGAAAGTGAAACGTGGCTGTGGTTGGAGCTTCTTAGAAGCTCCGGCTTCTTAGAAGGCTTTGTTCTATAGTGAGCCCTTGATGGGAAGTGACACATTCATTCTTAGCAGGCCTTCAGTCTAAGGCTCCCCCCATTTGGGGAGCATGAATACAATGCCATACTCTTTATCCTGTGTCATTCTGCCTCCCTGTGAAGGCCACATATAGAAAAGGTTTTAGTATTTTAAAAGAGGTCAGAGAGGCAGGCTCCACCTTGCTTGTCCCACAGACATAACACACAGGCACTTAATTTTTGGTCATCATAACGGCTGTTTGAAAGTTTCTCTTTCTGGTGCCATGGATATGTGCTGTGCTACCATGAGTGTGTGGAGGAACAGTTCAAGTTTTGGTAAATGAATCTTACTGAATGTTTACTGTGTCAAAGTTTTAGAGACTAAAGCTTAATTGTTGATCCTTCAGAGGTCTTTACTACTCTGTGGAATAAATATATATATGATGGTTTATAATGTGCTTACCTTCTTGCAAACGATTATGAGCTCTTTAGTTACTTAACATATAACATAGTTCCAAGATACAACATATAGAGAGACCAGAACAAAAGAAAGGCAAGAAAGGGCTCCTGACCTTAAGTTCCCTATACTCTACTGAAAAGAGATGAAGTTAACATACATAAAACAACCTGAGGATTAATGCAGACCAAATTTAATCTGTGCCAACTCAGTGGCCAACAACGGGAGCCACAGTGATACAGGATCAGAAAGGATGACAGTGTTTAGTGAAAAACAAAATCCTGGACTTGAACCCTAGAGAGTGGATACATAGTGACTCACTGAGGTACCAGGTGGATGTCAACTAAAAAATTAGTCACAACCTGAAAGCAGAGTTATTTTATTTGGTGATAATGTTAAGGACTCTGAGCCCAGGAGGCAGGAGAGGCAGTCAAACTACACACAAGTTGGCAACAAAGGGAGCAAGCATTCTGAACATAAAAGATTATTGTTAAGTAGTAAGGGAAAGGGCTTCCCAGGCGGCGCTAGTGGTAAAGAACACACCTGCCAAAAGAGATGAGGCTTTGACCCCTGGGTCTGGAAGATCCCCTGGAGGAGGGCATGGCAACCCACTCCAGTATACTTGCCTGGGGAATCCCCATGGACAGAGGAGCCTGGCGGGCTACAGTCGATAGGGTCACACAGAGTTAGGCACAACTGAAGCAGCTTACCACATAGCACGCACAGTAGTGTGTTAATTGCTCAGTCGTGTCCGACTCTTTGCGACCCTATGGGCTGTAGCCCGCCAGGCTCCTCTGCCCATGGGGATTCCCCGGGCAAGAATACCGGAGTGGGTTGCCATGCACTTCTCCAGGGGCTCTTCCCAATCCAGGGATCGAACCCAGGTCTCCAGCTTCGCGGGCATACTCTTTACCATTTGAGCTACCAGCTCACACAATAAGGAAAACCAAAAGTCAAGCTAAGGAATTTAGCATTCTTCTGTGTTTGGGCAGATGCAAGCCTCTGGGCGCACTGAATTCATTCCTTTCATATGCACCTCAGCTATCTGGGGCCAAATTCTGTTTTGTTTTGTTTTTTATTTCTCACACCTGCTCCACCACCCCACCCCACCCCCAGCTCTTTGCCAGTCACCATGGGGGTGGTGGCATGCTGGATCTCAGGCATTGTTCTTCCTTTCCAAAGCCCTCATTCACTTTTGGAAGCTTGAAATCACTGATGACTGTTCCATCCTTGTTTATTGATATGGCTGGAGCTATTCCATTTCACATGGGCGAAGACCTGGAGCTGAGCGTATGTGGCGGGTACAGGAAGGTACTTAGCTAGGTTGAAGTTAGCAGTTGAGTGGGGATGGACTTTTAAGAGGGCTTCCCTGGTGGCTCAGATGGTAAAGAATCTGCCTGCAGGAGACTCGGGTTCGATCCCTGGGTTCGGATGGTCCCTAGGAAAAGGGAATGGCAATCCACTCCAATATTCTTGTCTGGGAAATCCCACGGGCAGAGGAGCCTGGCAGGCAACAGTCCATGGGTTCAGCTGGACTTTTAAGAAGGCAGAGTTGCACACAGAGAATATGAAACTGTATCCTGGAGGGATGAAGTACATGCTGGCCCAGATGAAGGGTGGTGAGCTTGGTGCCTGGTGAAATGATGAAGTCCCAGGAAACATGCCTCCCTCAAAGACCTTGTAAAGCTCCCAGGAGACAAGAAATGGATATATACACATGTGGAAAGCAACTAGAGAGAATAATGACAGACTACCCATTAATGACTGGAAATAACCACCAGGTCTACAGGAAAATAACTTTCAGAATAGTGAGTTGCATGTTGTAAAAGCAAGTTGATGTGAGTGTTTACTTGATTACAGAAGGATTCAGAACGAATTAGATAAAAACAAGAAAGAGGGGCAGATCCACAAAGTAGAGTAAGCAGGTCCAAGAGCTGCCTCTGCTCGGGTTTTCCCCTTCTTCTCTGGAGGGCCTGGAAGCTTGAGAAGGTGGGCAGGAATGCGTCAGGAGGTGGGGCTTCTGTATTGATGGAGGATCTGAGGACACAAGAGACAAAAAGCTTTCCCTGGGGGTACATCCCCGTGCCCCCTTACCTCTGAAGAGGGCGTTCTGCTTTTCAAAGCACATTTCCTAACTTTTATTTGATCTTCCTGCTCCACTGAGACTTGCAGATAAGTGTTGCTCTCCCACTTGCCAGGCAAGGAAATCAAAACCCAGGGGATTGAAGTCTTTGTCCAAAGTCACTAAACCAGTTTTGCACAGAGAAAGTGCTAGGTTCCAGGTTTCCTGACTTTTCCCATCACCTCCGTTTTTCCCACACTATTTCCAGAGTCTTTGCAAGGTCAGTAGCACGACTCAGCTTTTGAGTTATCAAAAGAACCCTCAAGAGGCCTTGTCTGAGGGTTAAATATTGGAGTTCAGAATAAGGAACTGGCTAAGAAGCAATTTGATCTTTGCTACAATTTAAAAACATTTTCAGTGGAGTATGCTGCTGCTGCTGCTAAGTCGCTTCAGTCGTGTCTGACTCTGTGCGATCCCAGAGACGGCAGCCCACCAGGCTCCCCTGTCCCTGGATTCTCCAGGCAAGAACACTGGAGTGGGTTGCCATTTCCCTCTCCAATGCATGAAAGTGAAAAGTGAAAGTGAAGTCGCTCAGTCGTGTCCGACTCTTCGAGACCCCATGGACTGCAGCCCACCAGGCTCCTCTGTCCATGGGATTTTCCAGGCAAGAGTACTGGACTGGGGTGCCATTAGTTGCTTTATAATGTGTCATTTTCTGCTGTACAGCAAAGTGATTCACCCACATGTCCCATCTTTTTTTGTATTTCCTTGCCATTTAGGTCACCACAGAGCATTCAGTAGAGTTTTCTGTGCGATACTGTAGATTCTCATTGGGGGGGTGGTTTAGTCGCTAAGTTGTGTCCAACTCTTGCAATATCATGGACTGTAGCCTGCCAGGCTCCTCTGTCCATGAGATTCTCCAGGCAAGAATACTGGAGTGGGTTGCCATTTCCTTCTCCAGGGGATCTTCCCCACCTAGGAATCGAACCTTGGTCTCCTGCACTGCAGAAAGATTCTTTTTATACATAGTATCAGTAATGTATATGTGTCAATCCCAGTCTCCCAGTTCATCCCCCTCACCCCTTGGTATCCATAGATTTTATTCTTTACATCTGTGTCTCTATTTCTGCTTTGGAAATAAGTTCATCTATACCACTCTTGTAGATTCCACATATATGTGTTAATATTCAATGTTTGTTTTTCTCTTTCTGACTTATTTCACTCAGTTTGATGGTCTCTAGATCCATCCACATCTCTACAAATGACCCAGTTTCATTCCTTTTTATGGCTGAGTAATATTCCGTTGTATATATGTACCATACCTTCTTTATCCATCTCTGCTGATGGACATTTAGGGTGTTTACGTGTCCTAGCTGTTGTAAGTAATGCTGGAATGAACACTGGGGTGCACGTGTCTTTTTGAATTATTGTTTTCTCTGAGTTTATACCCAGTAGTGGGATTACTCAGTCATGTGGTAGCTCTATTTTTAGTTTTTAAAGGATTTCCATGCTCTTCTTACAATTTTTTTTTTTTTTGTCTCCCAGTTCATCCCCCTCACCCCTTGGTATCCATAGATTTTATTCTTTACATCTGTGTCTCTATTTCTGCTTTGGAAATAAGTTCATCTATACCACTCTTGTAGATTCCACATATATGTGTTAATATTCAATGTTTGTTTTTCTCTTTCTGACTTATTTCACTCAGTTTGATGGTCTCTAGATCCATCCACATCTCTACAAATGACCCAGTTTCATTCCTTTTTATGGCTGAGTAATATTCCGTTGTATATATGTACCATACCTTCTTTATCCATCTCTGCTGATGGACATTTAGGGTGTTTACGTGTCCTAGCTGTTGTAAGTAATGCTGGAATGAACACTGGGGTGCACGTGTCTTTTTGAATTATTGTTTTCTCTGAGTTTATACCCAGTAGTGGGATTACTCAGTCATGTGGTAGCTCTATTTTTAGTTTTTAAAGGATTTCCATGCTCTTCTTACAATTTTTTTTTTTTTAATTTGAAAAGATCTCTTTGGAGCCAGTTAGCCGGACCCGGGGTATGATACCAATTCTATGTGCAGAGCTTTCGTCTCCTCTGGTGAACAGAGACTCAGTGGAGGTTGGACGTTCTGAAAAATCACAAAGGAGATACAAAGGGAAAGCAAAAATGGTCTTATTTACTAAATCACAAAACACTAAACCTAATACTTAAAACTGTTAGTTTTTAAAGAAAAGTTTGAGGAATTTTACATACCTCAGTTCAGTTCAGTTCAGTTGCTCAGTCGTGTCTGACTCTTTGTGACCCTATGAACCGCAGCACGTCAGGCCTCCCTGCCCATCACCAACTCCCAGAGTTCACCCAAACTCGTGTCCATTGTGTCAGTGATGCCATCCAACCATCTCATCCTCTGTCGTCCCCTTCTCCTCCTGCCCCCAATCTTCCCCAGCATCAGGGTGTTTTCAAATGAGTTAGCTCTTCGCATCAGGTACCCAAAGTATTGGAGTTTCAGCTTCAACATCAGTCCCTCCAATGAACACCTAAGACTTATCTTTTTTAGGATGGACTGGTTAGATCTCCTTGCAGTCCAAGGGACTCTCAAGAGTCTTCTCCAATACCACAGTTCGAAAGCATCAATTCTTCAGCACTCAGCTTTCTTTATAGTCCAACTCTCACATCCATACATGACCACTGGAAAAGCATACCTACATACCTAGTAGTAAACAAAACTTGTATCTTGACAGTGACATAGGCTAAAAATAAAAACAGACCAGAGTAAGTCATTAAGGAAACTATGGGTTTGAGGTTATATCTAAAACATATGGTAAAGTGTTAGGAGACTTCATCCCCTTTTAACTGTCTACCAGGAATTGAGATTCCATAGTGAAAATCTATGGTTCTGAACCAGTTCATCATGTCTTATATTCCATGAAAGACCAGTAGGCCAAGGAAATTTCTCTTATAGGACACAATTCTTTGTGCTATTATAGGTTTTATTTTTTCTAATCATACAATTTAAAGGCATCAAGTGTCTAAAATGCATAAGACATAGTCCTGGGCAGTATTACAACTACAAATATGTAAGGGACATCTTGTCATCTTTCAATAGGAGTGACATAGTCCTAAAAGGCAATGGCGCCCCACTCCAGTACTCTTGCCTGGAAAATCCCATGGACAGAGGAGCCTGGTAGGCTGTAGTCCGTGGGGTCGCGAAGAGTCAGACACGACTGAGCAACTTCACTTTCACTTTTCCATGCATTGGAGAAGGAAATGGCAATGCACTCCAGTGTTCTTGCCTGGAGAATCCCAAGGACGGCGGAGCCTGGTGGGCTGCCGTCTATGGAACTGCACAGAGTCGGACACGACTAAAGCAACTTAACAGCAGCAGTGGCAGCAGCAGTCCTAAAAGTATTTCAGAATTTCTCCTAATTCAGCAACCAACCCCTTTAGTACTAGATATTATTTTTCTCTTTGAAGACGCAAGAACAACAGTAAAAACAGATTCTCTACCCATGGTGTAGATCAAAGGATTATTTGGAAAAACACATACTGTTTCTTTTACCACCTTAAAAAAAAAAAGTTAGTGAATAAAATTTGGAAAATGTAGAAAAAAAATTCATATAAGAGAAATAAAATCAACTACAATCCCACCAAATAGCCATTATGATAAGGTGAGTACACAGGTCCCGAGCTGATGGTGATGGTAGCTGCTCCCCTTGCAGCCTGCCTCCCTTTCTTTCCCAGGAAAGCCAGCCCAGGCTCCACTCCTCCACCATACCCTCTTTCTCCTCTCTTCCCCAGTGCCACTCCGACTGCCTGGTCTTTTCCGTTTTCTCCCAAGTGCCTTCCCAGCATTGACCACTCTACTGCCTTAACCTTTCATTCTGTGTTCTGTGTCATTGCCCAAACAGGGGAGTCCGTTTTTTTTTAAACAAATGCAGCGGCAGTTGGGCATAAAAGCCATCCCACTTTCCAGACTGTCCTATATACGATCTCCACAAGAGAGTTCAAGTTCCAGGACAGCAACTGGGAAGAGGGCCGGTTAATCACAACTGAAGACGGTTGCCAAAAGTTTTTCCCAAGAGTCTCCAGGTGTTCAGAGTATTCTCTCAAATCAGAATGTGACAAGAGGGGGATGCAATAAATTTTCCAAAGCTTGAGATCCACAATTCTACATGGAAGTGAAAAATGCAACCAGCCAGTGTCTGTTACAAATACTACCCCCACTTCTCACACACACACACACACACACACATACACACTATAGATACACTCATCCGTCAGCGTTGCTGTCACTCATACCAAGATCAAAGAGAGAGAGCTAGCTATTGATTATAGGTTTGTGACACAAAGGACTACCTGTACTTGCTTATTTTTCTTTCTCGTATACCTCTGGATATACCTAAGCCTACATCAACATATGTTCTTAGATGCATATTTGCATAGGGCATTAGGCAAAGGAGAAGAGAAAATCTTCCAGATTTCTTACATTTTCATGGATAGTACAAATAAAATTTTATTTTATTAAATAAAATGGCTGAAATAACTTTTTGTATTTACTTTTCAACCATTATTTTTCTAGCACCAATTGATATTAATTATAATAAAAGAAATTCTGTTCCTGTGGTCTGTCTTAGAGGGACGTAGCTTTTTCTGGGTGTTTTCTCCTGATACTGGTGAGGACACTGAGTAATGAATGGCTCGTTCAGGTGATTTCCCCAGAGTAGCATGTCAGCTCCACCTGCTTATGGAAGCCCCTCAAGCCCCAGAAAAACTTCATTCATGTAGCCCGAGCTTCCACCAAGCCAGGGTTGCACCTTCTTTATCCACAGCAATGCTTCTCTACTCCGTTTTTCATTTGGGGGATCCTTTTGGAAATAATCAGCCCAGAGCAAAGCTCCTTTGTTTCCATGCCCTACCCCACACCCCTTATAGCTCTAACTAAATTAATATATTAATTACTGAAATGGAAAAAGAAAAATGAAATAACTTTTCGTGGAGCATCCACAAAGGCAACCATAAGAAGATGAGTAATTGATGCCAGATGTAGAAATAACCATTTCTCTTGCATAAAGCCCAAAATTCTTTATTTGGCTTAACAGACCCTCCATTATCTCACCTTGTTTCCTGATCATTTTCATCTTTGTTTTGCTAAATCTCTACCTTATCCTACAGAAAATACCATAATTAGCCTGGATCTGAATCCCCAGTCACCCCATTGCCTCCTTCACATAGAACATCTCTTCTTCTCAATCTGGCTTCCAAATCTTACTTAATCCCATAGCCATTCTGGCATCTCCTGCTTCTCTGATATAAGCAATATCTTCACCTTCGTTTCAGTGCTTATTTATTTATGGTGTTGTATTGTTTATTTTAGGTAAGAATGTCTTGACTCACTCAGGTAAAATCTGAGTTGTACAGGACACAACTCACTAGCTTGAGAGTAAATCCAGCAACGTCTAAGGCAGCATACTAGAGCATTAAAATGCTAGGGAGCTAAAGTCTCTTGGATGTAGATTTGGATACTAAATTCCCACTTACTAGTAGCATGACCTTGGGCAACCGAGCCTCATGGATCCTCGTTTTCCTCATCTGAAAAACGAGGCTATTAAAACCTGCCTGGCAGAGTTTTATGAGAGCCAAAGGAAAGCAGAGTGTACAGGAGAGCACCCGCGCAGCCTACCACATGGTAATCAACAATGTTCGTTTCCTCTCACTTCCACTTTGGATAATATACTCAAGTGCAGAAAATACAACACAGCAGATTCCTACAGAAGTCTTCTTTGAACAGCAGGCTTTCTCTCCCAATTATGCTCATACTGGGGTGAAGTTAAATCTCCCCGTGAACACACATATGCGCATGGAAGGGCAGACATCTGCTGGACTGCAATTGTATTTGATGACAAAGATAAGATGTCAGGATTAGACAGTGATGGTGGATAAGTGACAAAATACACATTTCACCCAAAGATAACTGCAGGTTCACGGTTTTGGCGTCATCTGCAGGGCTTGGAAGTTCTCTTGAAAAGGGAAGCAGTTTCAACCCTGTGACATTTGGTCTGCTGCAGCCAGAGTCTGTGAGCACTAGTTGATGGCACCTGTCTCAGAGACCAGTTTATCTACTAACCCGTCATTAAAATGCAGTGATAAGAGGAATAGTGAAATTTGTGTTCATTTTCTATTGCTGCTATAAAGATTTATTACAGATTTAGAAGCTTGAGACAGTGAACGTTTATTATCACATGGTTTCTGTAGGTCAGAGGTCCAGGAAGCTCAGCTGCTTAAGGTCTCATGAGGCTGAAATCAAGGTGCAGGCAGGGCTGGAGATTGTGGACAAGGATGGAACTCCAGTCTCATTCAGGTTGAGTTCCCATTTAGTTCCTTGTGCTTTTTGCATCAAGGTATTGTTTTAGTTGCTAAGTCATGTCCGACTCTTGCAACCTTATGGACTGTGGCCCGCCAGCCTGCTCTGTCCATGAAATTCTCCAGGCAAGAATACTGGAGCAGGTTACCATTTCCTTCTCCTGGGGTCTTCCTGACCCAGGGGTCGAACCTGTATCTCCTGCATTGTTAGGTGGATTCTTTACCACTGAGCCACCAAGGTACCTGGTGGCTATCAGCTAGGGGCTAGTCTTTGCTCCTAGAGGCTACCCGCATTAGTTCTTCTTTTTTCCATGTGGCCTCTCCAGCAGAAGTCCAGTCTCTCTGCTTTTCCTTTTCCTGCATCTCTCTGATGCCTGGACACCCCTCACCCCCATGCTTCAGCTCCTGGTATTCTCTGCTGTTCCATGAACAGAGGTCTTGTGCTTCCAGACCTCCCAACTTTTACACATGCTCTGCTTTCCTTTCAAAACATTATTCATAGGGGATGATACTAACATTTGCCTCATGACTAATTACCTGTGTTCTTTGTAGATTTCCCCTTGTGATCTGGTAGATGGTCATGGATAATTTTAAAATAATTACCTCATGGATAACTTTAAAAATGCAGTTAAAAAGTCAATTATCAAGTCATACATTGCTAAGCTGGATGGTAAAGAACTCAGAAAAGGGACAGTTCCTTTGTAGACTGGAGTCGCACATGGGACACTTTATGGAGGAGGTGGTACCATACCTGGACCTTGAAGAATAGGTTGGATTTACATAAATAATGAGTAGAGATGAACAGCTTGGGGTTAATATGAATATATATACAATGTTCTTTGGAAAGCTATAGCATTTATTCATTCATTACATATATATTTTTTAAAACTCTTGGGAATATAAAAATGATCCAGAAAGATAGAGCTTCTGTGTTCATGAAGTTTACTAGCTGATATAGAAGAGAAAAAGAACAAATAAGATAATTAAATAACAAAATGTGATATATTTGGGGAGAAAAAAAGAATGTGACTAGTAGGGGCATGACCTGCTTGACTGGCTATCTGTGTGGAGGACTAGAGAAGTGGCCTTGTCCGAGAGCGTTGTGTTGAATGGTAGGTTTCAGTCGGGTTCTACCAGCAAGAGGGGACCACTGAGATCAAAGAAATGGCATGGTGATCACTGCGTCTTCCACAGAGTAGTTTTGCCATGATACTACTTACCTTGATTGTTTATGTAGTTCTGGGTCATCTTGTAATTCTGTGACATGTCTGAATGGCTTAATGAACCCTTTCTTCATGAGTAAGCAACAGTGGTTTTTCCTTTAATCCCCGTCTGAGCGATTGAGTTATAATGCTTGCTCTGAGCTCACCCTGAAAGCTAACCAACCACCAAATCTCAGTCTACAATTCAGGTGCAGCTCACATGCTAGGAGAAGGTAACTTGGAACATGTCGTAAGTCAAAATACTTCTCAGCCTTAATTTCTTTTCACAGTTCAGAATCTGTTTTATCCAATGTGGAAAGGAAAAGATCTCCCTTGCTTGGACTTCTTGCTGACATTTCTCTTTGGTAGGGGTCAGGAGTTGGGGGTCCTCCAATTGCTCCCTGGTCCTCATAGTACAGCTCTGTGGTGTGTTCATAAAATACCAGCCACTGAAATTCTAGTAATCACAAAAACATGTGCTTTCTCCTTATATCCACTAACATTCTTTCTCTCATTAAAAAATAGAAAGTTCAGAAATTGAATTAGAAAGCTAAACTTGATATCTTTAAATTCTTTTGGTTTCTAGAAAAAAAAAAAGCTACAGCTTTTCTGATTTCCCTTCAGTTAAATATTACTCCTGAATGGGGAAAATTGTACAAAAAGTCTGAAGAGTTGAGACTGACATGAGGAGAGGGTTTGTATTTCCTCACTTTAAAGAAGAAGAAACCTTCAGTTTTGTCTAATCTTTAGGAATGCAGGGCCCCATCCAACCCACAAACTGTTGGCAGCATCATGGCACTACACAGAATGTTCTTTTACGCTTTCTCCCTCCTCCCAAACCTTTCCTGTGAAGTTATAAATGTCAGCATTTAGAGACGGTTTTATTCGCATACAGACGTTAGGTTGGGTCCTTGGGCGTTGTTTCTGCTGGCTGCACGCTACAGAGGTGGTCCCAAGAAAAGCAGGCACACTTTAGCTGGCTAGGGCCTGGGTTGGTCTTTATTTGTAAAATCTTCTTTGTCCCTCTTACACCAGCTACCTGCTTTGTGAAGCTTTGATTTAGTAGCCCTGCACCCAGAAGAAATCTTACTGGACTCCTGAAATTACCCTCCTGATTGGAAGATAAAGTTACTCTGAAGGTCACCTCAGCAGGCCTTGTACTTCCTCCTCTTCGTTTCCCCCTGACCTCCTGACTCTGCCTGTATACAGCACTCCCCTTTGACTTTGCTATAGCAGCTGATCAACTATGACCTCAGGTGTAGCTGCACCAGGAGAAATCCCACTCGGGGTCAAAGACACAAACAAATGCCCTAAAGCTGCTGCTGCCTCAGAGTCAGGGAATCCTATCCCCAAATCTGGTTATTCTGCACACTTGGGGATAGTGGCTTCTATTTTGCCAAGTACATTCATTATAGCCTCATAAGCTGAGAGCTCATATTACTTCCTCAGCAAGCAGTCCGCATGGATTTGCTTACCAATGCAGGGCAAAAAGTGACAGACACCCTCTGATTTAGGGCAGGGAGCTATCACTGGAAGGAACTGGGGGAAAAGAGAAGCTAACCAGAGAGAGCAAACCAAGAGATCTTGGGCAAGTGACTTAAGCAATCTCTGCCTCTCATTTCTCATGTTTAAAACAGAGATAATAATAGTTTCTACCAAATAGGGTGTTTTGTTATTCAGTCGCTAAATCATGTCAGACTCTTTGTGACGTAATGGACTGAAGCATACCTCCACTATCTCCCAGAGTTTGCTCAGATTCAGATCCATGGGGTTGGTGATGCTATCTAACCATCTAATCCTCTGCTATCCCTTCTCCTTTTGCCTTCAGTCTTTCCCAGCATCAGGGTCTTTTGCAGTGAGTTGGCTCTTTACATCAGGTGACCAAAGAGTGGAGCTTCAGCTTCATCAACAATCCTTCCAATGAATATTCAGGATTGATTTCCTCTAATATTGACTGGTTTGATCTCCTTGTAGACCAAGGGACTCTCAAGAGTCTTCTCCAGCACCACAGTGTGAAAGTATCAATTCTTCAGTGCTCAGTCTTCTTTATGGACCAATTCTCACATCTGTACTTGACTACTGGAGAAACTGTAGCTTTGACTATACAGACCTTTGTTGGCAAAGTGATGTCTTAGCTTTTTAATATGCTATCTAGGTTTGTCATAGCTTTGCTTCCAAGGAGCAAGTGTCTTTTATTTCATGGCTACAGTCACTGCCTGCAGTGATTTTGGAGCCCAAGAAAATAAAATCTGTCAGAGCTTCCACTTTTTCCCCTGCTATTAATATTTGCCATGAAGTGACGGGACTCGAAGCCATGATTTTATTTTAATGTTGAGTTTCAAGCCAGTTTTTTCCACTCTCCTCTTTCCCCTCATCAAGAAGCTCTTTAGTTCCTCTTTGGAACTAAAGGAACTGCCTTTAGAGTGGTATCATCTTCATGTCTGAGGTTGTTGATATTTCTCTTGGCAGTCTTGATTCCAGCTTGTGATTCATCCAGCCCTGCATTTTGCTTGATGTACTCTGCATATAAGTTAAATAAGCAGGGTGACAAAATAAGGCCTTGTCATACTCCTTTCCCAATTTTGAACTAGTCTATTGTTCCACGTCCAGTTCTAACTCTTCCTTCTTGACCCACATACAGGTTTCTCAGGAGACAGGTAAGGTGGTCTGGTACTCCCATCACGTTAAGAATTTTCCACATCTTGTTGTGATCCACATAGTCAAAGGCTTTAGAGATAATAATCATTTCCATCTTCTAGGATATGTTTGCTTACATAAGGTCTGACTCATACGAAACATGCAATAAATGTCAATGGTCATAATTATTGTTATTATTAAACCCATATTATGTACCTTGTTCATGTGTTGTATACAGTGATTCCAGCTGGTATTCGATAGTAGAATATATCATTGTTGGTATCATTTCAAATGCATGTGATTGTTTTAAACTAATGTGCACCAAAAATCTACCTACTTGGTGTCAGGGACTCTAATACAGAAAGAACTGTATGCCCCAATCACTGTTGTCCACGGCTGCCAGTGTGAGAGAAAGATGGGCTTAGAAGCAGAGAATGACATCAGACGCCTTCAGTGCTGCCGTGGTGTGTGCCCAGGGCCTGTGGGAACAAATGAGAGTAGACAGTACTCCCTGGAGGGCCAGAAAGGGTGGCATTTGGGTGCAGTTATGAGGGCCTCATGGCTCGATAGAGAGAAAGAGAGATCCAAGTATTGATGGCAATGAGAATAAAGACTGGAGCCATGTTGCCTTATTCTGTCTTGTTGGGGACAAAAGGATGCTGGGGATGGGGGTGGGGGTAGGTGGCCAAAGAATGTTGAAAAGTACCCGGGAGTGATCTGGAGAGGCCAACAAAGAGGAGGGGTTGCTGCTCCAGGTGGAGGAGCTTGACTTTTGACCCTCTGCTTTGGGATTCCAAAGTTTTTAAACTGGTAGAGGGTGAGGATGGGAGTTGTGCCTTAGAACAGGGCTTTTCAAACTATCTATGGTCAAGAGCCTTGGGACTCAGAACTGCAGAGAGAAGGAGAAAAAGGGAGGTGTTGTACCAGGGTGCTTTCACTGCATCAGAGTCCTGGAGGTTTTCAATTGAGGTCCAGAGAGCTTCTCTGTTCATGCAGATCTAGGAGATGTGACTGGTGTGGCCTATGATGAGATCTACCAAAGGCTGGTAAAGCAAACACTAGTCCAAACAACAAATACATTGAAGAGAAGAAAGGTAGTACCTGATCTTTTTAAATAAAGTAAGAGAATCCAAAACTGTCACAACTAAGAGCAAGATGGGTCAGAAGCAGAACAGTTTCATCTAAATTATACATTTTTATAAATTTTTTTCCATTCAAATATAAAATATACTACATAGAACAAAAGAAAAGCAATAAAACAAAGAAACATAAGTAGAAATACTAAATCTGCAAGAAGCTTTCTTTAAAGATTGGATTATTGTGTTTTTGGCCTTTGTTAACAGGCATACCACACGAAAACACTTTTTGAAAGGGGATTTGACCAACATTTGTTTATTAAATTCTGTGTGTGTAACTTAAGTTATCAATGTCACGTGGTATATGAAGATCAGTAAGGGATACAAAGGTCTGTATAGTCAAAGCTATGGTTTTTCCAGTAGTCATGTATGGATGTGAGAGTTGGACCATAAAGAAGACTGAACACTGAAGAATCGATGCTTTCAAACTGTGGTGCTGGAGAAGACTCTTGAGAGACCCTCTCAAGCCCCAAGTAGATCAGACTAGTCAATCCTAAAGGAAATAAACCCTGAATATTCATTGGATGGGCTTCCCTGGTGGCTCAGAGGTTAAAGCGTCTGCCTCCAATGCGGGAGACCCGGGTTCGATCCCTGGGTTGGGAAGATCCTCTGGAGAAGGAAATGGCAATCCACTCCAGTGTTCTTGCCTGGAGAATCCCATGGACTGAGAAGCCTAGTAGGTTACAGTGCATGGGGTCGCAAAGAGTCGGACACAACTGAGCGACTTCACCACCACCACCATCACCACCACCACCATTCACTGGATGGACTGTTGATGAAACTCCAATACTTTCATCACTTGATGCAGAGAGCTGACTCATTGGAAAAACCCTGATGCTGGGAAAGATTGAAAGCAAAACGAGAGGTGGGCAGCAGAGGATAAGATGGCTAGACTGCATCACTGACTCAATGGACATGAATTTGAGTAAACTCCGAGAGATAGTGGAGGACAGAGGAGCCTGGCATGCTACAATCCAGAGGGTCACAAATAGTCAGACAGGACTTAGTGATTGAACAACAAGGGATTAAAGGATAGGATTGGAAATCTTCATATCCAAGGAGATAAGCTCTCTTCTATTCAAATGTCTGAGTTTCTCTGACTTAAGAGCACTTCTGCACTAAAAAATAAATTCATCATTAAAAACCTGGGACTATGGTAAACACTTTCTGTATCTTCAGTTCTGCTGGATATAGGGCACTGTCATCATCTCACCTGTAGAGACCATTCATTTACCATTTACCGCAGAGATGGGTTTTAAACTTCAGTTCTGTCTTGTCAGTTGATTGCCTCACATGAAAATAAGTTCACTTTTAAATACTTTTTACTGTTTTTCTCATGTTAGTGTTGCAATAATTTAGCAAATGCATCACCCATTTATTAAGTTATTAAAGTTTGAATGTGGAGGGTGCCAAAGGCTGGTTGATATCTTAAATTCATCCTCAGCGTTGTCCAGCACCCTATGAAGTGTTCATAGGTGTTGTATGAAAGACAGTTTGATTATCAAGTAAGTTTATTAAATACTGGAATAACCAAAATATTTGATTCTCTGCTGCATCAAACACCTCATAGCTTTGGACACACCAGTAGAAGAAAAGTCACCTTCCTCAATATGTCTGACTACACAAGTTGTTTTTCCAAACCCACCCGTTAATTTATCAAGGAATACCAACATTCTGCAGAAGATGGTTTGAGAAATACTAATCTAGCTTAATCCTCTAAAATTAAAAATGGCAGAATCAAGGCTCAGAGGGTTACGTGTCCTGGCTGAGATCAAGTGGTTGTGGCCAAGCTAGGCCTAGAACACAGGTCTCCTGATGCCTAGCCTGGGCACTTTGCATTTTCTATTGAGGAGTTATTCCCTCAAATCCCCACTGCCACCTTCAGTAAACTGGATGTGTGTGTATTGAGTCAGCAGTGAGACAAGCACTGGGGATGGCATGTGTGTGTATGTATAGACACACACACACACACACACACACACACACACACACCCCAGAGCCCTTTAGGGCATCAAGGCCCCTTTCACACAAGACCCAGGAAATGCACTGAAGCAGGAAGCAGGTGCGGGGAGCAGACCCACAGCCGCAGTGAGTTTTGGAGGCCCCTTGTTTGCGGTTTGCATTAACCTTGGGCTGTTGCAAAGGCCAGAGCTTGGCTCGCATTTGAGAACTGAAGCTCTGACATTCAAGAAACTCCAAATCAAATGAACCTGAGTGAACAAATAATTAAACCACAAAGAAAAAGCCAGTATTGAACAAAATGTTAGCAATCTGGGGTAAACTTCGAAGAACCACACTTGTGGAAAGTGATCTGGCCTTTATCTGCATCAGAACACAAAGGAGCAATCCCAAGTCTGTGGCCTTTGAATGGTGAGATAGGTACAGGGCCAAGGCTCCATTCCAGACTGGGAGTTATGATTAGTAGTGTTTAGGGCCACGAACTTCTGAGTGCTTCCCAGGTCCATCACTCACTAGCTGGGTGATCTGGGTGTCTCTTCCTTGCCTGTGTTTGTGTGTGTGCGCTAAGTTGTGTCCAACTCTTTATGACCTTATGGACTGTACCCCACCAGGCTCTTCTGTCTATGAGATCTTTGGGGCAAGAATACTTGCATGACTTGCCAGGCCTTCCTCTAGGGGATCTCCCTGACCCAGGGATCAAACCCGTGTCTCTTGTCTCCTGCCTTGGCAGGTGGGTTCCTTACCACTAGTGCCTTCTCATTTAATCACATCTGTAATACACAAATGATGATATCCTACATCATAGATGTATTGTGAGAATTAAAGAAGGGACTTCATGTAAGATGTTTGGAATAGAGCCCAGCATATATGTATTTTTGTTGTTGTTGTTATTCTGAAGCCTTTGGACCCTGAGAATAAAATAAAAAAACATGGCCTTTGCAATCAGACATACCCGAACCTCTGTTTACAGAGTTGAGTCCCACCTCTGTAACTTACTACCTCTGAGATCATGTAAATATATAACTTAAATTCTCTGAGCATGTTTTATTTTCTGTAAAATGAGGGGGAATGAGGTCTATTCTGGGACTTCCTATAAGGATTAATAGAGTTTATGGATATAAAGAACATATAGAGGGTCTCTAATCTGTTGGAAATCATCAATACCAGGCAGATGTTTTTGTCTTCGGGTTTTTCCTGTCTCAAACCTTGAAATAATTCCTTAACTTTCATTGTGGGACCATCTTCCAGGGCATTGAAAGGCTTTGCTTAATCATCAGATGAAATGCTACTAAAATTGCCCCTCAAGGATGTACTAGAAAGGAAGGTGTTCTGTTGTATGTGCTTTCTGATACCAAGTAGAAAGAGCCTAGGGCAATGTCTTTCGGACTTGTTTAGAACTATTTTAGATTCTTAAAGAAAAAGAGGAAGTATGTGTGTACAATTGATATTCTGGGGAAAGTGAAAGGGGGAAAAGAGCAGAGGCAGGAGGAACAGCAGATAAACTTAACCTAAGTTTGGTTGTAAACCCTGGCAAATGTTCAGTCCAGGATGAGCGCCAGCCAGAAAAAGCTGGTACAGCTGGCAAATATCCCAAATCATTCTGTAGAATGAGAACCCACGAGTGGGGAAATGTTGCTTGATAGATGAATTGGATTGTGAATAAAATGCTGCCTTCCAGGCACTAGCCTTTGAATTACTCTGATATGTTGATTTAATTCAGATCCTTAATGTTTCCTGAGCATTGACTTTTTAACCTTAATTGTCTCCTGATTTATTAGTAAATCACTGTGCTTTTTATGTCTCCCTGGTAGAAGTTTACACCTTGTTTTTCAGAATGATTCTATATCCTGGGGCAGATCTTAGGGCAGCCAAGCTCAATGTACAGACAGAGGCCTGTTCAGCCTATGAACACTGGTGTCCTTTAAGCTTTAACCACGGGCCACCCAGCTGAGAGCAGACTGTCCCAGGAGCCCATAATGGGCACTGCAGATGAGTTCTGAGTTTGTAAATTCTTTCCCAGCTTCTGAGGAACAGTCTTCCAGTACCAAAAAGTTCAGTGGCATGACACAGCTTTCAACTTGAGGGTCACATACTCTTCCTGTTCTTGAGTTTGAGATTAAATCCACAACATCATAAAAGCTTCCATATTCTAAAAACAGATCCCTCCTCCCCCCACAGCCAGGGCAGTACCCAGCCCATAGGCCAACACTAGTTTGGGAAGAGCGAGGGAATAACTAGCTCCATTATTCCTCTCCTTGCAGAGGAAACTGACAGTTACAATTGATGGCATAAAACACTGAGACAGGCTCATATTTTAAGAATGTCAATACAAACTTCTCCCTCAGAGGCCCAGATTTCAAGAGGCATTGTGTCGTGTTTTATACAGGCTAGCTTCTCTCCTGTTCCTTCTGCAGAGAGGGCAAGAGAGAAGCCAGGAGCCAGGCTTCATAATGAGGTGTCTGCCTCTGCAGAGAAAGCAGTGTCATTTTATCTTACATCTTGTAGTGATAATAATCACAAAACCCTGAAAGTGAGTATTCAGAATCTAAAATAAATAGCATAATTCCACCCAGAACTTACACTCCTTACAGCACCTTCACCTTCTTTATCTGCTGATCCTCACTAGGTCCCCCTGAGGTGGGCGGGATTGAATATGATTAGTTCTGTTTAACAGATGAAAAGTTGGTCATTCAGTTGTGTCCGACTCTTTCCAGCCTTATGGACTGTAGCCCGCCAGGCTCCTCTGTCCATGGAATTCTCCAGACAAGAATACTGGAATGGATTGCCATTTCCTTCTCCACGGGATCTTTCCAATCCAGGGATCAAACCCAGGTATCCTGTATTGTAGGCAGATTCTTTACCATCTGAGCCACCAGGGAAACTCGTTTATCAGAAGAGGAGGCAGAATTTCAAAAGGGGACTGTTATTGGATTTCAAAATAGAAAGCTGTGTCACCTTCCTTCCTAACAAAGTGGACAACACCAGGCATCGTGAACTTTGTGGGTAGATATGAACATGTATGTTTATCAAACCCCGTTAGTCCCCTCCACCCCTGTCTCACGTGCCTACCTATGGTGGCTCTCAGTAAATAAAAACAGTTGGCCCACATTTGTACAAAGCTCCAGGATGTGACGCTGTTTGACATTTCCCATAAAATATATTTAATCATCTCAGATATCTTGAAATAGACACCATTATCACATTTTTTCCAGTTTTACTGAGATACAATTGACATGTAACATATTAATTTCAGGTATATAAGAAAATGATTTGATATATATGTATATATTGCAAAATGATTACCATAATAAGTAGTTAACATTGACCATCTCACATAGTTACAGGGTTTGTTTTTTTTTTTTCCCTTTTGATGAGAACACTTAAGATCTACTCTTCTGTGCATGCTGAGTTGTTCAGTTGTGTCCAACTCTTTGAGACCTCCTGGCTACTCTGCCCATGGGATTTTCCAGACAAGAATACTGGAGTGGGTTGCCATTCCCTTCTCCAGAGGGTTTTCCTGACCCAGGGATTGAACCCATGTCTTCTGCCTCTCCTGCACTGGCAGGAGGATTCTTTACCACTGAACCATCTGGGAAGCCCTGTGCTCCTAGCAGTAGATATAGAGTTGGTCGCTCAGGGGTATCCAACTCTTTGTGACCCCCATGGACTGTAGCCTACCAGCCTTCTTGTCCATGAAGAATGCTCTCTGTCCATGAAGTATTCTTGCCTGGAGAATACTTGAGTATTTCAGGCAAGAATACTTGAGTAGGTAGCCATTTCCTTCTCCAGGGGATCTTTCTGGCCTGGGGATCTCTCCTAGCTACTTTCAAATATACAGTATTGGTAACTAATCCCTGTGCTGACCATCACATCCCCTTGAACTTCTCCTGTTTAACAGGTGAAGGCATTGAAACTCAAGGAATGAATAATCATATACGTGTCTAAGGTCACGTATATAATAAGTTCTGAACCCAAATCTATCTAACTTCAGAGTTGGTGCCTTTTCTTCTTTACCAAGGTGTGGATTTGAACTCATTTGCTCCGCAGTTCTTGGTTGGTGTGCCTATTGGCCTCTCCCCTCAGCTGGGCTTTTCCTCTTATTTCTGGTGTCCTGCACAGAGCAGGGCTAGGCTCCCACCTGGTGAATGGTACCTCAGCAGCACTTTGAAATGACTCTCACGGACATTCTGGCCCATACAGACCCAACCCAGATCTGTATTTGCTTCCCATTGTAATCTGAGAAGTCAACACCCGTCTCTTCAGAGTTCTTCTGCTTGGAACTGTATTCCTGGAAACTGCCTGTTTTCAACTTTATCCCTAAGCCTTTCATATTTTTGGCCCTTTGTTCTAGGATGACTTCAAAGGAGTGGCCTGACTTTAATCAAGTTCAGTGTGCTAGTGGCTGTGCCCATTGGAAGTGTGGCTCAGCTTGAGGCTCGGCACACAATCCTGAAGCAAATGATAGTCAGTGAACGTTTCTAAATAGTATTATCTTTCATAATTTCAAAGGCAGTTTAGTAAACTTTAGTCCATGGAAATGATCACAAAGCTGTGAGATGCTACTCTATATAGTGGAGTCATTTTTTTGTTTGTTGAACAAATCTGAAGTTTTGAGCCATATTGATAGAGCTGGTGGTTTACTATAAGAATTTGGGAAGAAAGTCTTCCAGACCTAAGTGTTAGCAAATGATCCACACTGACATAAAAATCACAAACAGTTCTTCTGTGGAAAGCCTCTGAGACAGACAAAACTTGCTTCAGTTTCAAGAAAACTCACCTGATGGGATTTAATTGTTTTTTTTTTTTTTCTGAACACCATCTACAATTTATATATTGACTGACAGAGATGAAATATATAATGATCTTGTCCTTTATCTATTTTCTTCATTTAATAGATTTATAAATATAAGAGTTCCTATCTAGTTACTGAGTTACTGATCTGGTGCCACTGTGTACTGGGCACTGTGGTTGGAGCAGTGGCCAGGAGGGTTGGCATTTTGTTCCCACACAGCTTATATTTCCAGTCTTGGTGGTCCCAGACACTAGACAAAGCAGTAAGTCTGCAATAAAATTTCAGATATCAGTTCTGAGAAGGCAATAAAGCATGTTAAGAAGATGTGGAGTGACTGGATGTATTTTAATACAAGTGTTGGGACATGTATTTTGTAAATTGCTTGCTGAAATAAGTCTCAGGAAATAGTTTGCACAGTAAACAGTTCTCATGGCTCAGTATTATTATTCGGTTACAATTTGCTTCTTATTACAAACTATGCTTTTGAACTGTGGTATTGGAGAAGACTCTTGAGAGACCCTTGGACCTCAGGGAGATCCAACCAGTCCATCCTAAAGGAAATCAGTCCTGAATATTCATTGGAAGGACTGATGTTGAAGCTGAAACTCCAACACTTTGTCCACCTGATGTGAAGAACTGACTCATTTGAAAGACCCTGATGCTGGGAAAGATTGAAGGCTGGAGGAAAAGGGAACGACAGAGGATGAGATGGTTGGATGGCATCACTGACTCAATGGGCATGAGTTTGAGTAAATTCCAGGAGTTGGTGATGGACAGGCAGGCCTAGTGTGCTGCAGTGCATGGGGTCGCAAAGAGTCGGACATGACTGAGCGACTGAACTGAACAAACTGTAGCTTTAGTAAGATAGAATGAGGAAATTTTACTACAATATATATTAAAAGAGCCAATTTCATAGATCTTAGAATCACAGAGTTAGAAGAGAACTTAGAGGCCACCCAACCCCAAATATTAATAGCTTCTCTGATTCACAAATACCTATGCCACATTCCTCTGCAAAGAAAAAAATTCTAGTTTTTAGAAACTCATTATCCTATATAACAACCCAAGTCCATGTGTGAACAGACTCAAGCTTCCCTGGCCCCTCCTCTTCTCCAATAAGCAAGAGTATAGAGAGGAATCTCCAAAGGCCTTTTCCTTGTTTGCAAGCATGGAGCTGCTTACCTTGAAGGAATATGTAGAATTTTCCAGCAAGAAGGCAAGCACTCCACACCTGCTGCCAACTTCAGAAACAGCTTCCTCATCTCTCAGTGCAGGTTATGTTTATATGCATCGGGTAGACAGGCTGCACAGTGGCATTCTAGGGAAATGGCAAAGCTCTAGGTATGAAAGTGAGAAACACCAGTTTTCTGGGCCTGTGAGGGTGCAGCCTCTACAAACCAGTGTTTCCCTCTGGGTCTGTCTGTGTTTATTCACCAGAATGAGAGGGTTGGGTTAGACAGTGTATCTCAAAGTGTAGCCCCTAGACTGACAGCATCACCTTCACTTGAGAACTTGTTTGAAATGAAACTTCTCAGGCCTCATTCAGAACCTGCTCAATAAGAAGCTCTGGGACTGGCACCACCAACCAGTGTTTTCACAAGCCCCTCTCCCCTGACTTCCACACACGCTCAAGTTAGAGAAAAGCTGGATGATCTTTATTCTAGTCGTAACAGGCTGTGAATCCCCAAGGCAGAGCAGTGAAAACCAGCTAGCCCGTTTGCCCCATCTCAGCATAATCTCTCAGGTTCCAGTGGTTTCTTCTCTCTCTCTTTGTATCTGTGAGCCAACCTACAAGGCCATCAGCTTCACGAGGTGACTCTAACTCCCAGAACATGCACCTCCGTTAAAAAAATCTATATCCGGTCTTACATGGAATCAATGCTACAGTCACTTGTATCTAAGCAAATTGAATAAAGCTGGAAGCTCAAGCAAACCTGCTTATTTATCTCATGACAAGGGAAACAACTTTCAGTTCTGCAAGACTTGACACCTTTGTCAATAAAATCTGCAGATTGCACAATATAAAGTTGTTTTAGAATTCATCTTTCTGACAATAATAGGGCTTACCAGGAGAAGAGCATCTAGGTGCTATTGTGGCAGCTATATCTTTGCCCTGAGATCACTGACTGTCCTGCCCACGTTTACATTTTACGTGCCGAACCATTCAGAGAATTTGCATCAGCATAGAAAAGAATAAGGAAAGAATTTTAAAGTATGTGCCACCCCTTTTTTTCATACATCTGAAAAGGCAACCAGATTTGATTTTTTTAAGAAGCACTTAGTTTTAATAGCTGATTAGCCTGCAATGAGGTCGAACTTGTGTTTTGCTTCTAATTAGCAATAAAAACAACAGGGTGTTACGTTTGCAGTTGCTTTACTGTAGCATCTTTCTAAGATTTTCTCTTCACGCTGTTTGAAAGTGCCATATACATTGGAAATGTGCATTTATATTCAGAGCGGGCTTATTGTAGGAAGCATAAAATAGCTCCCCATAAAGCCGAAGTTTAGGGAAGATGGGGTGGAGTTGAAGGTAGTAAAAACCCCTCAGTTGCTTGATTGTGTGAATTGAAGTTCCTGGTAGAGTGAATCACCATTTGTGGTTTCACAACTCTGAAATAAATGACACTTCCAATAACATTCTCCTATACAGGTGTAAAATACACAAATCGGGTGAGGAAAACGGTAGCATCATTGAAATGCATAAAAGCAAAGAGCCTAGGATGCAAGCATATGGCAGAGAGCCGGCCTGGGAGGCGGGGGCACGCTGGAGGGCCCTCACACTGCGGCTGTTTGGAGGAGCCAGGAGCACAAGCTCCAGCTTCCACTCCTAATTTGGATGATTCTGTGATTATTATATCATTTAAGAATTCCCTGCCTAAAGTCTTTTTTTTCTCTCTCTTTATTCATGGCTCTTTTTTTCCCTGCTTCTCAACTCTTAAAGAGTCTGGCATGAGTAGTTGAAAAGTATATTAAACCAAGCAACAGTGTAACTTTTTGATTGTATCTAAAGTGGTAAAAGAACAAATTTGGTAAGCTGTAAGATAAATTGTTATTCATGTAGATAATTATAGAGACTGAAAGAGTTATGTTTTATGTATTTCCCCTATAGCTGAATATATTTGACTCTTCCTCTTATTTCATTCCTGTTCCCAGGAGGTCGTATAATTCCCTGCTGACTTATGAAGGCAATTTTTAAAAGTCTTTTTTGACTCTCATTTTAAAGGCTTTGAAAGGGAGTGTGGCATTGTTGGGGGCACTCCACACTTTAGCAAGTACACAGTCCTGAGGTCACCTTGGGTTTCTACACCTGATTTTATGAATGGCAACACCAAGGCCTAGAACAGTTAAAGGATTTACCCAAGATCACAGGATGAGTTAATTTTAGCCACAACTATAGTTTGATTATAGCATGTGCGTCCTCTGAGGAATTGCTGAAATTCCCTGTCAAGTATTTCCCTCAGGCCCTGGACCCTCAAGCCTTGCAAGGAACAGTAATTACTAGGTCGGAACCAGACCTAGTGAGTAAATCTCAATAAGGACACTGAAAAATGAGTGGAGATAGAACATGAAGGTATCCATTTTCATTTACAGGATCACAGAATTGAATGCTTTTGTGTGTATTAAAACATGACTAGGAGAGAAAACATGACTAGGGCTTCCCTGGTGGCTCAGAGGTTAAAGCATCTGCCTGCAATGCGGGAGACCTGAGTTCAGTCCCTGGGTTGGGAAGATCCCCTGGAGAAGGAAATGGCAACCCACTCCAGTATTCTTGCCTGGAGAATCCCGTGGACAGAGGAGCCTGGTGGGCTACAGTCCACGGGGTCGCAAAGAGTCGGACACGACTGAGTGACTTCACTCACTCACTCAGGAGAGAAAAGGTATGAAATAATTTACTAAATAGTAAGTCATTGTTAAGGACTGACTACTTGTTAAGCCTATTCTAAATGCTCTATATGCATAATCTTATTTTTCTGTTGACCAGTCCTAAGGAACAGGTACTATTATTGTCCCCATTGTACAGATCAGGGAAATGAGACCCAAAGAGGTGAGGTATATTTCTGAGAATGTAGGGTTCAGAGGGAATAAACCAAGGTCTGCCCCGAGCCAGCCTCATTGCAAGTTCATGCTCTGCACCACAGACCTGCCACGCAGAGCAGGTTTGTCTGTCTAACTGAGACCCTTCATGCTGCAGCAGCATTCTTCCTCTTGCCAGGAAACAGCAGAAGTAGCCAGCGCCCACACCAGCTCGAGTGGCTTCTTCCAGACTTGGTGACAACTGTAAGCCATCACTTGTTTCAATAACCCCTGCTTTCCATTCTTTTCCAATAGATTATGCTGGTATGAAACGGGAAGAACCAGAATGGTAAATTCCCCATTTGCTGTTTGTCTTTGCACAAATGGCCCATCTTTTCTGAATTTGAGTTTTGTTATTTGTCAAAAGATGATTATCTCTACCCTGCCAGTCTTACAAAAGGTACAGAATCGTTAAGACTGCATATATATATGATATAACTATGAAATACTGTGCACTGATAAGTTGTTGATGTTGTTGTGAATGTGATTGTATACCATAAGGGTGTGATGTGGATTAAATGAGGTCATACACCTAAGGAACTTGGCTCTAATAGTTCCTGACACATAGTGTGAACATACAGGTTACTACATTACTAATTTTATCATTATCATTGCCAGTGTCTCCTGAAGTGATCTAAAGTTTCCATATAAGACTCAGTCCACCCTCAATTTGCAGAAAATGCTCAATGCCTCTGAGATGAGTAGCAAGAACTATTGTTTCCATTTTCAAATAACTTGTAACTCTGTCCAGATTCTACTTCCATATATACTATTCCTCTCCTAGGCCGCAGTTAACTTGTGTGTTGATTCTTTTCTTTCTCCCAAATGATCTTAATTTAAATCAGAAGTACAACGGTTCTGTTTTTACAGTGTCTAGATGGCACCTTTCCACTTTTCAATAATCACTTTGTAATCCACCATTTAGTACCGGCAGGGCTACTTTTAATCCGCTTTTAGGCCTGTAGATTCTCTGTTGTTCATTTGCAGCAGTCAACCTTTAACCAGCTACATTGTCATAAGTACCTTGATTTCCTCCCAGATTTGTAATGATGGCCAGAGAAATCCTGCAGGGGAAGCTAACATAACTTTCTGTTTTAAAAATGATATTTGGATCAGAGAGCTAGAGTAGTCAATATTCTAGTGGAATCTTGTTGCCAGAAGTAAAACATAGACAATTTCTAGGTGTTTTGGTTTTAAAGTGAGGGAGAAAAATATACGTTTGCTACAGACTCACCAAGGAACAGCTGTAAAGTGATGCTGCTGCTTCTGGCGTGCATAACCAAACAACTCCATCCCAGTGGGCATTGCCCCTCGAGATGCCACTGTGTCACCGTATCCCAGGGATGCTCATAGACTGACATCGTCAAAGGTCCTTCTGAAGAATAGCCCTGAGTTACTTTGTTTACCACTCCTAGATATATTTGATATTTGAGATATACAGGAATAAGGCGACTTTAAAACACTGGGACTCAATGCCATGGCCCCCAGCCCCAAAGCGAGGACTGCTGCCTGCCCAGCAGTGACCAGAAAACACAGATGCTGTTACAGCTGCCTCTGCTCAAGTGTTTTGAAGCGCTCTTGGAAATTCTTTTAAAGTCCTACCACATTCTTTTGAGTATCTGAACTATCTTCATCTTTGGAAGGAAGATGTGATTTATGGAAATGGCTGAATCACTCGGAGCCAAGTCTGGCAAGGAGGTCAAGATGGGTGATGTAGTTTAGAATTACCCATTTTAGATAAGAGTGCCGTCAGGGTTTTCTCAGCAATGACTGGTTTGTTTCTCTCAGTGAAGATCAAGCAGTTTATTATCCTTAAGCAGTTTATTATCCTTAAGCTTACAGTAGAAAAATACACATAATTAAAACAAACTTATGATTGATAACCCCAGTGTTTATTCCCATTTAGATTACATTTTATCAGAGTAGCATATACATACATTTATAAAAGTGTGGGCACATGTGTGGGTTGATTATGTATAAATAGGCAGCTTAACCTGCAGTTAGACAAATAGACATGCATAGATAGATATAGCTATGTATACTGTTTCTCATGGGATATTTTTCACTCCCTTTTCCCAGACATACTTTCCAGAATTCTCCTAAAAATGTGGACCTATTTGTTGATATTCCTCTAAGATAAGGAATTCTTAACCTTTTTTTTTTTAAGGCTGCATACTTATTTTAGAATCTGCTCAAAAATATAGACTCTTTTGTAGAAAAAATAGAAATATACACACATTCATGTAAGTTTTGTCTTAGGATTTAGAAAGAAAAGTGATTTCAAATTCCATATCATAGGATATATTTATAGAAAGGAGTTAAATATTACTTTTCAAATAAAAGCTCTAAATTATTTATTATATAGCATCTTTAGTTAATTAACTGCCTTAGATTACAAGAAAATGTGATGATAATAAAGAAGGATAAAAGTGAGTGGGTCACTCTGTACTAACAGTAAGACATAGCAAAAAAGATATACTTTAACACTGTTCTTCTACAAAACATTTAAAAGCTGAATAAAGCATAAAAGATATCTTTTAAAATGTGTATACAGGCTGCAGAGGGGGAGTCTTAGAAGATACAATTGATCAGAAAGCATTAATACCAACAGGTAGGTTGTATTAAAGTTGACAGTGTTTCTGGGGGCATCTGCCTATCCCTGAGTGTCCAGACTCTGGTTTATTGTGCTTCACATAGAAAAAAAATAAAATGCAGTGTGCATGCAATGTGGGATGTATAATTCAAAATCCCTTCATAAATGCTAGATTTTATAAGGCAAAATTCTCAGTGACTGTAACCCACCTCACAAGAAGAGAAAGAACTCTTACCAGTCTCCACTCTGGTTGGAAGGACCTGTAACCTCTGAGAAATCTTAACCCCAAGACAGTTCTCACATGAATAAGGGCCAAAAGAGGTACCTTTTGTAGTTGAGAATGACCAAGATAAAATTTTGGTTTAAAATTGTTCCTGGCTTGGTAAAACCCTTACACATCTAGCAGATGTATTTATTATATCTGGAAAAGTACATTTAGAAATCCCTTGAGTCATAAAGGGATTCCCTGGTAAAGAGTCTGCCTGCAATGTGGGAGACCCAGGTTCGTTCCCTGGATAGGAAAGATTCCCTAGAGAAGGAAATGGCAACCCACTGCAGTATTCTTGCCTGGAAATTCCATGGACAGAGGAGCCTGGCAGGCTACAGTCCGTGCGGTCACAAAGAGTCGGACACAACTGAGAAACTTCACTGCTGACTCATAAAATGCCAAAAATATGAATCATTATAAAATATAATGCAAAATGCATGAAAGAACAAGCTTTCAAAAAAGTCAGCAGAAACAAGGAATATAATTAGATCTACTGAGTCCACAAAAATGTGAATCACCCTGAAATATAAACTAAGGAATCTTGATATGTCTGAAAACGCCAGTTCAGTTCAGTTCAGTTCAGTCACTCAGTCATGTCCAGCTCTTTGTGACCCCATGAATTGCAGCACACCAGGCCTCCCTGTCCATCACCAACTCCTGGAGTTCACTCAAACTCATGTCCATCGAGTCAGTGATGCCATCCAGCCATCTCATCCTCTGTCGTCCCCTTCTCCTCCTGCCCCCAATCCCTCCCAGCATCAGAATCTTTTCCAATGAGTCAACTCTTCTCATGAGGTGGTCAAAGTACTGGAGTTTCAGCTTTAGCATCATTCCTTCCAAAGAACACCCAGGACTGATCTCTGTTAGGATGGACTGGTTGGATTTCCTTGCAGTCCAAGGGACTCTCAAGAGTCTTCTTCAACACCACAATTCAAAAGCATCAATTCTTCGGCGCTCAGTCTTCTTCACAGTCCAAATCTCACATCCATACATGACTACTGGAAAAACCATAGCCTTGACTAGATGGACCTTTGTTGGCAAAGTAATGTCTCTGCTTTTGAGTATGCTATCTAGGTTGGTCATAGCTTCCTTCCAAGGAGTAAGTGTCTTTTAATTTCACGGCTGCAGTCACCATCTGCAGTGATTTTGGAGCCCCCCAAAATAAAGTCTGACACTGTTTCCTCTGTTTCCCCATCTACTTCCCATGAAGTGACGGGACCAGATGCCACGATCTTCGTTTTCTGAATGTTGAGCTTTAAGCCAACTTTTTCACTCTCCTCCTTCACTTTCATCAAGACGCTTTTTAGTTCCTCTTTACTTTCTGCCTTAAGGGTGGTGTCATCTGCATATCTGAGGTGATTGATATTTCTCCTGGCAATCTTGATTCCAGCTTGTGCTTCTTCCAGCCCAGCATTTCTCATGATGTACTCTGCATATAAGTTAAGTCAGCAGGGTGACAATATACAGCCTTAACATACTCCTTTTCCTATTTCAAATAGGAAAGTATATTTCAAATTTCCTATTTCCTATCTACAGATCAGTAGAGAGGCGTGAAAAAGGAATGAGGAAAAAAAAGAAATCAAAAAAGAAGAAACTGAAAATTGTACAGTATAACTACAAATAAATCAGTAATCACAGCAAACATATAAACTTTTAAAAGATCAGATAACATCCTCAATTTAATAATCCAGAAATATACGAGTCATGAGACATATACCTAAAATACATGGAAACATATGACTGAAAATAAAGGTAGGGGGGAAAACACACTGGAAAAATAGTAATAGAAAATCAGTATACTGATATGTTGGGCTTCCCTGGTGGCTCAGGTAAAGCATCTGCCTGCAACGCGGGAGACCTGGGTTTGATGCCTGGGTCAGAAAATCCCCTGGAGAAGGAAATGGCAACCCACTCCAGTACCCTTGCCAAGTTGAACGTGACTGAGTGACTTCACTTTCACTTTTCATACTGATATATTGGGCTTCCCTGGTGGTTCATTGGTAAAGAATCCACCTGCCAATGAAGGAGATGTAGATTTGACCCTAGGGTTGGGAAGATCCCCTGGAGAAGGAAATGGCAACCCACTCCAGTATTCTTGCCTGGGAAATCCATGGCCAGAGGAGCCAGGCAGACTACAGTCCCTGGAGTTATAAAAGAATTGGAACAACTTAGAGACTAAACAACAACAGCATACTGATATATGAATATAATGTAAAATAGTCTCTAATGACTTTTGCCTTAAAAAATTATTGGCAGCCATAAAGGTCATGTGTGTGTGTGTGTGTTTCTCACTCAGTCATATCTGACTGTTTGCGACCCCATGGACTGTAGCTTGCCATGTAGACTGTTCATGGAATTCTCCAGCCAAGGATACTGGAATGAGTAGCCATTCCCTTCTGCAGGGCATGTTCTCAACCCAGGGATTGAACCCACATCTCCTGCATTGCAGGCAAGTTCTCTACTGTCTGAGCCACCAGGGAAGCCTCATATAGGTCATAATACAGCATTAATGACAGAATGTTCAGTTAAAACCAAGATTTATAAATTCCAAGTTGAATGTATATAATAACATAGATTAAATCAAAGAAAAAGTATAAAGCAAAGATGATAAAAAGAGAGACTGATAAATTTGATCTCATAATGAAATATTTCAACCAATTTTTCTCAGTGATGGATTAAGCAAAGAAAAACAGATTGAGTAAGGATATAGTACATTGTAAATCTTATTTTAATAAGCATTCATGAATGCCAGATCCAACTAACAGAAAATACAACAAAGCAAATGGAAAACAATAATGAAAATTAATGACAAATTTCAAAGCATCATTGTCATAGATTTCATATTCTTTAACAAAAAGCAATTAAAATGCATAAAACAAAAAGATAACTTAAACTCAAATTATCAGAAATTAGAAAATATATTTCTAATTAACTCATTAAAATTTAAAAATTTAGAATTGAATATTAGTAAACATACTGTGCAGCAAAGCTTGAGTGATGCATCCATGTTCTTGGAAAGAAATGTATAAATTTAAAGATTTATACTAGCAAATAAGAAAGTCTAGAAGAAAAAAGATTTACTATACAACTTAAAAATTTAGAAATGATCTTTAAATGAATATATCCAAAGAAGTAAAAACATAAGAAAGAAAAGTAATTGTAGATAGAGGTAGAAATCAGAAAAATACAGATGTAAGTGAGAGGGTTAACAAAGTTAGACATTTGTTTGAAAGACTGATAAACTAATTTACAGTCAGAATAATGGAAAGGGGAAAGGAAGGACAGAAGGAAAAATAAGACAACAGAGAGAGAAGGAAAGAAGTATTATGCAAGGTATATAACTGCAGATGTGCTTGAGATGAAAAGACTGTTATGAACAACCAGATGCCGATATATCTGAAAACTTAGATGAAACAGGGACAGATTTAGAAAAGAATGTGACTTGCCAAAAGCAATTTAAGAAGAAGGAGAAAACCCAAACATTTCTTTAATCATTAAAGAAATTAAATCAGTAGTTTAAAATTTTCCCAATAAAACCTGTCCAGAAGATTTTCAGTTAGCTCTACCAAGCATTCCATTCTTACCCAAACTTCTCCCTAGCATAGAAATAGGAACTCTCCTCAAAATACAGTGTAGGTCACCCCTGTCAAACAGAAACTGAGAAGATAAACAAAACGGGCCAGCTTCACTCATACATAGGTATAAAAATCCCAAACAAAATAATAGCAACCCTAATCTAAACAGTGTGTTTGAAAAAATATGTTCTGATCAAGTTGATTTAACTCAGGAATATTGTTTTGACTTGACATAAAATATATTAATATAACCCTCTCTATTAATTGCTGGAGAAGGCAATGGCACCCCACTCCAGTACTCTTGCTTGGAAAATCCCATGGACGGAGGAGCCTGGTGGGCTGCAGTCCATGGGGTCGCTAAGAGTCAGACATGACTGAGCGACTTCACTTTCTCTTTTCACCTTAATGCATTGGAGAAGGAAATGGCAACCCACTCCAGTGTTCTTGCCTGGAGAATCCTGGGGACGGGGGAGCCTGATGGGCTGCCATCCATGGGGTTACACAGAGTCGGACACGACTGAAGCGACTTAGCATTAATAGGACCAAAGAGAAAAGCCATATGATTATCTCAGTTGATGCGAAGTCATTGAATGAGAATCAACATTCATTCGTGATAAAAGCTGTTGACAATCTAAAAATAGTAGGAAACTTCCTTATCCTGAAAAAGGATATCAAGAAAAAAATCTTCCAGTAGGCACTGTACTACAGGAGTGAAACATTAGCTGTAGCGATAATAGTGGTAGTTGCTCGGTCATGTCCAGCTCTTTGCAATCCCACAGATTGTAATGCACCAGACTTCTCTGTTCATGGGATTCTCCAGGCAAGCATACTGGAGTGGATTACTATTCCCTTTAATATCAGGAACAGGCAAGGATGCCCACTGTCACGACCACTATGTGAATTACGTAATTAACTGGGACAGGTGAAACTTTAAACTTTCAGAAAACATTTTATGACCTCAGGATAGGAAAATATTTCTTTTTTTAATTTTAATTTTTACTTTATTTTACTTTACAATACTGTAGTGGTTTTGCCATACATTGACATGAATCCGCCACAGGTGTACATGAGTTCCCAATCCTGAACCCCCCTCCCACCTCCCACCCCATATCATCTCTCTGGATCATCCCCATGCACTAGCCTCAAGCATCCTGTAACCTGTATCAAACATAGACTGGCAATTCGTTTCTTACATGATAGCATATGTGTTTCAGTGCCATTCTCCTAAATTATCCCACCCTCTTCCTCTCCCTCAGAGTCCAAAAGTCTGTTCTATACATCTGTGTCTCTTTTGCTGTCTCACATACAGGGTTATCATTACCATCCTCTAAATTCCATATATATGTGTTAGTATACTGTATTGGTGTTTTTCTTTCTGGCTTACTTCACTCTGTATAATCAATCGGCTCCAGTTTCATCCATCTCATTAGAACTGATTCAAATGTATTCTTTTTAATGGCTGAGTAATACTCCAGTCCATTCATCTGCTGATGGACATCTAGGTTGTTTCCATGTCCTGGCTATTATAAACAGTGCTGCAATGAACATTGGGGTACATGTGTCTCTTTCAGTTCTGGTTTCCTCAGTGTGTATGCCCAGCATGGGATTGCTGGGTCATATGGCAGTTCTATTTCCAGTTTTTTAAGGAATCTCCACACTGTTCTCCATAGCGGCTGTACTAGTTTGCATTCCCACCAACAGTGTAAGAGGGTTCCCTTTTCTCCACACCCTCTCCAGCATTTATTGCTTACAGACTTTTGGATCCCAGCCATTATGACTGGTGTGAAATGGTACCTCATTGTGGTCTTGATTTGCATTTCTCTGATAATGAGTGATGTTGAGCATCTTTTCATGTGTTTGTTAGCCATCTATATGTCTTCTTTAGAGAAATGTCTATTTAGTTCTTTGGCCATTTTTTGATTGGGTCGTTTATTTCTCTGGAATTGAGCTGCATAAGTTGCTTGTATATTTTTGAGATTAGTTGTTTGTCAGTTGCTTCATTTTAATTTCAAGATCTGTATGGAAATACAAAAAACCTCGAATAGCCAAAACAATCTTGAGAAAGAAGAATGAAACTGGAGGAATCAACTTGCCCGACTTCAGGTTCTACTACAAAGCCACAGTCATCAAGACAGTATGGTACTGGCACAAAGACAGAAATATAGATCAATGGAACAAAATAGAAAGCCCAGAGATAAATCCACACACCTATGGACACCTTATCTTCGACAAAGGAGGCAAGAATATACAATGGGTTAAAGACAATCTCTTTAACAAGTGGTGCTGGGAAAACCAGTCAACCACTTGTAAAAGAATGAAACTAGATCACTTTCTAACACCACAGACAAAAATAAACTCAAAATGGATTAAAGATCTAAACCGTAAGACCAGAAACTATAAAACTCCTAGAGGAGAACATAGGCAAAACACTCTCCGACACAAATCACAGCAGGATCCTCTATGATCCACTTCCCAGAATACTGGAAATAAAAGCAAAAATAAACAAATGGGATCTAATTAAAATTAAAAGCTTCTGCACAACAAAGGAAACTATAAGGAAAATATTTCTTAAGACAAAAAGTACAAGCCATAAAGTATTGATATATTTAACTATCTTCATGGATATGTTTATCAAAAGACATAAAGTTAGTGATAACCTATCAGCTGGGGAAATGTTTGCATTTCATGTAACAAAGGAAGGAGATTCAGAATATTTAAAGGGCTCATAAGAAATAATAAAAAGACAAGCAACCTGATTTAAAAAGAAAACAACCTGGATAAAAGACATAAAAAGGCATTCCACATAAAAGGGCACAAGAAAAACTGTTAACCTTGTTTTTAATAAGGAACATGCAAATAAAGCCACATCTACCAGATTGTCAACAATTAAAGGCTGATACCAATGGTTGGAAAGCTGTACAGCAGGGAGAATTCTTTACATGCTGTGAGTAGGAGTATCAGTGGGCACAATCATTTGGAAAACAATTTGGCTTTATATCATAAGATCAAAGATGTAATTTCTCCACATCTTACTACACAACACTTCCATCCTTAGGTATCTACTTCAGAAAAGCTCTTGCACACGTGCACAGAAAATAAACATCAGAATACTATGGGGAATTTTTTTTTTTTTTTGTAATAACTAAACACTGGACACAGCTTGCGTGTCTACTGATGGAAAAATCACTTAAAAAGTTGTGGGTTATTTATACAAAGGAACGCTGTTAGCAAAGAGAATGAATGAGCCAGCCACATCTTACACATATCACCCAGGGTAAATCTCAGAAATTGGATGTTAACCAAAAGAAACATGTGACTCTTTTCATAAAGTTCACAAGTATGAAAAACCAAACAATATATTTATTATTCAGGGATCCATGTATGTAGGACAAAACAAAAAGAAGGGGAGGTTAGATAGTGTTGCTTATGTATTTTTGTACATTGCACAAGGATTTTTACCCAAGATGGTAACTAGTTCTTTATAGCTACCCGTAAGCCGGTTACCCTGGTGTGAGTGACACAACTCCACTCGGAGGAAAGGGGACCTTTTCCAAATTTATCTCCACCATGTCAGGGTGGTGATAACATACATGGGAGTGTCAAAGGGATTGTCAGTATTTTGTATCTTAACCTGGATGAAAGTGAAGTGTTAGTCACTCTGTCATGACGGACTCTTTGTGACCCCATGGTCTGTAGCCTGACAGACTCCTCTGTCCATGGAATTCTGCAGGCAAGAATACTGGAGTGGATGGTCATTCCCTTCTCCAGGGGATCTTCCCAACCCAGGAATCGAACCCAGGTCTCCCACATTGCAGGCAGATTCTTTCCTGTCTGAGTCATCAGGGAAGCTGGGTGGTGGTATATAATTAGCCATGTTATTTTTGTTTTCTAAGTGAACATATGAAGAATACGTTCTTTAAATATAATATGCATGCATATATATAAAATATACAGGGATAATTACATATGTAATGAGTGCAGTTTAAATTTAATACATACATGGAATATATACATGCTATCTATATTTGTATAAACTTTATATGTATGGTGTATTATAGATCTTATAATCATCTGATATATATTTTAATAATTTGTATAAGGCACAGGGCATTAAGTCTTCTTAATATGGCTATTTTATTAACCAATAAAAAGGAAGTAAATAATGTATTTCTTATGGATAATCACTATTTCTTTGGGGGAAATAGTGTATATTTTATATTTGTAGCACATATATGCTTCCCTTGTGGCTCAGTTAGTAAAGAATCCACCTACTTGCTAAGCCGCAAGGGAAGCCCTGGGTGGGGAAGATCCTTGCCAAATGATTTGAACTGATCTTTGTCCAGGAACTGTCTTTTCCCAACTTTGAGATATCAGCACTAAGCAAGCACATCATGAGATCTGGATGAGGTGGCCCCCAAAACCCAGTACAGAGCTTATGTTATGTTAGACATCGAGTAGCTACTGTCCTTGTTGCTTTCTCTCTCTAAAAATATAATGCTTATGAAGCTGCAGAGAACAGCATCTTTAAATAAAGAATGATGGTCCGGAACAATGTTTGCCTGGAAGATGAAAAGTCTCCAAACACTCAGAGAATGATAAACTAGAGGCTGCTTGCCCCGGGTCCAGGTTGTCAGTAGATCTGGGCTTCAGTGCACAATGTCCCCAGGCTTGTGGAGAAGAGGAATTTCCCAAGAGGAGTCAGGGACCTGGGTGGAAGCCAGCTTCTCTCCTTGGCTCCATTCAGCCCTGGCAGTTGCCCCCGGGAGTTCCACGCTGCGCCCGTGTCAGCACCACAGGGAGAAAGCCAGCACCACGAGTACTGCTCCCTCCACCCGTGAGGATGGAATGGTTGAACCGGCTCCCAAAATCCTTCCCTGTCATGTGCAACCTCATAACTTCCCAAAGACTTTCACATGTGGGATCCCATTTGCGTTCCCAAGCACGGCTGAGAAGAAGGGAGGCAACAGCAGGTGTTAGCATCTCCCACTTGGTAAGATGGAGACCCTCAGGTCCCAGGAGCAAAGTGACTTGGGAAGTCAGGTCTTCTCGCTCCTTCTCCAGCATGCTTCCTTTTCACTCCATGGAGGACTGAGTTAGGGAAGAAGCAGACGAGGAGACAAAGGGGAAAAAGTTAAAGATAGGGGGCTAGCTGAGGAAAGCAGGTGGAGGAAAAAGACAAAACGAGTGAGCGTTACGGAGGCAGGTCTCAGCCAGAGCATATATTCCAAAGTGTTTCCTTTCAGCCCTGTCATTAATCCCTGTCAGAAGCAGGTAAAGGTGAGGGGCTTCCCGTGTCGCTCAGTTGGTAAAGCATCTGTCTGCAATGTGGGCAGACCTGGGTTCAATTCCTGGGTCGGGAAATTCCCCTGGAGAAGGAAGAGGAACCCCACTCCAGTATTCTTGCCTGGAGAATCTCATGGACAGAGGAGCCTGGCGGGCTACAGTTCATGGGATCGCAAGAGTCGGACACAACTTAGTGCTGTCTTTCTTTTCTTAAGCAGATTAAGGTGAGGGGCAACATTTGCCACACAAAGAGAGGCATTATCAGGGATGAGCAGGCTCTCTTGAGGGTATCTGGGACTGAGAACTGAAACTCAAGTCTCTATTCCAGGACCTTCTCTTTGTTTTCTCCTTCACAGTAGCCCCCACGAGGTGAGAAGCATCAGCCCCTGAGACACTGGCTGATCACTAGCCCTCCAAAATAGGCATTGCTAGTCCCCTTGAGTGTCACTTAGAGCCACCATAACCTCGAGATGGACTTGGACCTTTACAGAAGCCTCTCATCTCAGGACCGCACTCTAGCAAGTACACACACCTTCCACTGTTGGCTCAAACAGAGGCCTTATGCTTGGCCTCTTTGCTCGTTGGCTCTCAGCTCTAATCCTTAAGTAGTGCAGCATGGCCAGTGTGATGCTGAGTATTGCTGTGTAACTTTTTTTTTTGCAAAGTTCTAGCCAAGCCCTGGCAAGATGCAATTGAAGAAAAGAAGAAACAGTCTCCCCTTAGGTGGAGGTCAATATGTAACAGTGCAATTCTTGGAATCTAAAGACTGAGTTTTTTAAAACTACCAATCTGATTTCCATTGCCTTAGTGTAAATTGGAAATGGATACCATATCTTTAATGCTAATTAGGCCTTGCGTTACTTAGTCTTCGAGGCCTCATGTAAATAACAATTAGCAATAATTTAGCAGTTGTACATGCTGGCATCTTCTAAGCCATACCATTGTATACCATTCCAAATTCCTTTGCATTAATTAGGATCATAAGCCAATCAGTACTAATTAGGAAGAAAATAAGTATAATAATAAATGCAACAAAATTAGTGATTTGTATCTGGTCCTTAGCTCCTTCCCTCTGCAGTTCATCAAATAGTCTTAATGCGTAGGAACTTCTTGTAATTGAAACTAATTATGAGGTTTCCCCTGCTACTTTGAGCCTCATGTTCAAATCCCACGAAGCTCATTAAATAAGTAACAAAACTGGAATCTTTAACACATATTGTAACTTGGATCATGTTAATTAGCACCACACGCAAAAGGCAGCGAGAGGCCGTTTAGCAGCCCCTGCTCTAGTTAAAGGGAAGGGAGATTGGGATCTTTTCAGTTCTTCAGGGCTTTGAAGAAGCCAGGCTGGTGGTGGGGGAGCACCGTGGTGAGAAAGTCTGTGTGCTATTTCCGGGGCAGAGAGGAGACTTAGAATCCTGAGCTAAGTACACCCTGACTGGGCATCTCCAGCAGTTCCCGTCGTATGTGGTAAGCACCCGAGGGGCCTGGTGGCCCAGTTACAGGGGAGTCTTGTTACTTCAGGAACTTGCCCCACATTTGACTGCTCTGTGGCTCTCGCTTTGGGCCAGTGATAGAGCCGTTTTCTTCCAGGTTGAGTGGCGAGCAGGAAGGACCCCAGAGAATTCCCTTGCCCTGCACAGACTGAAGCTGTATACACATAAACCCATGTGTCTGTTTCTAGTCAGACATATGTACCATTCAGTAGACATATTGACTCTATTCACAGCTTCCAGCACTGATCCTAACGACTGCCGTTCCTTTTCCACGCACAGCTAGATCCGTAGATAGCTTTCGAGGCCTCAGTTGAAAGATGCTTAGAAATCCACTCACCTTCCACTGTGCCTCCAGCCCTTCTCCCCATGCTGTGGGAGCAGTCTAAAGTCAAGCACTGAGCGTAGTGCTGGGGAATGTGGGAGGGGAAGTAAATCCACAGGGATGTTCGTTTATGGGCATCCACCTACAGTACCAGAACTCCACAGTAATTTTGTTTACTGCTGTTTTATGAGAAGTAGTCCTAAAATAACTCTTAACAGAAAATACTTGTTACTCTACCACTAGTTTGATGCCTTGATGAGAAATAAATTATGCCAAAAGATTCCCAGGGACCCAGTTGAATCAGACCTACTGATGTCTTAGTCTGTTAATGTTGCTGCTGCTGATGCTAAGCCGTTTCAGTCGTGTCTGACTCTGTGCGACCGCAGAGACCGCAGCCCACCAGGCTCCGCCCTCCCTGGGATTCTCCAGGCAAGAACACTGGAGTGGGTTGTCATTTCCTTCTCCATTGCGTGAAAGTGAAGTCTCTCAGTTGTATCCGACTTAGCGACCCCACAAACTGCAGCCTACCAGGCTCCTCCATCCATGGGATTTTCCAGGCAAGAGTACTGGAGTGGGTTGCCATTGCCTTCTCCACTGTTAATGTTAAACCTTATATACTTGGAGATAGTCTTTGGTTTTCATAGAATGATTAATAATCCTGAACATTCTTCTAGCCTCAACTAAGACCTTAGTTCTAAATAAAGCAGTTCCTGCTACTTATTGTAGCTCATAAAAATTATCCATTAAAAATGAGTTTTAAACAAAGGAATTAAAAAAAAACAACAACAACTCCTATAGGGACTTCCCCGGCAGTCCAGTGGTTAAGACCTCACCTTCCAATGCAACGAGTGCAGGTTTGATCCCTGGTCAAGGAGCTAAGATTTCACATGCCTTGTGGCCAAAAATCAAAACAGAAAGCAGAAGCAATATTGTAACAAATTAAATGAAGATTTTTTAAATGGTCCACATCAAAAAAATTTTTTTTAAGAAAAAAAAAAACTCCTGTAGCTCTGACCATCAATATGAGAGCTACTTTTACATGGTTCGATGTCGTTTGATGAGACTCTTAGAGGCCAGTCTGGTCTCCTTACCCAGATCTATCTGGTATTCAAAAGCAGGAGTCCACGTGTGCCATATTCTTTTTAAGCCCTATAGTGGCCACTGACTCGGAACCAAAGGTACCATTTATTAATTAGTGAAGCATTTGAAAAATCATCCAGAGTTCAGCATAACAATAACACTTAGAAAGTATAAATATATAAATTTTATATTCTTATATTATTCACAGTATCTTAAATATTGTGTGGAATATATGCATAGGTAAATATTGTGTGGTATGAGTGGGTGGGAAGGTAAGAAGTCTGAAATCTTGATTGTTGTTGTTCAATTGCTAAGCTGTGTCTGACTCTTGACAATACCATGGACTGCAGCATGCTGGGCTTCTCTGTCCTCCACTATCTCCCAGAGTTTGCTCAAATTTGTGTCTCCATTGAATCGGTCTGAGTGAACTCCGGGAGTTGGTGATGGACAGGGAGGCCTGGCATGCTGCGATTCATGGGGTCGCAAAGAGTCGGACACGACTGAGCGACTGAACTGAACTGAACTGAATTGAATCGGTGATGCCACCTTGATATTATCTACCAAATGATACCTGAAAGAACTCTGGATGTGTGCAGTGTGTGTTCTTGCCATTTGCATTATTTTATTCAATATTAATAAATTTTGAATTCTGAGCTTTGTCTCCACATAAATACAATGGAATAGAAAGTTAGAACAACCTAATTCATGGCAAACCCTCCATCGTAATAGAGGAAATGATAGTTATTAGTTTGCCTGCATTGCTAAAATTAGCTGACCTGGTTAATCCATTTTATACTGGTTGATTCAATTTGTCTGTGTATGCAGAGCCCCCAGTATCTCACACTGGTACTTTGAGGATGTAATTCTGCACCATGTAATGCTAACTGATAACCCTGCCACTAGTAGCTTACAGTCTAGAGATTTTCTTATCAAGAGCTTATGACTTGATCATAAAGAAATTAAATATAGATGTTTAACCAAAAGAGAGAAAAAAAACAGAACACAAGCTTGTTAGTCTTTATTTGACCGAAGACCATACTTGCCAATATTCTTTTGTCCGTAGTCCAGCGTTATATGACAAAGTTCTGTTTGCATGCCTGCCTCCCCGACTACCACCAGACTGTGATTTCCAAAGGTAAACAATAGGCTTCAGATGGTACTTAAACAAGAGGGATCTTATTTGGCACAGGGATACCAAGGCTGGGCTTCTGAGACACAACTCCTATTCCCAGTAGAGGATGAAACAGGGGACTTGTCTTGGTTATTAGGGAACCAGTGCAGACCTTGAATCTGGATAGACAGGAGCACACTAGAGTTAGTAAAATCAAGTCATTAGACCGAGGCACAGCCACAAGGGAAAAGCAGGAGCTGGGGATGAGAACCAAGGCCAGGGGCAAAGCAGGGCAGCAATGAGCAGCCTGGATGCTAAGTAACCCATGTGTTGTGCTTAGGTTTTCCATGTATATTCCTGACTGACAACATAATGGGGGGGTTACGAGGGTGGGGAGGGGGTGTGGGGTAGTTTTGAAGACTACAGTTAGAGTCCTGGGATTATTATGAAGCCCCCTCTCTACCAAATCTACTCAAAATGTATCCAATCTTACTAAATAGAAATTTTAAATTAAAAATGTACATGTATGTTTAAGGCTTGGCAAGAAAACCTCTAAGAGCCCTACAGCTTTCCCATCTTATGATTTTCTCATTGAAAAAAAAAAGCAGAGAACTTGTATTGGAATATAATAAAGACCTTAAACGTTCGCTAACATGCTGCTAAAAATATATATGATTAGATCTGTGGTATACCACTGAGATGTGTGAGCTCACACACACCCCTAGGAAACTTTACACTGGGCAGGGTGCTTGCTTGACATTTTTATCCACTTAAATGTGGTGCAGAGTTACAAAGACAACACCAGCAACAAAGATGAGGCTGGGGGTGCTGAAGAACTCAAGACAATTGAGGTTAAAAAGGTCCAAGTACTGACTCTTTTGCAAATAGGATGCTTCTTTGGTCTGTACTTGTATTCGTACATTCATTCATTCTCCATTTGCTGAGCATCCCCTCTGGGCCTTCAACACTACCCTAAATGCTTGAGCTGCAGAGGACAGTGGTATAATGTAGGGATGGCTGCATGACTTCAAGTCAGACCAACTTGGGTTAAAGTCTCAGCTCTTCCACTTGCTACGTGGAATGCTTTTGGTAAGTTGCATAGCCACTCAAAGCCTCGGTTTCCTTCAGTTCAGTTCAGTCGCGCAGTCGTGTCCGACTCTTTGCGACCCCATGAATCGCAGCACGCCAGGCCTCCCTGTCCATCACCAACTCCCGCAGTTCACTCAGACTCACGTCCATTGAGTCTGTGATGCCATCCAGCCATCTCATCCTCGGTCATCCCTTTCTCCTCCTGCCCCCAATCCCTCCCAGCATCAGGGTCTTTTCCAATGAGTCAACTCTTCGCATAAGGTGCCCAAAGTACTGGAGCTTCAGTTTTAGCATCATTCCTTCCAAAGAAATCCCAGGGTTGATCTCCTTCAGAATGGACTGGTTGGATCTCCTTGCAGTCCAAGGGACTCTCAAGAGTCTTCTCCAACACCACAGTTCAAAAGCATCAATTCTTCGGCGCTCAGCCTTCTTCACAGTCCAACTCTCACATCCATACATGACCACAGGAAAAACCATAGCCTTGACTAGACGGACCTTAGTCGGCAAAGTAATGTCTCTGCTTTTGAATATACTATCTAGGTTGGTCATAACTTTTCTTCCAAGGAGTAAGCGCCTTTTAATTTCATGGCTGCAGTCACCATCTGCAGTGATTTTGGAGCCCAAAAAAACAAAGTCTGACACTGTTTCTACTGTTTCCCCATCTATTTCCCATGAAGTGATGGGGCCAGATGCCATGATCTTCGTTTTCTGAATGTTGAGCTTTAAGCCAACTTTTCCACTCTCCTCTTTCACTTTCAACAAGAGGCTTTTTAGCTCCTCCTCACTTTCTGCCATAAGGGTGGTGTCATCTGCATATCTGAGATTATTGATATTTCTCCCAGCAATCTTGATTCCAGCTTGTGTTTCTTCCAGTCCAGCATTTCTCATGATGTACTCTGCATATAAGTTAAATAAGCAGGGTGACAATATACAGCCTTGACGTACTCCTTTTCCTATTTGGAACCAGTCTGTTGTTCCATGTCCAGTTCTAACTGTTGCTTCCTGACCTGCATACAGATTTCTCAAGAGGCAGGTCAGGTGGTCTGGTATTCCCATCTCTTTCAGAATTTTCCACAGTTTACTGTGATCCACACAGTCAAAGGCTTTGGCATAGTCAATAAAGCAGAAATAGATGTTTTTCTGGAACTCTCTTGCTTTTTCCATGATCCAGCGGATGTTGGCAATTTGATCTCTGGTTCCTCTGCCTTTTCTAAAACCAGCTTGAACATCAGGGAGTTCACGGTTCACATATTGCTGAAGTCTGGCTTGGAGAATTTTGAGCATTACTTTACTAGCATGTGAGATGAGTGCAATTGTGCGGTAGTTGGAGCATTCTTTGGCATTGCCTTTCTTTGGAATTGGGATGAAAACTGACCTTTTCCAGTCCTGTGGCCACTGCTGAGTTTTCCAGATTTGCTGGCAAATTGAGTGCAGCACTTTCACAGCATCATCTTTCAGGATTTGAAACAGCTCAACGGGAATTCCATCACCTCCACTAGCTTTGTTCATAGTGATGCTTTCTAAGGCCCACTTGACTTCACATTCCAAGATGTCTGGCTCTAGATTAGTCAACACATCATCATGATTATCTGGGTCATGAAGATCTTTTTTGTACAGTTCTTCCGTGTATTCTTGCCACCTCTTCTTAATATCTTCTGCTTCTGTTAGGTCCAGATAAGGACAATATTAGCTGCTACCTTATTAGATATATGAAGATTAAATCCATACTGCTGAAAAAGTTTTTAGGCCAGTGCGTGGTTACAAAGTGGTTCCCTTGTAGCTCAGCTGGTAAAGAATCCGCCTGCAATGTGGGAGACCTGGATTCGATCCCTGGGTTGGGAAGATCCCCTGGAGAAGGGAATGGCTATCCACTCCAGGATTCTGGCCTGGAGAATCCCATGGACTGTGTAGTCCACAGGTCACCACGAGTCGGACACGGCTGAGGGACTTTCACATGTGCCAAGTAGATGCACCCAGAAAAGTAAGCTGCTTCTTCATTGCTGTTCGGTGTCAGTGTTCTACCTGAGCAGAGAGTGGAGAGGGGCAAGTGTGGGCTCGCAGTGAGAGCTTCTCAGGGTGAGCGCCGTGCACCCAGGATGGGGCTTGAGGAGGCGGTGAGCTGCCCCCCCCACCCCTGTCTGCCTCAAGCAGAGCCTGGTTTTCCCAGAGTCAAGCATGTGGGCGAAAGGACTCCTGTTTGAGGAAGAGGCCGGGACAAATGCGCTGTCCAGGCTCTTCCAACTCTGTACCCCAGTCACCTGCTGTGGGATAGGAAGTCACATTTCTGATGGCAGCCTGTGTGCTGGCTCACTGATTTTTACTCTACAGATGTGTTCTAATTTGAACCTTGGAGAACCTCAGCAATGTAGATGCAGGTACTCTGTTTGTTTTTCTTTTTCCAGTTACAGAAACTGAGGCTTAGCAGGGCCAAGTGATGTACCAAAGATGGCACAAGCAGGAAAAGGTTGCAAAGACTCAGCTCCCAAACCCATGATCTTTCACTGCACAGCATTCACTCTCAGTGAATTCACTTCAAGAATCCTCAGGAAAGTGGTCCAAGGCAAAATGAAACCAAAATGAAATGTTCCTGCAAAGTTAGGGGAGATGCTCCTTTTTGCATCTCTAGATCTGTGCCCCTGCCTTAAAAAGCAAAAAAAAAAAAAAAGAAACCTACCTAAAAATACCTCAGATCTGACAAGTCTAAAAAGCTCCCTCAGAAAATCTTCACTTCCCCGCCTTGATCTCTTTTGCAAAAGCAGAGCCACTCTGTCAGCTGGCTACACTGATGAAAAACAGGCCCAAACGGAACGTTCCCGAAATTTACTATGGAACCCAATCTTTCTGATCTGGGATTAGAATGGGACACGGGGTGAAGGGGTGGTAGATGATGAGGGTTGAGGAGGAAAAAAATTTTTTTTGTCAAGAGGAACAGATTACATTCTTGAATCCTTCACCATGTTATAAACAAGACTAAGCACACAGCATTCCTTCTGAAGCACAAGGCCCTGTTTTTAAAACACAGGTCCGGTCTCCCCTGGAATTTAGTGTTTGTCTCGGTACAGTTCTTCCTACTCGCTTGGGATTTATTAGAATCTGTGCTATTAATGGTGGCAGGAATAGAACAGTTCTTTCATTCATCTCTTTTCCTTCATCTCTCCCTCCACACCCTCTATCTTTTATAATTATGCTTTTAAGCCTGTAAACATTTCCAAGAGCAGTGCCAGATTTAAAATGCTGCTTCTTATTACTTTGTGTGGGTGCTTCCCCCCAACCCTGTACTGACAGCCTGGTTTTTTTGTAGTTCCTTTGCCAAAGTACTCGGACCTCAGCAGCCACTTCATTCGAAAAGAAAGTACTGAAGCTCTTTCCTTCACTTGAAAAAACATTGGTTCTTTTCACCTTTTCAGGTCAGTTTAAGGAATTAGTTGAAAATATGATCCTTAGGAGGCTGTGAAAACTTGGCTGAAGACTAGAACAATGGGGGCCTTTACTCTCGTTACTTCTTTGGGGATTATAGTGAAGAACATGTGTTGTGGGTGATGAGTACCTTGGTATATATGAGATGTTAATACTGAGTAATTCTATTAATCCGTTTAAGAAATATGCTGATAAGTTCCAAGCCAAATGCATAAGTCCTTGTCTCAAAAGGGTATATCACATTCCACAAAGCTACCATTGCTCAAGGATTTTTGGCATATTTTTGGAATTGCCTCCAGAAACTCTGGTGTATTTTCTCTTATGTATTCTCAATCAGGAAACATATTTATCTCTACACAGCATATTGTGGCTCAGCTGACAAAGAATCTGCCTGCAATGCGGGAGACCTGGGTTCAATCCCTGGGTTGGGAAGATCCCCTGGAGAATGGAAAGGCTATCCACTCCAGTATTCTGGCCTGGAGAATTCCTTGGACTGTATAGTCTATGGGGTTGCAAAGAGTCGGACACAACTGAGTGGCTTTCACATTTTCACTTTCACACAGCATATACTAGTATACTGATATACTAGTGAATCAGTAAATATTTTATTCCCATGAATGATTATTACAGGCTTCTGAGACTGACTTTGTTGGTTGGCTCAGAATCCGGTTTTAATGGTTCCAAACTTGGAGCAACATTTGAACAATGGCAGTATCATCAGGATGGGTGATTGCCTTTCTTTGATAACTCCCTTCCATTACCACACATCTGTATATGTGCTGCTAAGTCACTTCAGTCGTGTCCGACTCTGTGCGACCCCATAGATGGCAGCCCACCAGGCTCCCCCGTCCCTGGGATTCTCCAGGCAAGAACACTGGAGTGGGTTGCCATTTCCTTCTCCAATGCATGAAAGTGAAAAGTGAAAGTGAAGTCACTCAGTCATGTTTGACTCCTAGCGAACCCATGGACTGCAGCCCACCAGGCTCCTCCATCCATGGGATTTTCCAGGCAAGAGTACTGGAGTGGGGTGCCATTGCCTTCTCCCCTGTATATGTGAGTCCAGGCCAATTCAGTGGACCATTATCCTATTTAAGGAGCATGACTACATGGACAGTCAATGCAACCCAGCACCATCAGGAGCCCACTGTGTGGGCAGTGTCTGCTCTGGGTACAGCTTCAGAGTAAGTGCTTCCCACTGTAAACATGTGCAGAAAACCACCTACCTCCTCATAGTCAAACGAAGTCCTCATGTGGGTCCAACAAAAGACCTGCTTCCCTTCTACATAAAATGCCCCAAGAGGAGTGATGTCATGAAAAACCAAAAGAGCAGGGAATCTGAAAGCCACTCCTCTTAAATCTTTAGAAGCCATTTATTGCACAGGGACCCAAAAGTCCATTGATACTATAAGTAAACATGGTAGCTTTCCTTCAAAATTCAGGAGAGGTGACCTTTCTTCAAGTTGTTTTCTATTATGTGGGTGTGGTTGTCTTCTGGCGAGATTATATCCCACTAGAGCAATGGTTTTCACTTTGATGTAATTTTTTTCCCCAAGGAGACATTTTTTATTAGAAACTTTTTTTTTTTATTGTTCTACTGGGTTAGGGGAGGCCTGTTCCTACTGGGATCTACTGAGTAGAGGTCAAGGTTGCTGCTAAACATCCTACCTGGCACAGGACAGCCTGCCCCCAACCCCTAATACCAAAGATTTATCTGATCCAAATGCCAAGAGCATTCAAATCGGGAAACTACACCTGAACAAGTCTCAGCTGGTGAAAAAAATGAAGGCAACGTAAGGGCATAAGTTTAGCCCTGGCAAAATACCAAGTACCCTCCTTCCTTCTTTGAACAAGATTTAGAATAGGGGTCAATTACTGTGATTCTCTTCAATTCATACCATGAAAATAGGAATGTTACAAGTCGATGATGCCCTTGGCATCCCAAATTCATCTTTTCTGCACCAATGTTTGGTGTGAACATTGCGCTTATTTCATTCTATCACATGCACTGTGCTAAACACACATGACATCTCTGCTATCCATGCTTTAAAACTCTTCACTTTTTATTGTGTGACCAGATGGCAATTATAGAATCAGAGGCTGTCAAAACTGAAAAGGACCTTTTAGTTATCTTACCTGTAAGAAAAAGGAAATCTCAAGAATTCAGCTAGCTCTTTGGGTAGGTCGAAACAGAGCTAGATTGAAGAACTGGCTCTCCTGGGATCCAACCCACTGCTTATCTCACCACCATATTTTTACCACACTTCCTCATGTAGGCATGAAGAGCAGCAGCCCCAGGTTGATTGTACCCAGCTTGTAACAGATTTCTTTACATGCCTAGGCAGTGAAATCACAGGCTCCATTCAAGGGTGAGAGCATAGCGTATTTCTCTCTGCTCTGGATCCTGCTGGACCCTCTGAACTGTAAAGCTCAATTCCCTCACTTCTCTGCTGAGATTAGAGAATGTATTTTTTCTTCAGTTCACTCCCCGTGTCATTTTAAAACCTTATTAATTGATGTTAGGAGCAATCCTGGTAAGCTTCTTTATCATCATAGTAAGGGAACATACTGGGAATAGAGTTGATGTGCGACAAAGGAATTTCATGGATTGTGGTTGCTATTTTAAAAGTAAATAGATTAGAGAAACCCAGTAATCTAAAAAGTACTAAGAGTTTTGCCACAGTATATCACTGGAGGAGTGAAACCAATATTATGATGAGACAGACACCACCTGTCATCATTGCACAAAGAAGAACTTTATATTAGCCTCAATAATTGGTCACATTTTGTTTTCCTTGGAATTTACTAAAACAAAAGTATTGACGGGCAATGCTTTTTAAAAAATTCCCTCAAATTGAAGTGATTTTCAAAACATTCTCAGGTTCACCATCAGGTAAGTGAGAGGAGGTGTTAAGAGTGGTAATTCTGATGGGGAAACAGAGCAGACTATTCAGTACACTATCAAGGAGGTGGCCCTACTTTAAGATGAGGCCTAGGTCGTTGAAAAAGGGATAATGGTGATGAGGAAGATGAGGACTTTTCTCTACCTAGTCAAAAATCAATATTATTTTCCTTTGTTGGTTATTATAAAATATTGAGTATAGTTCCCTGTGCTAAAGAGGTCCTTGTTAGATATTTACCTTATATAAGTATATACAAGATATCAGAGTAGAAGGACATGCACTCATCTTCTCTTGTGAAAACTCCAAAATTATAACTCGCTGCTGAACAACTGTGGACAGGAGAATGCTGGATCCAAGGAGAGGCCCCAGCAAGATAGTAGGAGGGGCAAAATCACGTTTAGAATCAGGCCCCATACCTGCCAGAGACACTTGGAGGGCTCAAACAAATCTTGTGTGCACCAGGACCCAGAGACTCCAAAGAGACTAAATCAGAACTGTGTTTGAGTGTTTCCTGTGAGGTATGGGTCAGCAGTGGCCTGCCACATGGGCAGGGGCTCTGGGTGCAGCAGACCTGGGTATGACATAAGACCTGTTGGAGGAGGTCACCGTTAACCTCATCATAGAGCCACCAGAACTTACACAGGACTGGGGAAACAGACTCTTGGAGGGCACAAACAAAGCTTTGTGCACACCAGGACCCAGGAGAAAGGAGCAGTGACCTCACAAGAGACTCACCCAGAGGAACCAGAGATCGCATCGCCAACATCTGTTGGATCATTGAAAAAGCAAGAGAGTTTGAGAAAAACATCTACTTCTGATTTATTGACTATGCCAAAGCCTTTGACTGTGTGGATCACAACCAACTGTGAAAAATTCTGAAAGAGATGGGAATACCAGACCACCTGACCTGCCTCTTGAGAAATCTGTATGCAGGTAAAGAAGTAACTGTTAGAACTGGACGTGGAACAACAGACTGGTTCCAAACTGAGAAAGGAGTACGTCAAGGCTGTATATTGTCATCATGCTTATTTAACTTATATGCAGAGTACATCATGTGAAATGCTGGTCTGGATGAAGCACAAGCTGGAATCAAGATTGCCAGGAGAAATATCAATAACCTCAGATATGCAGATGATACCACCCTTATGCCAGAAAGTGAAGAGGAACTGAAAAGCCTCTTGATGAAAGTGAAAGAGGAGAGTGAAAAAGGTGGCTTAAAAGTCAACACAAAAATTTAGATCATGGCATCCGGTCCCATCACTTCATGGCAAATGAATGGGGAAACAGTGACAGACTTTATTTTGAGGGGCTCCAAAGTCACTGCAGATGGTGACTGCAGCCATGAAATTAAAAGACGCTTGCTCCTTGGAAGAAAAGTTATGACCAACCTAGACAGCATATTAAAAAGCAGAGACATTACTTTGCCAACAAAAGTCTGTCTATTTAAAGGTATGGTTTTTCCAGTAGTCATGTATGGATGTGAGAGTTGGACTATAAAGAAAGCTGAGCACCGAAGAATTGTTGCTTTTGAACTGTGGTGTTGGAGAAGACTCTTAAGAGTCCCTTGGACTGCAAGGAGATCCAACCAGTCAATCCTAAAGAAAGTCAGTCCTGAGTATTCATTGGAAGGACTGATGCTGAAGCTGAAACTCCAATACTTTGGCCACCTGATGAGAAGAACTGACTCATTTGAGAAGCCCCTGATGCTGGGAAAGATTGAAGGCGGGAGGAGAAGGAGACGACAGAGGATGAGATGATTGGATAGCATCACTGACTCAATGGGCATGAGTTTGAGCAACCTCCAGGGGTTGGTGATGGACAGGGAAGCCTGGCGTGCTGTAGTCCATGGGATCACAAAGAATCAGACATGACTGAACGACTGAACTGAGGATAGAATTCTGGTCATAGGGTCAACAGACTCTTAAAATTTAGAAAGAACCTCTAGGCCACCCAGACCAGCTCCCAGATAGTTCACACTGGATCTGGGCTCAGAACTTTGCATAAAAAAAGAAAATGTGAACTGAAACAAATGCAAGTACCATAAACAGTGGTTGGAGGGGATAGAATGTAATACCACTTGCAGAATCATCAAATCAGGGAAGAAGCTTTAAAGTTATTCAAGGCCTGCCACAAGACCCCTACCTCCAGGAAAGGTTAAAAGCTCTCTTTCTGGCATGTTTCTCCCTTTACTTAGCACTTTTAATTGATATATAACCTGCTAACTTGCTGTTCAATTGTTCTTTGTAAGTATATTCAAAATCTCTGCAACTGATCAGTTTGTCAGGGCTGCCATTAACAAAGTACCACAAGCTGGAGAGCTTGATCAGCAGACTTCCACCAGTTGCTCCTGAGGCTGAATCAGTCCCACGCTTCTCCTTGCTTCTGATGGTTTTCTGGCCAACACGGGCATTCCTTGGCCTATGGACACCTCTCCCTGATCTCTGCCTGTATGTTCACCTGCTGTTCTCCCTAGATGCTTTTCTGTGTCCACATTTTCCCTTTTTGTGAGGACACCAGTTATATTAGATAGATCCCACTGTTGTGACCTTGTCTGTAACTTGATTTCCTCTGTAAAGACTCATCTCCAAATAAGGCCACCTTCTGAGGTACTGGAGATTAGTTAGAACTCCAATATTTCTTTTTCTGGGAGTGACACACTTCAACTTACAGTATCAGCTAAGCCTCCAGGTTTTGAGGACAAGAATTGTCTTATATTTATATGGCCTTTGTTACACCAAGCTAACTGTGCAAGTTTGTTAGGTAATCAGAGATGCAGTATGGGGCATGAACACATGGTCTGTAGTTAAGACTTTTGGTGTCATTATGTTTTTTAAAACAATATGTTTACAGTTTAGAGCTTTCAACACAGGTTTCCTACCCCTATATCCTGCTTATTATTGCTTATGAAATTAGTTTTGAATTTTCTAGGATTATAAAATTCACTTTTAGTTTTGTAACCATATTTTGTTTGGTTGTTTGATGATTTTATGTCCAAATGGGTGAGTTTCATGAACAAAAAGATACTATTTGAATATTTTCACCATTCTATCCCTATCACTTAGAGTCCGGCCAGTGACATAGTAGGCAGTCAGTATTTATTTGGTTGAATATTATTTGTCTCAATAGTATTTATTAAGTTGAGTGAATATATGGCTCTATTTTTTACTTCTCAGTCTTTTAATATAGTATCTGTATTTCTCAGATTTGCATATTAATTCAAATCTAATTGTCAGATTTTTTTTCTCCAGACAAGTGCTATGAGTGGCATATTCTTGGAATATTTTTTATGTTTAATAATGACTTCCTTGCATTTATCACTGAATGGTACCTTGTATGGGTATAATGTTGATATACTGGGTCACAGTTTCTGCCCTTAAGGACTTTGCAGGTATCAGGCCATTTTGCTGTGGTTTTGAATGTGAAGTTTTAAGTCAGAAGTCTGATTGCTTTTTTTTTTCTCTTCTCCTCTTCCTCCTCCTTCCTCATCCTCTTCTTTTCCTTCTATGTCCTCTTCTTCTTTGTGATATTCTTTTATTCTGCCTTGGTATGTATTTAAAACCATTCTCCATCTTACTTGCTGTATTTTGGGGTATTGGGGACTTTAAAATCCTATTCATAGTTATTTTAAATTCTCTATTTGATCATTTAACACTGGTATTATATTTAAATCTAGTCGTGTTGATTCTTTTGGATCTTAAGATATGTTGTTTCATCTTTTCAAATGCCTGTGTGCCTGCTTGCTAAGTCACTTCAGTCATGTCCAATGCTTGCTATAGACTAGCCTGCCAGGATCCTCTGTCCATAGGTTTGCCAAGCAAGAATACTGGAGTGGATTGCCATGCCCTCCTCCAAGGGATCTTCCCCACCCAGGGATCAAACCACATTTCCTGTGACTCCTGGCATTGCAGGTGGAATCTTTACCACTGAGCCACCAGGGAACCCCTTTCACATGCCTGTTATTATTTGCTGATGGCATCCATCCATGTAGGACAGTGGAGATTGAACTAAATAGTTTTAGATATACTTCTTTTCTATTTGGGCTTTAGAGTAGGTGTCTGACTTAATCTGATGTGGAAATGGACTGACCTGGAATTTTATTGTTTCCTTAGTTATCCTTTATGTACCATAAGCATCAAATACTTTTAGTGATACCTTGTGGCTATTGATGAGTTTCTCTCAGGGTTGCTCGTGCCTCAGCTGTAGGTCATTCTTTTGCACAGCACCACATGGAAGTCATCTCCATGTACTTGGTGTGGTATTCCATCATTGTTAGTCTGATGGTAGTGGGATCTGGTGGTAGCGGGAAGATGCATTTTTAACACTGCATAAACCTCAGTCTTAGGCAGGCACTGTGTTGTGGATGTAAGTGCTATAGCTTTCTTACTGTTCTTGTCCCTAACCTGGCTGTAGTTCTAGGCAAAGGATGCATTTCTGTTCTTCCTCCAGATGTCAAGATTTTTTTCCTCCTTCCTTCCATTAGCTGCAGTGGGTTTTTGCCAGTGTACTAAAAATGACAGATGTCATTCCTCTTCCCCTACAAATTAAATCTTTTGTTCCACATGGATGAGGGGTGGAAGGGTCCCAGTAGAGATCTAATGGTAGAGATTTGTACCCCTCCACCCCCATATCATGAAGGACATCTTCTCAGGACTCTCAGCAAGTGTGGCCCATTGAGCAAAAGTCAGCAAGGGCATACAAACTCCTGTATCTCCAGCATAATAGGCCTCCAAACTTTCTTAGCAGCCTACATTCATTCTGCCAGTTTGTTAACTAGTCTTGCTGAATTCTAACGTATGGAACTGTGTCTGCTTCAGGCAACAAAATGTTCACATGCTATATGTTCCTGCAGACTCCTGTCTCTTTGCAACTGTCCATTCTTCTTCCTTACCTGTCTTGGCAGAAACTGAAAGCCTATCTTGATATGTGTGTGTGTGTGCATATATATATATATATTTCATTCTTGAAGTTCAGATTCTCAGTTTGTTTGGCTGTGATCATTCTAATTTTACTATTTGCTGCTATAATCTGTAGTCTTTCCTATTTTTTCCCCAAGGAAATTTTCTTGAACTGCATCAGTTAATAAAGTCTGTTACTTATTTGTTCATTTTATGAGTGGGTTTCTTACTACAGAAACAGCAATTATTATTAAAATGGAACATCTTTGTCTTTCTTAATCATCTGCTTTTCTCTTATTTCTTGAAACTCATTTTCTTTTAGTTTGTTGATAACAGTAATTCCTCTTTCTCAGTTCTTCAAATTCTAAAGCTCCCTATTCTTCTGCTTTCTTTGCTCTATTCTAACTTATTCGCTGTCTGGGGAGGCCTTACAAATAGCTGTGAAAAGAAGAGAGGCGAAAAGCAAAGGAGAAAAGGAAAGATATAAGCATCTAAATGCAGAGTTCCGAAGAATAGCAAGAAGAGATAAGAAAGCCTTCTTCAGCGATCAGTGCAAAGAAATAGAGGAAAAGAACAGAATGGGAAAGACTAGAGATCTCTTTAAGAAAATTAAAGATACCAAGGGAATATTTCATGCAAAATGGGCTCGATAAAGGACAGAAATGGCCTGGACCTAACAGAAGCAGAAGATATTAACAAGAGGTGGCAATAATACACGGAAGAACTGTACAAAAAAGATCTTCATGACCCAGATAATCATGA